>CM038672.1:696476259-696821080 GCA_021605145.1 Aegilops bicornis | reverse complement strand
TGAGACCAGAACACCTTCTCCGTCGAGCTCCCCTCCTCGGCCCGGTAGTATGCGGCAGCGTCGGACACACTGCAGGGCAGATCTGCGAATGCTCCCGGAGAGCTCCGGACTCGGGTAAGTAACAAATAATTCACTTTCACGTGCTTGCTTTGCATAAAGAATGCCTTACCCGCCGCTATCTTCTTCATCGCCTCAATTTCCTGGAGGGCTTTTTGGGCTTCGGCCTTGGCAGATTTAGGCGCTCTCAAGGGCGAGGCAAGCTCGGACTCTCGAGTCTTTGAGTCAAGCTCCAAACTCTCGTGTTTTTTCACGAGAGCCTGGAGCTCTTGCTGCACCTCCGCCACCCGTGCCTCCTGCTTTTCTCGCTCGATGCGCTCCACGGCCGCATTGTCTTGGCCTTGACGGCACTTTCTTGAGGTTGCCACAGGTTGTGGCCCCTGGAATACTCCGGTTGGTCCTGTCATTTTTTGCAACCACATCTTTTTTATACACTTACATAAGGTATTACTTACCTTCCTTGCCCTCGAGCTGCTTCTTGGCAAGGCCGAGCTCGTTCTCGGACCGCTCGAGGCTCTGCTTCAATGCATCAACCTCCGCAGTCAGTGCGGCAGAGGTCAACAGCGTAGCCTGCATTCCCATATTGACATACTTATGTTAGACTCCTGCGTATATCTTTTAGATCCTCATTTCGGCTTTTCTTTCCGAACACCAAACTGAGCATCAGGGGCTACTGTCTATGCGGTAATATTTTTACATATCTTAAATACATACCTCAAAGCTTTGTTAGAAGGCTGGCACGAGCTTGATCAGCCCGCTCTTGGCGGATCGAACCTTCTGGATCACCGCACTCATAATAGTGCGGTGCTCCTCGTCGATGGAGGCGCCGTTAAGCACCTCCAACAAATTATCCGGTGCCTCCGGTTGGACGGAGGTCACCGGCGTCGTAGGCTTGCCCTTCTTACTAGGGGGCCGCCTGCCGGACTCCGGAACCATTGAAGGTTTCGGTGCGGTGTCCGGCCCGGGGCCGGACTTGGAGACCTCGGGGGTTTTGTCCCCTTTGCGCCTGGAATCCGGGAGGTCGCCTTGCGGCGCCTCCAGGACCACCTCCTCCTGGCTTGGACCCTTTTGGGACCCACCTCGGCATCATCTGTAGGGCGAGGGGAGGTAGCGGTCGGAAGCGAATTCACACCCGACGAATCCAGGAAGCCGCTTGACGAAGCGTCGAGCCGGGCCTTGGGCGGACTGCATGATTATATTCGACGTCAGAAGATATTGTGCAATAAAGGAACGCCATGACTCATTCTGGTATCCAAACACTTACGGTTTCGCCAATGGCTTGGCCCTATGTGGCCACTCCTCTTCGTCGTCGTCGGCGTTGGTGGAGTAGTCCGGAAGGAGGGTCCTTCCTTTCTTGGACCCTCCGGCCTCCCCCGTTGGGGCGACCTTCCTTTTCTTCTCTCCCCCGCCGGGGGAGAGACCTCTCTTTCCTCCTCCTCGTTTTCGTGGGAGGAGTCCGCCTCGGAGTCATCGGACGATGAGTCCGACACCACCAGCAGCCGGGAACTCTTTCGAGTTCCCGTGGCTTTCTTCTTGGCCTTCTTCTCCGGCACCACGTAGGGGTCCGGAACCAGCAACCCGTCAGCGGGCGTCCGCTGGTCTTGGGCAAGGGAGCCGGACAGCTGATCTGCCCGGACGTTTCCTGCCAATCCTGTCAAAGGTAAGGGAGTTTAGATCCCACATGAAGTCAAACTATGAAAGACAAATATCCTGTAAGAGGTAAAGACAGCTTACCGCGTTGGTTTGACGTTGCGCGCTGAATCCGCGATCCTCGGTAGCGGACACGGGAGCCTCGGCGCCCTTGAACAGCACCTTCCAGGCATCTTCGTACGTAGTGTCGAAGAGCCTGCTCAGGGTTCGGTGATGTGCCGGATTAAACTCCCACAAGCTGAAAGCCCGTTGTTGGCACGGGAGGATCCGGTGGATGAGCATGACCTGGACTACGTTAACGAGTTTGAGCTTCTTGCTCGCCAGGCTTTGGATGCATGTTTGGAGTCTGGTCAGCTCTCCTTTTTCGCCCCACAGCAGGCCCTTCTTTTTCCAGGAGGTGAGCCGCGTGGGGATTCCAGATCAGAACTCAGGGGCGTCGACCCATGCAGGGCCGCGCGGCTCGGTGATGTAGAACCATCCCGATTGCCACCCCTTTATGGTCTCCACGAAGGAGCCCTCGATCCATAGGACGTTGGGCATCTTGCCCACCATGGCACCTCCGCACTCCGCTTGGCGGCCGCCCACTACCTTCGGCTTGACATTGAAGGTCTTGACCATAAGCGAAGTGGGGCTGGATGCAGAGAAAGGCCTCACACACGACGATGAACGCTGAGATGTTGAGGATGAAGTTCGGGGCCAGATCGTGGAAATCCAAGCCGTAGTAGAACATGAGCCCCCGGACAAATGGGTGGAGTGGGAAGCCTAGTCCGCGGAGGAAATGGGTGAGGAACACCACCCTCTCATGGGGCCTGGGGGTGGGGATGAGCAGCCCCTCTTCTGGGAGCCGGTGCGCGATGTTGTTAGACAAGTATCCGGCCTCCCTCAGCTTTTTGATGTGTCCCTCCGTGACGGAGGAGACCATCCACCTGCCTCCCGCTCCGGACATGGTTGGAGAAGGTTGAGGTGGGGTGTGCGGACTTAGTATTTGGAGCTCAAGTCTTGTGAAAATGGATAAGCAAAGGAGGAAGAAGGCGTAGATGAAAAAGGTGGATCCTTATCCCCTTATATGGGCGGAATGACTATGTGCCCCACCAGCTGGTAAAACTCGCTTATCTCCCAAGTGCCGTAATTAATGGAACGGTTGGGTTACCCACGCCCGTATTGATGAGAATCCCGAAATAAGGGGACAAGATCTCTGCTTCGACAAGACGTGCCAAGGAAACCGCCTCGCTAAGTGCGCTGAGGTGGGATAGTAAAAACGATTCGAATAAAGGCTTGGTCGTGGTGTGATGTCGCGCCGCGGAATACATCAGCAGGTTGGATTTGTGTAAATATTATTCTCTCTACGGTGGTATGTGGAACTTAATTTGCAGAGCCGGGCACTATCCTTGTGTTCAAAATCTTCTATGAAGTATTCAGAGGAGGAACCCGCCTTGCAATGCCGAAGACAATCTGCGCGCCGGACTCGTCGTCATTGAAGCCTGGTTTAGGGACTCTTGAGGGAGTCCTGGATTAGGGGTGTCCGGATAGCGGACTATAACCTTTGGTCGGACTCTGGACTATGAAGATACAAGATTGAAGACTTCGTCCCGTGTCCGGATGGGACTTTCCTTGGCGTGGAAGGCAAGCTTGGCGTCTGGATATGTAGATCTCCTCCCATTGTAACCGACTCTGTGTAACCCTAGCCCTCTCCGGTGTCTATATAAACCGGAGAGTTTTAGTCCGTAGGACGAACAACAATCAGACCATAGGCTAGCTTCTTGGGTTTAGTCTCTTTGATCTCGTGGTAGATCTACTCTTGTACTACCCATATCATCAATATTAATCAAGCAGGAGTAGGGTTTTACCTCCATCGAGAGGGCCCGAACCTGGGTAAAAACATCGTGTCCCTTGTCTCCTGTTACCATCCGCCTAGACGCACAGTTCGGGACCCCCTACCCGAGATCCGCCGGTTTTGACACCAACACCGAGCTTCGTCCGACGACAGGTCTAAGCCGTGCTCGTCGTGATTGTCCGGTGCTCCTGGCGTAGGCCCAAATCCATCGAAAATCAAGTCTCCTCGGATGTCCGCCGTGTAGTTCAGGTTTCTGAACCTGACCTGGTGGCCAGGGGCGTAGCTGTCGATCTGCTCGAGATGGCCAGCGAGTTGGCCCGCATGATGGCCGCCGAACACGAAGATCTGTCCGGGGAGGAAAGTCTCGCCCTGGACAGCGTCGTTGATGATGATTGAAGGAGCCATCGAGCCTGACAGCGATGGCACAGAGGAACTCTCAATGAAAGCACCAATGTCGGTGTCAAAACCGGCGGATCTCGGGTAGGGGGTCCCGATCTATGCGTTAAGGCTGATGGTAACAGGAAGTAAGGGACACAGATGTTTACCCAGGTTCGGGCCCTCCCGATGGAGGTAAAACCCTACTACCTGCTTGATTAATATTGATGATATGGGTAGTACAAGAGTAGATCTACCACGAGATCGTAGAGGCTAAACCCTAAGAGCTAGCCTATGATGGTATGATTGTAATTGTGATCGGCCTTCTAAGGACCAACTTCTCCGGTTTATATAGACAGGAGAGGGCTAGGGTTTACATGGAGTCGGTTACAAGGAAGGAAATATAATATCCGGATCGCCAAGCTTGCCTTCCACGCCAAGGAAAGTCCCATCCGGACACGGGCCGAAGTCTTGAGTCTTATATCTTCACGCTTCAATAGTCCGGGCATTGTACACAGTCCGGGTGTCCGGACACCCCCTAATCTAGGACTCCCTCACATACCACGGCCCTTCCGGCTGAGGTGCAGAGCGGCCTTATCAAGCCGAATACTTCATCAGCCACCAAGCCCCCGGACACTGTTAAACGAGTTTGCCATACCCTGCAGAACGACAGCTCGGTGAATCCAGAGCTGGACTAGCAGTTCCGCCTGCGTCAACCGCCCCATCTAACCGCGGCATATGTACCGCGTGTGCATAACTACGCACTTAAAATATCTTGGGTAACGACGGAGGCACAATGCGGACAGGGTCTATAGTGTGGTTCAACCCTATCTTGACCTCAACCCATTCCTTTTTCTTTTTCCTCGTATTATAGGTTCGTTAAAGACTAATCACCTTACGGCCGTACAAGGGCCCTTTCCAGGCCCCTTTTATATAAACGATTGTCTATCTCTCCTCTCAAAGGATCTTGCACCAAGGCAACAACCACACAGACGTGCGGCAGGGTGTCAATGGGATCTTCAAGAATACCTTTACTTTTTATGCCCTGTATACTGTTGGAAATATGCCCTAGAGGCAATAATAAAAGGATTATTATTATATTTCCTTGTTCATGATAATTGTCTTTATTCATGCTATAATTGTATTATCCGGAAATCGTAATACACGTGTGAATACAAAGACTACAACATGTCCCTAGTGAGCCTCTAGTTGACTAGCTCGTTGATCAATAGATAGTCATGGTTTCACGACTATGGACATTGGATGTCATTGATAACGGGATCACATCATTAGGAGAATGATGTGATGGACAAGACAATCCTAAGCATAGCACAAGATCGTGTAGTTCGTTTGCTAGAGCTTTTCCAATGTCAAGTATCCTTTCCTTAGACCATGAGATCGTAACTCCGGATACCGTAGGAGTGCTTTGGGTGTACCAAAGCGTCCTGGCGTAATTGGGTGACTATAAAGGTGCACCACGGTATCTCCGAAAGTGTGCATTGGGTTGTCACGGATCGAGGCTGGATTTGTCACTCCGTATTACGGAGAGGTATCATCAGGCCCACTTTCGGTAATGCATCATCATAATGAGCTCAAAGTGACCAAGTGTTTGGTCACGGGATCATGCATTAAGGTACGAGTAAAGTGACTTGCGGTAATGGGATTGAGCGAGGTATTGGGATACCGGCGATTGAATCTCGGGCAAGTAACATCTTGATTGACAAAGGGAATTGTATACTGAGGTTGCTTGAATCCTCGACATCGTGGTTCATCCGATGAGATCATCGAGGAGCATGTGGGAGCCAACATGGGTATCCAGATCCCACTTTGTTGGTTATTGGCCGGAGAGCTGTCTCGGTCATGTCTGCATGATTCCCGAACCCGTAGGGTCTACACACTAAAGGTTCGGTGACGCTAGGGTTATTAGGAAGACTTGTATGTGATTACCGAATGTTGTTCGGAGTCCCGGATAAGATCCCGGACGTCACGAGGAGTTCCGGAATGGTTCAGAGGTAAAGATTTATATATGGGAAGTTGTCATATGGTGATCGGAAAGTTTCGGGGGCATATCGGTATTGTACCGGGACCACCGGAGGGGTTCCGGGGGTCCAACGGGAGGGGACACCTCTTCCGGAGGACCTTATGGGCTGTATGGAGAAGGGAACCAGCCCAAGTGGGCTGGGGCGCCACAACCCCCTAGGGCCCATGCGCCTTGGGTTTGGGGGGAACCCTAGAGGGGGCGCCCCTTGGCAGGGGGCAAGCCCCCTCCCTTAACCGCCGCCCCCCTCTAGATCTCATCTAGAAGGGGCCGGCCCCCTTTCCCCTTCCCCTATAAACAGAGGGGCGAGGGGAGGGCTGCATACACAATCCAAGGCGCAGCCCCTCCCCTCCCCAACACCTCTCCTCCTCCGCGTGTGCTTGGCGAAGACCTGCCGGAGAACTGCCACTCCATCACCACCACGACGTCGTGCTGCTGTTGGAGCCTTCTTCCTCAACCTCTCCTTCCCCCTTGCTGGATCAAGGTGCGGGAGGCGTCATCCGCTCCGTCGTGTGTTGAGCCTTGAGAGGTGCTGTTAGATTCGGCACTTGGTAATCGGTGATTTGGATCACGGCAAGTACGACTCCACGAACCCGTTTTCTTGAACGCTTCCTTTCATGATCTACAAAGGTATGTAGATGCACTCCTATCACTCGTTGCTAGATGAACTCATAGATGGATCTTGGTGAAACTGTAGGAAATTTTTTATTTTCTGCAACGTTCCCCAACATATACAGCTTCCCCTTGTGTACAAATTCTCGGCATGTAAAATAGCCTTGATGTTTATGGCATTATGTGTAATAGCACGTTTCAACGTCTTAATCGGATTACAATGAAAACAATTTTTCACCAACCCCCATTCGGTATTGGTTTATTTCATAATCTGTATTCCCTCTTTGCTTTAGATTGCCATATATACTTTGGTACGGCTTAAATGCCAGAGGCTCTATTCGGCCACGTATATTTTCAACAAAGTCCGAACACTTCTAGAGTATACTTCGGCGTCCCGAATATTGCATTATATGCATCAGCTCCGAATCATGTCTTTGGTAAATAGTTGGGTTGCCCGGCTCCTGTGATTACTACCTTACATTGCGCTTGTTTGGCTAAGGTAGTAAAGGATAACTACTGCGATTGTGTTTTTGGTTCGTCCGGTCAAATACCTCAGTGGAGAAAGCCGAAAACTGACTGTCATGATACAACGAGAGCTGGTCGGTGATTCAGTGACTTGCTACAAATCTTTTGCGATTTCCCCGTATTATACGAAGGGCTGGCCCTTGCTCAGTCATGCGCCTAAGGAATCCTAGTTCAGATGGCCGCATAGGCACAGGGGGGTATTACCTAGCCCCACCGTCAAACTCCTATGGCTAAGTGAAAGTAGTAAAGCCGCATAGTCTGATTGCCTGGTTTACTGCGCAGACACCTCCTTCATGGACCAAGACATTGGGTCAAGTGTGGTCGCGCGCTCTACCAAACACCCCCGTAGCATCTACATGGGGGCTGAATCCGACGACTAGCAAGCTTTCAGAATTTACATGTCCGCACAGGAGGAAAATACATTCAGATAACGCCATAACGGCATAAATATATTATAGGCCTTGGTTCATGAAACAAAAGTCTGGATAACCCAGATACATTCACTCGAACACAACATCCTTTGAGCATTGGCCCTCTACTATTCGGGCACCTGCTAGGACATCTTCAAAGTACCGCTCCAGCTTGCGTTGGTCCTTGCCTTCGGGCGGGCCTTCGGTCATCACGGTGGTGGCCTTCATCTTCGCCCAGTGCATCTTGACACGGGCAAAGGCCATCCGCGCACCCTCTATGCACCCCGAGTGCTTTACGGCTTCAACTCGGGGCAGCGCATCGACGAGTCACCTCACCAAGCCGAAGTAGCTTCTCGGAATGGGTTCGAACGGCCATAGCCGGACTATGACGTCCCTCATGGCCAAACCGGACATCCGATCCTGTGCAGCTCCGCCAGTTGCTTCATCTGGTTGTTCAACAACACTGGGTGCTCCGGTGCTAGGAACTGTGACCAGAACAACTTCTCTGTCGAGCTCCCCTCCTGTGTTCAGAAGAACTGTGTGGCGTCGGCAGCACTCCTCGGAAGATCCACAAGGGCATCTGGAGAACTCCATAGTCGAGTGGGCAAGGCATATCTCTGACCCCCAAATATACTCTGCAAGAGAAAGGGCTTACCAGCCGCTATCTGTTCGGCCTGCCGGATCTCCTCCCGAGCACTCCGGGACTCGGTCCGCGCCTCTTTGGCCTCTTGGAGGGCCTTGGCGAGATCGGCCGCTTGGGCCGTACTCTTCTCCTCTAAGGCCTCGCACTTGCCGATGGCGTCCTTCAGTTCTTGCTCCACCTCGGCCACCCCCTCCTTGTGCTGGCGGTGGGTGCTACCTCTTGAGCATGTGTTGATTTTCCCTTGAAGAGGAAAGGGTGATGCAGCAAAGTACCATAAGTATTTCCCTCAGTTTTTGAGAACCAAGGTATCAATCCAGTAGGAGGTTACACGCAAGTCGCCTTATACCTGCACAAACAAATAAGAACCTTGCAACCAACGCGATAAAGGGGTTGTCAATCCCTTCACGGCCACTTGCAAAAGTGAGATCTGATAGAGATAATAAGATGAATATTTTTGGTATTTTTATGATATAGATTAGAAAGTAAAGATTGCAAAATAAAATAGATCGGAAACTTATATGATGGAAAATAGACCCGGGGGCCATAGGTTTCACTAGTGGCTTGTCTCAAGATAGCATAATCTACGGTGGGTGAACAAATTACTGTCGAGCAATTGATAGAAAAGCGCATAGTTATGAGAATATCTAGGCATGATCATGTATATAGGCATCACGTCGCGACAAGTAGACCCGAAGCGATTTTGCATCTACTACTATTACTCCACACATCGACCGCTATCCAGCATGCATCTAGAGTATTAAGTTCATAAGAGCGAGTAACGACACGCAAGATGACATGATGTAGAGGGATAAACTCAAGCAATATGATATAAACCCCATCTTTTTATCCTCGATGGCAATAATACAATATGCGCCTTGCTGCCCCTGCTGTCACTGGGAAAGGACACCTCAAGATTGAACCCAAAGCTAAGCACTTCTCCCATTTCAAGAAAGATCAATCTAGTAGGCCAAACCAATCTTGGGGTGCTTCCTTGACGTCCACTTCAAGTCTCCTGGATCACGTTTGTTCCAAAAATAACTCTCCCGAAGGTTTCATTCCGTTTGGATTCCGTTTGATATTCCTTTTCTGCGAAACACCAAAATAGGAAAAAAACAGCAATTTGCACCGGGCCTCCGGTTAGTAGGTTAGTCTTGAAAATAATATAAAAGTGCATAATAAAGCCCATTAAACATCCAAAATAGATAATATAATAGCAAGGAACAATAAAAAATTATAGATACGTTGGAGACGTATCAAGCATCCCCAAGCTTAATTCCTGCTCGTCCTCGAGTAGGTAAATGATAAAAACAGAATTTTTGATGTGGAATGCTACCTAGCATAATTCTCAATGTAATTTTCTTTATTATGGCATGAATGTTCAGATCCGAAAGATTCAAGATAAAAGTTTAATATTGACATAAAAACAATAATACTTCAAGCATACTAACAAAGCAATCATGTCTTCTCAAAATAACATGGCCAAAGAAAGTTATCCCTACAAAATCATATAGTGCGGCTATGCTCTATCTTCATCACACAAAATATTTAAATCATGCACAACCCCGATGACAAGCCAAGCAATTGTTTCATACTTTTGATGTTCTCAAACCTTTTCAATCTTCACGCAATACATGAGCATGAGCCATGGACATAGCACTATATGTGAAATAGAATGGTGGTTGTGGAGAAGACAAAAAGAAGAAGATAGTCTCACATCAACTAGGTGTATTAACGAGCTATGGAGATGCCCATCAATAGATATCAATGTGAGTGAGTAGGGATTACCATGCAACGGATGCACCAGAGCTATAAGTGTATGAAAGCTCAACAAAAGAAACTAAGTGGGTGTGCATCCAACTCGCTTGCTCACGAAGACCTAGGGCATTTTGAGGACACCCATCATTGGAATATACAAGCCAAGTTCTATAATGTAAAATTCCCACTAGTATATGAAAGTGACAACATAGGAGACTCTCTATCATGAAGATCATGGTGCTACTTTGAAGCACAACAAAGGATAGTAACATTGCCCCTTCTCTCTTTTTCTCTCATATTTTGGGCCTTTTTTCTTTCTCTTTTTTATGGCCTCTTTTATATATATTTTTTATATTTTTTGTCCGGAGTCTCATCCCGACTTGTGGGGGAATCATAGTCTCCATCATCCTTTCCTCACTTGGGACAATGCTCTAATAATGAGGATCATCACACTTTTATTTACTTACAACTCAATACTTAGAGCAAAATATGACTCTATGTGAATGCCTCCGGTGGTGTACCGGGATATGCAATGACTCATGAGTGACACGTATGAAATAATTATGGAGGTGGCTTTGCCACAAATACGATGTCAACTACATGATCATGCAAAGCAATATGACAATGATGAAACGTGCGATAACAAACGGAACGGTGGTAAGTTGCATGGCAATATATCTCAGAATGGCTATGGAAATGCCATAATAGGTAGGTATGATGCTGTTTTGAGGAAGGTATATGGTGGGTGTATGATACCGGCGAAAGTTGCGCGGTATTAGAGAGGCTAGCAATGGTGGAAGGGTGAGAGTGCGTATAATCCATGGACTCAACATTAGTCATAAAGAACTCACATACTTATTGCAAAAATCTATTATTTATTGAAACGAAGTACTACGTGCATGCTCTTAGGGGGATAGATTGGTAGGAAAAGACCATCGCTCGTCCCCGACCACCACTCATAAGGAAGACAATCAATAAATAAATCATGCTCCGACTTCATCACATAACGGTTCACCATACGTGCATGCTACGGGAATCACAAACTTTAACACAAGTATTTCTCAAATTCACAACTACTCAACTAGCATGACTCTAATATCACCATATCCATATCTCAAAACAATCATCAAGTATCAAACTTCTCATAGTATTCAATGCACTTTATATAATAGTTTTTATTATATCCATCTTGGATGCTCATCACTTTAGGACTAAATTCATAACCAAAGCAAATTAGCATGCTGTTCTAAGTAACTCTCAAAATAATATAAGTGAAGCATGAGAGATCAATAATTTCTATAAAATAAAGCACCACCGTGCTCTAAAAAGATATAAGCGAATCACTAGATCAAAATTATCTAGCTCAAAAGATATAAGTGAAGCACATAGAGTATTCTAATAAATTCCGATTCATGTGTTTCTCTCCAAAAGGTGTGTACAGCAAGGATGATTGTGGTAAACTAAAAAGCAAAGACTCAAATCATACAAGACGCTCCAAGGAAAACACATATCATGTGGTGAATAAAAATATAGCCTCAAGTAAAGTTACCGATGGACGAAGACGAAAGAGGGGATGCCTTCCGGGGCATCCCCAAGCTTAGGCTTTTGGTTGTCCTTAAATTTAACCTTGGGGTGCCTTGGGCATCCCCAAGATTAGTCTCTTGCCAGTCCTTATTCCATAATCCATCAAATCTTTACCCAAAAACTTGAAAACTTCACAACACAAAACTCAACAGAAAATCTCATGAGCTCCGTTAGCGAAATAAAACAAACCACCACTTTAAGGTACTGTAATGAACTCATTCTTTATTTATATTGGTGTTAAACCTACTGTATTCCAACTTCTCTATGGTTCATACCCCCCGATACTAGCCATAGATTCATTAAAATAAGCAAACAACACACAGAAAACAGAATCTGTAAAAAACAGAACAGTCTGTGGCAATCTGATCTGTTCGAGTACTTCTGGAACTCCAAAAATTCTGAAAAGCTAGGACAGCCTGGAAAATTTGTATATTGATCTAATGCAAAAAGAATTGGAAATTTATCACGTTCTGGTGAGTGTTAACAATTACTTTCGTGAGCGCAAAGTTTCTGTCTTTTTCAGCAAGATCAAACAATTATCACCCAAGAAGATCCTATTGGTTCTACTTGGCACAAACACTAATTAAAACATAAAACCACATCTAACCAGAGGCTAGATGAATTATTTATTACTAAACAGGAACAAAAAGCAAGAAACAAAAATAAATTTGGGTTGCCTCCCAACAAGCGCTATCACTTAACGCCCCTAGCTAGACATAAAAACAAGAATAGATCTAGGTATTATCATCTTTGGTATGCAATTCATAAGTGGCTCTCACAATAGATTCATAAGGTAATTTAATTTTCTTCCTAGGAAAGTGTTCCATGCCTTTCCTTAACGGAAATTGGAATCTAATGTTTCCTTCTTTCATATCAATAATTGCACCAATCGTTCTAAGGAAAGGTCTACCAAGAATAATAGGACATGTAGGATTGCAATATATATCAAGAACAATAAAATCTACGGGCACATAATTCCTATTTGCAACAATAAGAACATCATTAATCCTTCCCATAGGTTTCTTAATGGTGGAATCCGCAAGATGCAAGTTTGAAGAACAATCGTCAAATTCAAGGAAACCTAACACATCACACAAAGTTTTTGGAATCGTGGAAACACTAGCACCCAAATCACACAAAGCATAGCATTCATGATCTTTAATCTTAATTTTAATAGTAGGTTCCCACTCATCATAAAGTTTTCTAGGGATAGAAACTTCTGATTCAAGTTTTTCTTCATAAGATTGCATTAAAGCATCAATGATATGTTTAGTAAAAGCTTTATTTTGACTATAAGCATGAGGAGAATTTAACACAGATTGCAACAAGGAAATACAATCTATCAAAGAGCAATTATCATAATTAAATTCCTTGAAATCCAAAATAGTGGGTTCATTACTATGTAAAGTTTTGACCTCTTCAATCCCACTTTTACCAATTTTTGCATCAAGATCTAAAAACTCTGAATCATTGGGACGCCTTCTAACTAAAGTTGACTCATCTCCAGTCCCGTCATTATCAAGATTCATATTGCAAAACAAAGATTTAATAGGAGACACATCAATCACTTTTAGATCTTCATCCTTATTATCATGAAAACTAGAAAAACACGCTTTCATAAAGAAATATTTTTTAGCACGCATCCTAGCGGTTCTTTCTTTGCACTCATCAATGGAAATTCTCATGGCTTTGAGAGACTCATTGATATCATGCTTAGGTGGAATAGATCTAAGTTTCAAAGAATCAACATCAAGAGAAATTCTATCCATGTTCCTAGCCAACTCGTCAATCTTAGGTAATTTTTCTTCAAGCAAAGCATTGAAATTCTTTTGCGAAATCATAAATTCTTTAACACCAGTCTCAAAATCAGAGGGCATCTTATTAAAATTTCCATAAGAGTTGTTGTAGGAATTACCATAATTATTAGAGGAATTACTAGGAAACGGCCTAGGATTAAAGTTTCCTCTATACGCGTTGTTACCAAAATTATTCCTACCAACAAAATTCACATCCATAGATTCATTATTATTCTCAATCAAAGTAGATAAAGGCATATCATTAGGATCATAAGAAACACTCTTATTAGCAAACAACTTCATAAGTTCATCCATCTTTCCACTCAAGACATTAATCTCTTCTATCGCGTGAACCTTTTTACTAGTAGATCTTTCGGTATGCCATTGAGAATAATTAACCATAATATTATCTAGGAGTTTAGTAGCTTCTCCTAAAGTGATTCCCATAAAAGTGCCTCCCGCGGCCGAATCTAAAAGATTTCTAGAAGCAAAATTCAATCCAGCATAAATTTTTTTTGTATAATCATCCATAAATTCAAACCCTGTGTAGGGCAATTACGTATCATTAATTTCATTCTCTCCCAAGCTTGTGCAACATGTTCATGATCAAGTTGATTAAAATTCAAAATATCGTTTCTAAGAGAGATGATCTTCGCGGGAGGAAAGTACTTAGAGATAATAGCATCTTTGCACTTATTCCAAGAATCAATGCTATTTTTAGGCAAAGACAAAAACCAAGTTTTAGCACGATCTCTAAGCGAAAACGAAAATAGCTTCAATTTAACAATATCATTATCCACGTCTTTGTTCTTTTGCATATCACACAAATCAAAAAGTTGTTTAGATGAGTAGCGGCTGAAGGAAATATGCCCTAGAGGCAATAATAAAGTTATTATTTATTTCCTTATATCATGATAAATGTTTATTATTCATGCTAGAATTGTATTAACAGGAAACATAATACATGTGTGAATACATAAACCTACTGAGTGTCACTAGTATGCCTCTACTTGACTAGCTCGTTAATCAAAGATGGTTGTGTTTCCTAACCATGAACAAGGAGTTGTTATTTGATTAACGGGATCACATCATTGGTTGAATGATCTGATTGACATGACCCATTCCATTAGCATAGCACCTGATCGTATAGTTTGTTGCTAGTGCTTTTCTTCATGACTTATACATGTTCCTATGACTATGAGATTATGCAACTCCCGTTTGCACGAGGAACACTTTGGGTGCTACCAAAGCGTCTAGCGTGGCTGGGTGATTATAAAGGTACATTACAGGTGTCTCCGAAGGTACATGTTGGGTTGGCATATTTCGAGATTAGGATTTGTCACTCCGATTGTCGGAGAGGTATCTCTGGCCCTCTCGGTAATGCACATCACATAAGCCTTGCAAGCATTGCAACTAATGTGTTAGTTGTGAGATGATGTATTACGGAGCGAGTAAAGAGACTTGCGGTAGCGAGATTGAACTAGGTATTGGATACCGACGATCGAATCTCGGGCAAGTAACATACCGATGACAAAGGGAACAACGTATGTTGTTATCTTGATGCGACCGATAAAGATCTTCGTAGAATATGTAGGAGCCAATATGGGCATCCAGGTCCCGCTATTGGTTATTGACGGAGAGGTGTCTCGGTCATGTCTACATAGTTCTCGAACCCGTAGGGTCCATGACGCTTAACGTTTCGATGACAATTACTATGAGTTGTTATGATGTTTCTGTACGAAGGTTGTTCGGAGTCCAGGTTGAGTTGACGTACGTGACTAGGAGTCTCGAACTGGTCGAGAAATATAGATTCATATTTTGGAAGTCTTTGTTTGTACATCTGAAGTGTTACGGTTGAAATTGGGAATTTTACCAAGTTTGGGAGGTTACGGAACCCCGGAATGCTAATGGGCCAACATGGGCCTTAGTGGAAAGGAGAAGGGGCCCAAGTGCTGGCCGCACCTTCCCCCTTCCCTAGTCCTATTAGGACTAGGAGAAGGCGCCCTCTCTCTCCCTTCCCACTTGGGGAAACCTAGTTGGACTAGGATTGGGGGAATCCTACTCCTAGTAGGAGTAGGACACCTGGCGCACCTCCCTTGGCCGGCCAGCCCCTCCCCTTCCCTCCTTTATATCTGAGGCAGAGGGCACCCCATAACACACAAGTTGATCCTTGAGATCTTTCCTTAGCCGTGTGCGGTGCCCCTTCCACCATATTACACCTCGAGAATACCTTAGCGGAGCTTAGGCGAAGCCTGCGCCGGTGGAACATCATCATCGTCCTGCGCCGTCGTCTTGTGAAACTCTCCCTCAACACTCGGCTGGATCGGAGTTCGAGGGACGTCATCGAGCTGAGCGTGTGCAGAACTTCGGAGGTGCCGTCGTTCGGTACTTGGATCGGTTGGATCGTGAAGAAGTACGACTACTTCCTCTACGTTGCGTCAACGCTTCCGTTGCTGGTCTACGAGGGTACGTAGACAACACTCTCATCTCGTTGCTATGCATCACCATGATCTTGCGTGATCGTAGGAAATTTTTTGAAATTACTACGTTCCCCAACAGTGGCATCCGAGCCTGGTTTTATGCGTTGATGTCATATGCACGAGTAGAACACAAGTGAGTTGTGGACGATACAAGTCATACTGCCTACCAACATGTCATACTTTGGTTCAGCGGTATTGTTGGAAAGGCGATCCAGACCAACCTTACGCGTACTCTTCTGTGAGACCGGTTCCTCGGCGTGCTTTGCACATAGATGGCTTGTGGAAGACTGTCTCTCCAACTTTAGTTGAACCGAGTGTATACGCCGGTCCTTGAGAAGGTTAAAAGCGAGTCTATTTGACGAAGTATCGTTGTGGTTTTGATGCGTAGGTAAGAACGGTTCTTGCTCAGCCCGTAGCAGCCACGTAAAATTTGCAACAACAAAGTAGAGGGCGTCTAACTTGTTTTTGCAGGGCATGTTGTGATGTGATATGGTCAAGGCGTGATGCTATATTTTATTGTATGAGATGATCATGTTTTGTAACCGAAGTTATCGACAATGGCGAGAGCCATATGGTTGTCGCTTTATTGTATGCAATGCAATCGCATACGTAATGCTTTACTTTATCACTAAGCGGTAGCGATAGTCGTAGAAGCATAAGTTTGGCGAGGCGACAACGATGCTACGATGGAGATCAAGGTGTCGGCGCCCGGTGACGATGGTGATCATGGCGGTGCTTCGAGATGGAGATCACAAGCACAAAGATGATGATGGCCATATCATATCACTTATATTGATTGCATGTGATGTTAATCCTTTATGCATCTTATCTTGCTTTGATTGGCGGTAGCATTATAAGATGATCCCTTACTAAATTATCAAGAAGTGTTCTCCTGAGTATGCACCGTTGCGAAAGTTCTTCGTCTGAGACACCACGTGATGATCGGGTGTGATAGGCTCTACGTTCAAATACAACGGGTGCAAAACAGTTGCACACGCAGAATACTCAGGTTATACTTGACGAGCTATGCATATAAGATATGACCTCGGAACACGAGAGACCGAAAGGTCGGCGTGAATCATATAGTAGATATGATCAACATATTGATGTTCACCATTGAAACTACTCCATCACACGTGATGATCGGTCATGGTGTAGTTGATATGGATCGCATAATCACTTAGAGAATTGGAGGATATTTTTCTAAGTGGGAGTTCTTAAGTAATATGATTAATTGAACTTAAATTTATCATGAACTTAGTACTGATAGTATCTTGCTTGTCTATGATGTGTAGATAGATGGCTCGTCTTTGTTGTTCCGTTGAATTTTAATGCGTTCCTTGAGAAAGCAAAGTTGAAAGATGATGGCAGCAATTACACGGACTGGGTCCGTAACTTGAGGATTATCCTTATTGCTGCACGGAAGAATTACGTCTGGAAGCACCGTTAGGTGCCAGGCCTGGTGCAAGGCTGCGCGAGAAGTTGTGAACGTCTGGCAAAGCAAAGCTGATGACTACTCTATAGTTCGGTGTGCCATGCTTTACGGCTTAGAACCGGGACTTCAACGTCGTTTTGAACACCATGGAGCATATGAGATGTTCCAGAGTTGAAGTTAATATTCCAAGCGAATGCCCGGATTGAGAGATATGAAGTCTCCAATAAGTTCTATAGCTGTAAGATGGAGGAGAAGCAGTTACGTCGGTGAGCATATACTCAGAATGTCCGGATATAACAATCACTTGATTCAAGCGGGAGTTAATCTTCCGGATGATTGCGTCATTGACAGAATTCTCCAATCACTGCCACCAAGCTACAAGAGCTTCGTGATGAACTATAATATGCAAGGGATGACCAAAACAATGCCCGAGCTCTTGGCGATCTTTGAAAGCAGCGGAGGTAGAAATCAAAAGGAGCATCAAGTGTTGATGGTTAACAAAACCACTAGTTTCAAGAAAAGGGCAAAGGAAAGAAAAAGGGAAACTTCAAAAGAACAGCAAGCAAGTTGCCGATCAAGAGAAGAAACCCAAGTCTGGTCCTAAGCACTGGCGAGTGCTTCTATTGCAAGCGAGGCTGGTCCTTTGGAAGCGGAACTGCCCCAAGTATTTGGCGGATAAGAAGGATGGCAAGGTTAACAAAGGTATATGTGATATACATGTTATTGATGTGTACCTTACTAATAATCGTGATAGCACTGGTATTTGATCGGGTTACATTGCTAATATTTGCAACTTCGAAGCAGGGGCTACGGATTAAGCGAAGATTGGCTAAGGGCGAGGTGACGATCTTGGCGTGGGAAATGGTTCCAAAGTCGATGTGATCGCGATCGACGCTACCTCTACATCTACCTTCGGGATTAGTATTAGACCTAAATAATTGTTATTTAGTACCAGCGTTGAGCATGAACATTATATCTGGATCTTGTTTGATGCGAGACGGTTATTCATTTAAATCAGAGAATAATGGTTGTTCTATTTATATGAATAATATCTTTTATGGTCATGCACCATTGAAGAATGGTTTGTTTTTACTTAATCTTGATAGTAGTGATACACATATTCATAATGTTGAAACCAAAAGATGCAGAGTTGATAATGATGGTGCAACTTATTTGTGGCACTTGCCGTTTAGGTCATATCGGTGTAAAGCGCATGAAGAAACTCCATCTTGATGGACTTTTGGAGTCACTTGATTATGAATCACTTGGCACTTTGAACCGTGCCTTATGGGCAAGATGACTAAAACACCGCTTCTCGGAACTATGGAGAGAGAAACAGATTTTTTGGAAATCATACGTACAGATGTATGTGGTCCAATGAATGTTGAGGCTCGTGGCGGACATCGTTATTTTCTCACCTTCACAGATGATTTGAGCAGATATGGGTATATCTACTTAATGAAACGCAAATCTGAAACATTTGAAAAGTTCAAAGAATTTCAGAGTGAAGTGGAAAATCATCGTAACAAGAAAATAAAGTTTCTACGATCTGATCGTGGAGGAGAATATTTGAGTTACTGAGTTTGGCCTACATTTGAAACAATGCGGAATAGTTTCAACTTACGCCACCGGAACACCACAACGTAATGGTGTGTCCGAGCGTCGTAATCGTACTTTATTAGATATGGTGCGATCTATGATGTCTCTTACTGATTTACCGCTATCGTTTTGGGGTTATGCTTTAGAGGCGGCTACATTCACTTTAAATAGGGCACCATCTAAATCCGTTGAGACGACGCCTTATGAACTGTGGTTTGGCAAGAAACCAAAGTTGTCGTTTACGAAAGTTTGGGGCTGCGATGCTTATGTGAAAAAGCTTCAACCTGATAAGCTCGAACCCAAATCGGAGAAATGTGTCTTCATAGGATACCCAAAGGAGACTGTTGGGTACACCTTCTATCACAGATCCGAAGGCAAGATTTTTGTTGCTAAATTCGGAAACTTTTTGGAGAAAGAGTTTCTCTCGAAAGAAGTGAGTGGGAGGAAAGTAGAACTTGATGAGATAAATGTATCTACTCACTTATTGAGAAGTAGTACATCACAGAAATAAGTTTCCGTGACACCTACACCAAATAGGGAGGAAGCTAATGATGATGATCATGAAACTTCAAATCAAGTTTCTCTGAACTTCGTAGATCAACGAGCAAGATCCGCACCAGAGTGGTACGGTAATCCTATTACGGAAGTCATATTCTTTGGAACATGATGAACCTACGAACTATGAAGAAGCGATGGTGAGCCCAGATTCCGCAAAATGGCTTGAGGCCATGAAATCTGAGATGGGATCCATGTATGAGAACAAAGTGTGGACTTTGGTTGACTTCCCGATGATCGGCAAGCAATTGAGAATAAATGGATCTTCAAGAAGAAGAAGCGGCGATGGTAATGTTACTTGTCTATAAAGCTCGACTTGTTGCAAAAGGTTTTCGACAAGTTCAAGGGATTGACTACGATGAGACCTTCTCACCCGTGGCGATGCTTAAGTCCGTCCGAATCATGTTAGCAATTGCCGCATTTTATGATTATGAAATTTGGCAAATGGATGTTAAAACTGCATTCTGAATGGATTTACGGAAGAAGAGTTGTATATGATGCAACGGAAGGTTTTTTCGATCCAAAGGGAGCTAACAAAGTGTGCAAGCTCGGCGATCCATTTATGGACTGGTGCAAGCCTCTCGGAGTTGGAATAAGCGTTTTGATAGTGTGATCAAAGCATTTGGTTTTATACTGAGACTTTTGGAGAAGCCTTTGTATTTACAAGAAAGTGAGTGGGAGCTCTGTAGCATTTACGATATTATATGTGGATGACATATTCTTGATCGGAAATGATATAGAATTCTGGATAGCATAAAGGGATACTTGAATAAGAGTTTTTCGATGAAAGACCTCGGTGAAGCTGCTTACATATTGGGCATTAAGATCTATAGAGATAGATCAAGACGCTTAATAGGACTTTCACAAAGCACATACCTTGATAAAGTTTTGAAAAAGTTCAAAATGGATCAGGCAAAGAAAGGGTTCTTGCCGGTGTTACAAGGTGTGAAGTTGAGTAAGACTCAATGCCCGACCACCGCAGAAGATAGAGAGAAAATGAAAGATGTTCCTATGCTTCAGCCATAGGCTCTATCATGTATGCAATGCTGTGTACAGGACCTGATGTGTGCCTTCTTTGTAAGTTTGGCGGCAGGTACCAAAGTAATCCAGGAGTGGATCCTTTGGACAGCGGTCAAGAACATCCTTAAGTACTTGAGAAGGACTAAGGATATGTTTCTCATTTATGGCGGTGACAAAGAACTTCGTCAGAATGGCAGTTACGTCGACGCAAAGCTTTGACACTGATCCGGACGATTCTAAATCGCAAACCGGATACGTATTTACATTAAGCGGAGGAGCTGTCGGTTGGTGCAGTTCCAAACAAAGCGTCGTGGCGGGATCTACATGTGAAGCTGAGTACATAGCTGCTTGGAAGCAGCTAATGAAGGAGTCTGGATGAAGGAGTTCATAACCGATCTAGGTGTTGTACCTAGTGTATCGGGTCCAATGAAAATCTTTTGTGACAATCTTGGTGCAATTGCCTTAGCAAAGGAATCCAGATTTCACAAGAGAACCAAGCACATCAAAAGGCGCTTCAACTCCATCCGGATTTGGTCCGGTGGGAGACATAGAGATATGCAAGATACATACGGATCTGAATGTTGCAGACCCGTTGACTAAGCCTCTTCCACGAGCAAAACATGATCAGCACCAAGACTCCATGGGTGTTAGAATCATTCTTGTGTAATCTAGATTATTGACTCTAGTGCAAGTGGGAGGCTGAAGGAAATATGCCCTAGAGGCAATAATAAAGTTATTATTTATTTCCTTATATCATGATAAATGTTTATTATTCATGCTAGAATTGTATTAACAGGAAACATAATACATGTGTGAATACATAAACCTCTGAGTGTCACTAGTATGCCTCTACTTGACTAGCTCGTTAATCAAAGATGGTTGTGTTTCCTAACCATGAACAAGGAGTTGTTATTTGATTAACGGGATCACATCATTGGTTGAATGATCTGATTGACATGACCCATTCCATTAGCATAGCACCTGATCGTATAGTTTGTTGCTAGTGCTTTTCTTCATGACTTATACATGTTCCTATGACTATGAGATTATGCAACTCCCGTTTGCACGAGGAACACTTTGGGTGCTACCAAACGTCCACAACGGCAATCGGGTGATTATAAAGGTACATTACAGGTGTCTCCGAAGGTACATGTTGGGTTGGCATATTTCGAGATTAGGATTTGTCACTCCGATTGTCGGAGAGGTATCTCAGGCCCTCTCGGTAATGCACATCACATAAGCCTTGCAAGCATTGCAACTAATGTGTTAGTTGTGAGATGATGTATTATGGAACGAGTAAAGAGACTTGCCGGTAACGAGATTGAACTAGGTATTGGATACCGACGATCGAATCTCGGGCAAGTAACATACCGATGACAAAGGGAACAACGTATGTTGTTATGCGGTCTGACCGATAAAGATCTTCGTAGAATATGTAGGAGCCAATATGGGCATCCAGGTCCCGCTATTGGTTATTGATCGGAGAGGTGTCTCGGTCATGTCTACATAGTTCTCGAACCCGTAGGGTCCGCACGCTTAACGTTTAGATGGCGGTTACTATGAGTTGTTATGATGTTTCTGTACCGAAGGTTGTTGAGTCCCGGATGAGATCACGGACGTGACGAGGAGTCTCGAAATGGTCGAGACATAAAGATTCATATATTGGAAGTCTATGTTTGGACATCGGAAGTGTTCGGGTGAAATTGGGAATTTTACCAAATGGCAGGGAGGTTACGGAACCCCGGAATGCTAATGGGCCAACATGGGCCTTAGTGGAAAGGAGAGAAGGGGGCCCAAGTGCTGGTCGCACCTTCCCCCTTCCCTAGTCCTATTAGGACTAGGAGAAGGCGCCCCCTCTCTCTCCCTTCCCACTTGGGGAAACCTAGTTGGACTAGGATTGGGGAATCCTACTCCTAGTAGGAGTAGGACACCCTGGCGCACCTCCCTTGGCCGGCCAGCCCTCCCCTTCCCTCCTTTATATCTGAGGCAGAGGGCACCCCATAACACACAAGTTGATCCTTGAGATCTTTCCTTAGCCGTGTGCGGTGCCCCTTCCACCATATTACACCTCGAGAATACCGTGGCGGAGCTTAGGCGAAGCCCTGCGCCGGTGGAACATCATCATCGTCCTGCACGCCGTCGTCTTGTGAAACTCTCCCCTCAACACTCGGCTGGATCGGAGTTCGAGGGGCGTCATCGAGCTGAGCGTGTGCAGAACTCGGAGGTGCCGTGCGTTCGGTACTTGGATCGGTTGGATCGTGAAGAATGCGACTACTTCCTCTACGTTGCGTCAACGCTTCCGTTGCTGGTCTACGAGGGTATGTAGACAACACTCTCATCTCGTTGCTATGCATCACCATGATCTTGCGTGATCGTAGGAAAATTTTTGAAATTACTACGTTCCCCAACAGCGGCATCTTCACTAGGAAGGCCAGAAAATTGATCTTTTATGACAAGATTCAACAAGGCAGCATTAGTTTCACAAGATTCAGCATTGGTAATAGGAGCAATCGGAGTGCTAAGAAAATCATTATTATTGGTATTGGAAAAGTCACACAATTTAGTATTGTCTTGAGCCATCGTGACAAACAATCCAACACACAACCACACAAGAAGCAAGCAAAAAGAGACGAACAGAAAAGAGGGCGAATGAAATGGCAAGGGTGAAGTGGGGGAGAGGAAAACGAGAAGAAAATGGAAAATAATGTAATGCGAGGGATAAGAGTTTGTGATGGGTACTTGGTATGTCTTGACTTGTGCGTAGATGTCCCCGACAACGGCGCCAGAATTGGCTAGTTGCTGGGAGATCAAATCTTGACTTGACTTGGCGTAAGCCTCCCCGGCAACGGCGCCAAAAATCCTTCTTGCTACCTCTTGAGCATGCGTTGATTTTCCCTTGAAGAGGAAAGGGTGATGCAGCAAAGTAGCGTAAGTATTTCCCTCAGTTTTTGAGAACCAAGGTATCAATCCAGTAGGAGGTTACATGCAAGTCGCCTTATACCTGCACAAACAAATAAGAACCTTGCAACCAACGCGATAAAGGGGTTGTCAATCCCTTCACGGCCACTAGCAAAAGTGAGATCTGATAGAGATAATTAGATGAATATTTTTGGTATTTTTATGATATAGATTAGAAAGTAAAGATTGCAAAATAAAATAGATCGAAAACTTATATGATGGAAAATAGACCCGGGGGCCATAGGTTTTACTAGTGGCTTCTCTCAAGATAGCATAATCTACGGTGGGTGAACAAATTACTGTCGAGCAATTGATAGAAAAGCGCATAGTTATGAGAATATCTAGGCATGATCATGTATATAGGCATCACGTCCGCGACAAGTAGACGAAATGATTACGCATTCTACTACTATTACTCCACACATCGACCGCTATCCAAAGATGCATCTAGAGTATTAAGTTCATGAGAACAGAGTAACACATTAGGCAAGATGACATGATGTAGAGGGATAAACTCAAGCAATATGATATAAACCCCATCTTTTTATCCTCGATGGCAACAATACAATATGTGCCTTGCTGCCCTAACATCCTTTGGGAAAGGACACCGCAAGATTGAACCCAAAGCTAAGCACTTCTCCCATTTCAAGAAAGATCAATCTAGTAGGCCAAACCAAACTGATAATTGAAGAGACTTGCAAAGATAACAAATCATACATATAAGAATTCAGAGAAGAACCAAATATTGTTCATAGATAATCTTGATCATAAACCCACAATTCATCGGATCTCGAAAAACACACCGCAAAAAGAATTACATCAAATAAATCTCTAAGAGAATCGAGGAGAACTTTATATTGAGATCCAAAGAGAGAGAAGAAGCCATGTAGCTAATAACTATGGACCCGAAGGCCTGTGGTAAACTACTCACACATCATCGAAGAGGCTATGGTGTTGATGTAGAAGCCCTCCGTGATCGATTCCCCCTCCGGTGGAGCGTCAGAAAAGGCCCCAAGATGGGATCTCACAGGTACAGAAGGTTGCGGTGGTGGAAATATGGTTCCGTGGTGCTCTCGGATGTTTTCGGGGTATATGAGTATATATAGGTGAAGGAAGGAGGTCGGTGGAGCCATGAGGGGCCCACGAGGGTGAGGGCGCGCCTACCCCCTGGGCGCGCCTCCCTACCTCGTGGACGCCTCGTTGCTTCCTTGCACTACTAGGAAAACAGTACCAGTAGCGTAGGTTTTTTGCATACCAGTAGTGTGGGTTCCTGCGCTACTACTACAACGCTACAACTAACTTTTAGCAGTAGCGCGTTTTTTACCCCGCGCTACAACTAAAAAAGTTAGTAGTAGCGCGGTGCCACCCACGCTACCACTATTCCAAACCTACGCTACTACTATCTAACTACTAGTAGCGCCCCACATTTACACCTGTCCAAGTACTAGTAGCACCACATCTTTCCCCCACGCTACAACTAGCTAACCAAAAAATAAAAAAAATGTCAGATGCAATATTCATGGATGGAAATCAAGACACACGCCCAGTGCAAATATATAAACTAAATTCACAGAACCATCTTAGCACTTGCAGCATTCATGGATACAACATTGAACATCTCAACTCGAGATCTCAAGATCCCATTTAACATCAGAAGCAAACAACTAGACCACTTCTCTAGATGTATCTACCAAGTTTCGGAGTTGAAACGTCGGTGGATCCGAGCAGTCCCTCCCAGCGGATGGTGGCGTCGAGGTCCTCCACCTCGGCGACCTCTGGCGTCGCAATGACCTGGAGGATCATCTGTGCGGCGCGATTGCCGGGCTTCACAATGAAGTCCGCCTCCGAGTGGTTGAAGAGCACGACGCCCACCAGGCCGCGATAGTCCACGTCGATCACCACTGCGCCCATGTCGGAAAGTGAAAACTTGTTAGTTGGAGTCCGCATCCGCATCCGCATCCAGTAGGGTATTTTCTTTCTTTTTAGCACATGCACATGAATCAATAGTAATGCATAATAACAAGAAAAAATAACCATGAATCCTAAAGAAAAAGATCATTCTTTGGGCCAGGTTGATAGTTTCGAGGCACGGGAAAGGATAATATTGGTAAAAGTCTTCATTAACAAGAAAAATGGACCGAGATTTCTCAAATGACATTTGTTTCACCAACAATGATTAACGACGAGGCATGTAAGATTTACCTGAGCAGCATCAGAATACCCTCTGCTCCTTCCAAGAACTTAAAGGCCAAGGTTCTTAGCTTTCTCCCCTCTGACTAGCACAAGTCCAGCAGCACCATCGATGTACATTGAATAATAAGAATAGCACTAGAGTTACACTCAAAGTAAACATTGCTTTGCATAATTTATATTAACCATGGAGAGAGCCTAAAAAATGAGCTACAAAATAATCTAGCTTCAGTACACTCTTAAGATGATACATTTACTACTGACGATATACAACATAGTGTTCTTGCATACTGCATACAGAAGGTAATTTGACCATGTAAAAATAAAGCTACAATGCTACACTAAGAAGTGTCAGAATTCTGAATGAAACTGTTCAGTTTAGAAGTATTCAACAGAGACACTTCAATCACTGAGAAAACGGGTAGTATCCCGGAATGGCAAGTGCCACATTTTCCATGCAATGATTTACTACCCAACAACAATGATTTATTCTGAGCAAGAAAAAGCAAAGTTGAATTCAAAAGGCCTACACTATGAATTCAGAAGTTTACTCCAAATTCGACGCACCAAACACAGGGGTGTAGGCTGGTTATATAAGAATGCATATAGTTCTGGTGCTTCGGTGGCACTCACCCTCTTGAGAATGCTAGTCTAGATTAGTACTTACAGAGAGAAAAGTTCTAGTGCTTCGGTGGCTATGAAAAGTGCAGAAAATAGTTATTTAAGAATGCATATAGATTTGACAAGTGCAAAAACGTCTTATATCTATTCTATTTTATTTCTACAAATGTACATAAAGAATCGGTTCAGTCTTTCCTTTGGAGTATTTAAGAAAATCCCTTGTAATTCTTATGAGGCCCATAGCAATCAAACGGGGAGGTGCTAACTTCCAATTTTAAAATATATACACCATGGCTGCTTCAAATGTTCAGTTATATTCAGAAAAACATGATGCGCGTTCAAATGAAATGGTTGCTAAAAAAGGATCTCACCTTGTTCCAGCAGAACATGTGGTGAATCTTAAAAAAATTACATGAAGCTATGTTGATCTAGACAGTGCATAACTAGTTTTCGAATCTTGTTAACACACTAATTCTAGAAGAAGCAGACAGAAGCACGTATAGGATGTTTTAGTTCAAACAGATAACTAGTTTTCGAATCTTGGTAACACACTAATTCTAGAAGAAGCAGACAGAAGCATACATAACTAGTTTTAGTGAAACTTATCAGGACATCAGGATGTTTTAGTTCAAACAATAAATGAACAGGCAGCCTATATGCTTTTTTCTACAGATAAAATCTCTTGTAGAAGCAATCCATCTTTTTATTATGTTATCACTAAAACAGTAGGAAAAATGTGCATCTATGCTTAACTGACCGTCAGCTATACTTTTCTACAAACAAATAAATGGACAGTCAACTATACTTTTCTACAAACAAAACCTCTTGTAGAGACCTGTGATTTTCCAAAACAAAATGAAAACAGAGAGGATAAGTTATGTATTCAGATTCATATTCACAATGCCATCTATGTTGAACTGGTTTTGGAATCTAGGTAACACAATAATTCTAGAAGAAGTAGACAGAAATATGCATGAACCATCTAACATCCAAACATATATTAGGAGGACTTGATGATTCTTTAGTCCAAACAATAGATGACCAGCTGCCGATATGCTTTTCTGAGTCATGCTAAGTCTGAATCCCACGAGACACCAGCAGCCCAGATAAGATTCCACGTGACCCACAGTGGTTCTAAAAGCGTGTGGCATCGTGCACAATTGGAAATCATAGTCCTGAATCGAGAACACCGCAAGCAAACCGCTAGCAGTCCTGAATTGCTAGTCCAGGAAGCAAGTTACGAGGCCACAAAAAAGCTGAATCCCAGGAGGCACACCAGCAGTCCAAAGCATACTACTCCATGAACCGCTGTTATTCTAAAAGCTTGTAGCATCATGCATGATTGCCAATCACGGTGCAGACTATGCACTTGCTTAGTCGATTCTGAACATTGCTGTACATATATTAATACTAAACCACTAGCAGCCCCTATTGAATCGTACACATAGGAACACCTATGATAGGACCCAGAACCAATCTAGCACAGTCGCGTTACAGAACCGAACCAATCCACAAATCAAATGCGGGATATAGGTAAGCCAGAGCGAGAGGGGACACGGGATCAGATCAGTCACCTTCCTCGCTTCCCCGACGCGGCACATACCTCCCATCCTGCCTTCCTCCTCAGAACACCTGCGCCCACGACAGAAAAAAAAAGGTTCAGAATCCTCCACTTCACAAATAGAAGGAGCACCGACAGGCAGGCGTCGAGAAGCGGGCCCGTGCCTTGCACCGGGTGCCGGCGGAAGCCGCCAGCGTGGAGAGGGCGGAGGCCATCCGCGGGGGGTGAGAGCTGCAGCGCGCGAAGCAGCAGGAGGAGGGGGCGAGGGTGAGGATGGGGCTGAGGGTCACGAGAGAGAGAGAGTTTTTTTATGGATTCGTGAGGGCAAGTACAATGGTCTAGATAGCATCCGTCTATAGCAGCTCTCCACGTCATCTCTAGATAGCTGTATAGGCAGCTTATACAACAGGCTATCTTTCTGGGACGCTGGACACGAATCGGAGATAGGATGTTGACGGCGAACTTTGACCTCCTCACGCTCTGGTGGTGGTTCCGGGTTGCGCCGCCGCCGTGGCTTGTCTCGGCCTTTGCCCTCGAGGATCACCCGCGCCGGTGATCCAAAGAAGCTCCTCATCGCCAACAATATCGGCTCTAGCAGCGGCTAGTCGGGCGACGCACAAGGTCTATTGGTCCGCCGCAGGTGACCAGAGTATTGGGATCCTTGCGGAGAGGAAAATTCGGGCCTGCAGTTGCAGACGCCCTCGTACAACAGTAATAAGCCGTCGATAGCGACCGATTTTCCAGGGCTACACACCGTCTGCATTTCTACCGACGGACTAATTCTCTCTCTTCCTTTTTTTTCATGGTAATACGTGTCTCATTCATATCATAAAGAACAAAGTACAAGTCACGTAAGAACACAAAACTGAAAAGATAGCAGAACATCTCTGAGCTTGACACTAACACCCGTCACCTGCCTCCGGCACCACCACAGCAGCCACCGAAAAAAAGAATGACGGATCACCTCCTCATCCGAGCTCGACGCGGCTCCATCGCTGATATTCAGCTTTGCGGACCTCCAAGGTGGCTCACCAAAAGTGAAGCCATTGCCGTTGAACGGATCAGACCGGGGCAACACCCCGGACACGCCATCGAACTCCAGATCTGGCACCCCACCACGACTAAGACGTCGAAGGAGGAAACCATACCTGCCATCCACGAACCACGAACCCAGCACACGTTCCGTCTTCCAGATGTCGTCGATGCAGACCACAATCTGCATCCGCTCCTGGACTACCTCCCAAGCTCCACGCCGACGCTGGAGCAAACGTCGTCGCAACGACGGAGCCCGAGGACACAGGTCCACCACGAGGATGCCGCCGCCACGCCATCCTTGCTTGAACAGACTGATTTCCAGATCCATCCCCAACCATAGGACCGATGGCCTCGTCAGGAAAGGACCCGAAGAATATTTATTCAGCGTCGTCATCGTCGCCGCCGAAGCAAAGACGATGAACAACCTAAAAACCTAGACTACGGATGAGTAAAAACGACCAATACGCGTGGATCCGGCGACCCCCCTCACCACCGACGACCGAAGTCGCCGGCGGAGGGGAACCGCCGGAGAACGGCGTTGGAAGATCGGCCCCCGGCGGCGGCTAGGGTTGCAGCCGCCACGTACGAGAGGAAAACAGCCTCGAGGTCGTACGTTTACGTAATTCTCTCTCTTCCTTCTCTCACCCCCACCTCATCTAAATCGTAGGTGGCTCTCGTTGCAGACAGCTGACTGTATGGTGCTGTACATGCCCTGAGAGAGAGAGGGGGGGTGGGGGAGAGGGGCGTGCGTGTGGTGCGGCGGTGGACACGCTCGATAGTAGCGTGGGGTATCTCACCTCGCTATAGCTATTCGCTTAGTAGTAGCGCTCGTTTTACCACCCACTCTACTGCTATGTCCGGTCCACAGAAGATATTTACTAATAGCGTGTTTTTTTGCCATGCGCTATTAGTAAATATTTATTAGTAGCGAGGGGTCAATGTGGCGCGCTGCTAGTAATTAGCAGCTGCGTGGGTCAATATAACGCGCTACTAGTAAGCGTCTATCTATAAGCTATTTCCTAGTAGTGTTGACATCCACTCCAAGTCTCCTGGATCACGTTTATTCCAAAAATAACTCTCCCGAAGATTTCATTCCGTTTGAATTCCGTTTGATATTCCTTTTCTGCGAAACACTGAAATAGGCAAAAAAACAGCAATTTGTATTGGGCCTCCGGTTAGTAGGTTAGTCCCAAAAATAATATAAAAGTGCATAATAAAGCCCATTAAACATCCAAAACACATAATATAATAGCATGAAACAATAAAAAATTATAGATATGTTGGAGTCGTATCAGCGGGCGACCTGTTCGGTCTTCAGTTCTACAGCCGCTTTATCAGCAGCTGCTTCATTTGCCCTTGCCTCCTTCTTGGCCTGTGCAAGGGCGCTCTTGAGGGTTTTGACCTCGTCCTCGCTAACTGCACTCATAAACACAGCAGTACATGAGTTACACTCTGATTTTGCCTATCACCTAAGATATTGTTGGGGAACGCAGTACTTCAAATTTTTTACCTACGATCACGCAAGATCTATCTAGGAGATGCATAGCAACGAGCTTGGGAGAGTGTGTCCATGTACCCTCGTGAACCCGAAAGCGAGCGTTTAATGCGTGATTGATGTAGTCGAACGTCTTCACGATGCAACCGATCCAAGTACCGAACGTACGGCACCTCCGTGTTCGCACACGTTCCGCACGATGACGTCCCTCAAACTCTTGATCCAGTTGAGGCAGAGGGAGGGTTCCATCAGCACGATAGCGTGGCGACGATGATGATGAAGTTACCGGCGCAGGGCTTCGCCTAAGCACTACGGCGATATGACCGAGGTGTTAACTGTGGAGGGGGGAGCCGCACACGGCTAGGAAGAATTGATGTGTGTTCTAGGGGTGCCCTCCCCACGTATATAAAGGAGGGAGAGGGAGGGAGGCAGCCTAGGGCGCGCCCAAGTAGGAGGAATCCTACTTGGGCCCCTAGTCCAATTCGGCCCCCCCTACCATATTTGGACAAGGGGGGAAGGAAGGAGGGGGGAGAGGAAGGAAGTAGGAGTCCTACTTCATACTTTCCTTTTCCTCCTCTCCTTTCCCTTTCTCCCCATGTGGCTGGCCTTATAGGGGGCGCACCAGCCCCTTGTGGGCTGGTGTGTTGATACGTCTCCAACATATCTATAATTTTTGATTGTTTCATGCTACTTTATCTACTGTTTTGGACTATATTGGGCTTTATTTTCCACTTTTATATTATTTTTGGGACTAACCTATTAACTGCAGGCCCAAATTGCTGTTTTTTGCCTATTTGTTGTTTCAAGAAACGGAATACCAAACGGAGTCCAAACAGAATGAAACCTTCGGGAACGTGATTTTCTCACGGACATGATCCAGAGACTTGGACCTTACTCCAAGAAGTGAGAGGCGACCACGAGGGTGGGGGCGCCCCTAGGGCGCGCCTGCCTCATGGGCCCCTGTTGCTCCACCGACGTACTCCTTCCTCCTATATATACCTCATTACCCCCAAACGATCAGAACAGGAGCTAAAAACCTAATTCCACTGCCGCAACTTCCTGTATCCACGAGATCCCATCTTGGGGCCTGTTTCGGAGCTCCGCCGGAGTGGGCATCCACCACGGAGGGCTTCTACATCATCACCATAGCCCCTCCGATGAAGTGTGAGTAGTTTACTTCAGACCTTCGGGTCCATAGCTAGTAGCTAGATGGCTTCTTCTCTCTCTTTTTGGATCTCAATACAATGTTCTCCCCCTCTCTTGTGGAGATCTATTCGATGTAATCTTCTTTTTGCGGTGTGTTTGTGGAGACCGATGAATTGTGGGTTTATGACCAAGATTATCTATGAACAATATTTGAAACTTCTCTGAATTCTTTTATGTATGATTGATTATCTTTGCAAGTCTCTTCGAATTATCCGTTTGGTTTGGCCAACTAGATTGGTAGTTCTTGCAATGGGAGAAGTGCTTAGCTTTGGATTCAATCTTGCGGTGTCCTTTCCCAGTGACAGAAGGGGCAGCAAGGCACGTATTGTATTGTTGCCATCGAGGATAACAAGATGGGGTTTTTATCATATTGCATGAATTTATCCCTCTACATCATGTCATCTTGCTTAAGCCATTACTCTGTTTTTAACTTAATACTCTAGATGCATGCTAGATAGCGGTCGATGAGTGGAGTAATAGTAGTAGATGCAGGCAGGAGTCGATCTACTTGTCTCGGACGTGATGCCTATATACATGATCATACCTAGATATCCTCATAACTATGCTCAATTCTGTCAATTTCTCAACAGTAATTTGTTCACCCACCGTAGAATACTTATGCTCTTGAGAGAAGCCACTAGTGAAACCTATGGCCTCCGGGTCTATTCTCATCATATCAATCTCCATCACTTTAATACTTGCTTTGTTTTTACTTTGCCTTTTACTTTTCACTCTGCATCTCTATATCAAAAATACCAAAAATATTATTTATCATCTCTATCAGATCTCACTCTCGTAAGTGACCGTGAAGGGATTGACAACCCCTAATCGCGTTGGTTGCGAGGAGCTATTGTTTTGTGCAGTCACGAGGGACTTGTGCGTAGCCTCCTCTTGGATTGATACCTTGGTTCTCAAAACTGAGGGAAATACTTACGCTACTTTGCTGCATCATCCTCTCCTCTTCGGGGAAATCCAACGCAGTGCTCAAGAGGTAGCAAGAAGAATTTTTGGCGCCGTTGCCGGGGAGGCTTACGCAAGAGCACCGTTAAAATCTACATACCAAGTACCCATCAAAATCCCTATCTCTCGCATTACATTATTTGCCATTTGCCTCTCGTTTTCCTCTCCCCCACTTCACCCTTGCCGTTTTATTCGCCCTCTCTTTCCCAATCTCCTCCTCTTTTTCCCGTTTGCCTTTTTCTCGCTTGCCTTTTGTTTGGTCGTGTGTTGGATTGCTTGTTTGTCGTGATGGCTCTACCTAGATTTGGTGATCTTAACCTTAAAAGGTTAGAGGAGATCGAAACCAATGTCAGGAAATTTATGGTTCTGCAATTTGAGCATAATAATTTCTTTAGAAACGAGCTTAAGGAACAAAAAGGTTTTATGAGGTATATGAATAAAGAGCTCGATGATATGTCTAAATAATTTGATGGTATAAGATCCCAAATTGCTCGTCTTGAAAAGTTGACCGCTGAAATTTCGGATATGCAAGCTACCTTAGTCAATAAGATGGCCGCTAAACCCGAATTCCTATGAAAATCAAGATGAAGATCTAAAAGTTATTGATGTGTCTCCCATTAAATCTTTGTTTTGCAATATGAATCTTGATGAAACTGAATATGATCTTCCTTTACCTAGAAGGCGTTCTAAGAATTCGGAGTTTTTAGATCTTGATGATGAAATTGATAAATGTGGGTTTGAAAGAAATAAAAACCTAGATGTTGCTAAACCCACTATATTGGATCTCAAGGAATTTAATTATGAAAATTTCTCTTTAATTGATTGTATTTCCTTGTTGCAATCCATGCTAAATTCTCCTCATGCTTATAGTCAAAATAAGGCCTTTACGAACACATTGTTGATGCCTTGATGCAATCTTATGAAGAAAAACTTGAGTTGAAGGTCTCTATCCCTAGAAAGCTCTATGATGAGTGGGAACCTACTATTAAAATTAAAATTAAAAATTATGAGTTTCATGCCTTGTGTGATTTGGATGCTAGTGTCTCTACTATCCCCAAAACCTTGTGTGATTTGCTAGATTTCCGTGACTTTGATGATTGCTCTCTAAACTTGCACCTTGCTGATTCCACTATTAAAAAGCCTATGGGAAGAATTAATGATGTTCTTATTTTGCAAATAGGAATTATGTGCCCGTAGATTTTATCGTTCTTGATATAGGTTGCAATCCTTCTTGCCCTATTATTCTTGGTAGACCTTTCCTTAGAATGATTGGTGCAATTATTGATATGAAGGAAGGGAATATTAGATTTCAATTTCCCTTAAATAAGGGCATGGAACACTTTCCTAGAAATAAAATAAAATTACCATATGAATCTATCATGAGAGCCACCTATGGATTGCCTACCAAAGACGGCAATACTTAAATCTATCCTTGCTTTTATGCCTAGCTAGGGGCGTTAAACGATAGCGCTTGTTGGGAGGCAACCCAATTTTATTTTTAGTTTTTTTGTTTTTGATTCTGCTTAGTAATAAATAATCCATATAGCCTCTGTTTAGATGTGGTTTTATGTTTTAATTAGTGTTTGTGCCAAGTTAGACCTATAGGATCTTCTTGGATGATAATTATTTGATCTTGCTGTAATTTCCAGAATCTTTCTGTTCACAAAAACAATTGTTAAAAATCACCAGGACGTGATAAAATACTGATTCCAATTTATGCTGATCATTAAACAAATTGTCTAGGTCTTCCTATTTTGGTAGAATTTTTGGAGTTCCAGAAGTTTGCGTTAGTTACAGATTACTACAGACTGTTATGTTTTGACAGATTCTGTTTTTCGTGTGTTGTTTGCTTATTTTGATGAACCTATGGCTAGTAAAATAGTTTATAATCCATAGAGAAGTTGGAATACATTAGGTCACCAATATAAATAAAGAATGAGTTCATCACAGTACCTTAAAGTAGTCTTTTGTTTTCTTTCTTTAACGGAGCTCACGAGATTTCAATTGAGTTTTGTGTTGTGAAGTTTTCAAGTTTTGGGTAAATTCTTTTGATGGATTATGGAACAAGGAGTGGCAAGAGCCTAAGCTTGCGGATGCCCATGGCACCCCAAGATAATCCAAGGACACCAAAAAGTCAAAGCTTGGGGATGCCGGAAGGCATCCCTCTTTCGTCTACTTCCATCGGTAGTTTACTTGGAGCTATATTTTTATTCACCACATGATATGTGTTTTGCTTGGAGCGTCTTGTATTATTTGCGTCTTTGTTTGTTAGTTTACCACAATCATCCTTGCTGTACACACCTTTTGAGAGAGCCATACATAAATTGGAAATTTGACAGAATACTCTATGTGCTTCACTTATATCTTTTGAGCTTGATAGTTTTGCTCTACTGCTTCACTTAGATCTTTTAGAGCACGGTGGTGGATTTGTTTTAAGAAACTATTGATCTCTCATGCTTCAGTTAGATTATTTTGAGTCGTTAATAGCATGGTAATTTGCTTATTATTAATATACTTGGTATTCAAGATATGTGAAACTTTCTTTTGAGTGCGTTGAATACTAAGAAAAGTTGATGCTTGATAATTGTTTTGAGATATGAAGCTGGTGATATGAGAGTCATGCTAGTTGAGTAGTTGTGAATTTAAAGAATAATTGTGTTGAAGTTTGTGATTCCCGTAGCATGCGCATTATGGTGAACCGTTATGTGATGAACTCGGAGCATGATTTATTTATTGATTGTCTTCCTTATGAGTGGCGGTCGGGGACGGCGGTGGTCTTTTCCTACCAATCTATCCCCTAGGATCATGCACGTAATACTTTGCTTTGATAACTTCTAGATTTTTTGCAATAAGTATATGAGTTCTTTATGACTAATGTTGAGTCCATGGATTATACGCACATTTTCCCATCCTTCCACCATTGCTAGCCTCTCTAATACCGCGCACTTTTCACCGGTATCATACACCCACCATATATTTTCCTCAAAACAGCCACCATACCTACCTATCATGGCATTTCCATAGCCATTCCGAGATATATTGCCATGCAACTTTCCACCGTTCCATTTATTATGACACGCTCCATCATTGTCATATTGCTCGCATGATCATGTAGTTGACTTCGTATTTGTGGCAAAGCCACCGTTCATAATTCTTTCATACATGTCACTCTTGATTCATTGCATATCCCGGTACACCGCCGGAGGCATTCATATAGAGTCATACTTTGTTCTAAGAATCGAGTTGTAATTGTTGAGTTGTAAGAAAAATAAAAGTGTGATGATCATCATTCTTTAGAGCATTGTCCCAAGTGAGGAAAGGATGATGGAGACCATGATTCCCCCACAAGTCGGGATGAGACTCCGGACGAAAAATAAAAAAAAAAGAAAAATGAAAAAAAAGAGGCCATAAAAAAAGAGAAAAGGCCAAAATAAAAATGAGAGAAAAAGAGAGAAGGGACAATGTTACTATCCTTTTACCACACTTGTGCTTCAAAGTAGCACCAAGATCTTCATGATAGAGAGTCTCTGATTTTGTCACTTTCATATACTAGTGGGAATTTTTCATTATAGAACTTGACTTGTATATTCCAATGACGGGCTTCCTCAAATGCCCTAGGTCTTCGTGAGCAAGTGTAACATCCCAAAATTCTAAATTTTGGAATGTTATATTAGATAAATAACTATGCTTGTTGTCTGATTGTTTGTTTGATTGATTGAGTGAAATTGAGTGGAATTTGAAACTTTTGAAAGTTGGATGAGAGGGAATAAAAAATGACTTTCCCAAAACTATCCCCTTTTTGCCTTTTTTGGATCTCAATGAATTCAATTCAATTCCAACACCAAAACCCTAGAGTGAAGATGAAATGACTTCTTCCATTTGAAATGAAAAGGGTTTTGAAAAGATTTGAATTTCATTTGAGAATATTTCAAATTCAAAGCTTTATGCAACTCAATGATTTTCATGAGGAAAGATAAAATGACTTCTTCAATTATATGAAATATGAGTTGGAAGTTGAAAAGAATCAAATTGAAAGTCATTTGAAGGTATTTTGAAACTCCCCTTCAAATTTGGAATTATTTGGATTTTATTCAAAATTATTTTTCTCCTAAAAATAAATAAATGGAAATATGGGTAAAATGATTCCCTTCAATGGAAAATTAGGAGAAAATAAATTTGAAGTCATTTTGGTATTTTTAAAATGATTTTTATTGGATTTTATTAGAGCAGAAACACTCTTTGTTTTATTTGAATTTTTGTGTATTTTATTTGAACTTGAAAAATAGTTCATGTTGTAGGAAATCTTTTTACGATCATTTTGATATATATATGTCCTATATAAAATATTTATATTTAAGTATTTTCTCTCTCTCTAATTATTCAAAAAAAAAAAAAAAAAAAACCCACAGGGCACCGGCGAACCAGCCATAACACACCAGTATTGACCCGCCGATAGCAGCCAGGCGCGCCCGGCGTACCGACCGACCCAGCCGAAAGCCTTCGGCGTCGGTCGGCCGACCGCGCTCCCCTCCCTCTCACTGGGTGGCCCCCACCGTCGTCTTCCTCGCCCGCCACCCGCGCGCCGCTTTCGGATCCGCCGGATCCGGGATTCGCGATCCTCGCCCGTTGCCCCTCGCCCAAGCCGGGTGCCCCCCATATAAACCCCACCCGACCCGTTCCCCCTTCGCCCCTCACCCGGCGCCCTCCTCCCTCGCGCGCTTTCATGGAGACCGAGCACGCCGCCGCCGCCATTAACTCCGTCGCCCGGCCTTGAACCTCGAGCTCGCCCGACTCCACCCGGACTCCTCGGCGCGCACCCGCCGGAGCTCCCCGCCGTCGCCCCCGACCACCGGAGTCGCCGGAACCATCGCCGCCCGAGCCGCCGTCGCCGTCGCCGACCGGTGAGTCGCCGGAGATCACCCCCCACCGTCCGATCCAGACGTAGGGTCTAGATTAGATCCCAAGAAGAAATCTGGTTTAGTTAGGTTATTTTTAATGAACCAGTTTTTATTCCGGTTTAGTTTTTAGTTAGGTTTTCGTTTAAACCGGCCGATTCGTTTTAAACCCTAGGGCGTAGTTTAGTTATTTAACGTCGAAGCGTTATATAGGCCCATTAAGCCCAGTTTTCGTTTTAGTTTTATTTTTAATTTTCTGTTTTAACGAGAATAGTTTCATTTTGTAAAATTCATATCTTTTAATCTACTTAATATTTTTAAGTGATTCTTTTTTTGTTGGTTTGAAAATTTCTTATAGTTTCTGTAGAAAATATAATTAGCCATGTTAAAATTAGTTAAAATAACTTTATTTTAGATTTCGACAGAATAGTAATTCTGCTATAAAATGAGCTAGGAATATTATTTTTAAATGATTCTTTTTGTCACAACTTTGTTTTGACATTGCCAAACCGTAGGAATTTATTTGGGCATTCTAGGATTAATAAAAAAATAGTTTTAATCAGAATCATGTTATTCTTAATTAATTAACTAGCTACTGTTTTCCTATTGTTTTACTTAGCAAATAAATTTATTTTTCATGAGGGATAGATTATTCTATGTTAGTTTCTGTAACTTTAGAGCATGAACTTTTATTTATAATAAATAAAACTTTTATTTTATTTTTCTTACTAGAATTTGCTTTAGGCCTAATAGGAGTTTTATAATAGATTTTAAGGTGATTCTTTTGCTCCTAGTTGCTTGATGAATTATTTTCTGTTAGGTAGCATAAACCCATGCTTAGGTTCTGTTAAGAAATTTTTTGTAGTGCAAAACTATTTTAATTGTTGCTTGATGTAGGAAAACCTTGAATTGTTTTCTCCGAGTTTTTCTTTGGTAGTTTTGTTATGTAGTTTTCCTTTGTTTTTATTTGGTGTTCCTTGATTTGCATTTTTATTTGTTGATTTTATTATGAGTGTTAGAATTGTTTGCTAGGATGTTTGCTTATATGAATGCTATGACTATATAGATTTTCAACGGAGTGACGAATAGTTCTACCAAGTCATTATTCGAGAGTGTTGCTATCTTCATCAACTTACCAGGCAAGTTCACTTTGACCATGCTTTCATACCTATGTTTTATTGCATTTAGTGGCATCTTTGCAACCACCCCTCAGTAGTGTTATTGAATCCTTGTAGTTGAGTAGTATGCATGAGGTAGGAACCCATCACCCTGTTACTAAGCCGGGACGTTATTTATTTTAATGCTACGCTATAGTAGACGGGGTTTGGTATGAGTGCTTTCAGAGTGGTGTGAGAATGGAGGATCTCGTCAATGGCGACAACACCATGATGAAATCTGCAAGGACTGCATCTTCAAGGCCTCAAGACTTCAAGACTCGAGACAAGAATTCAATACACACTCTTGGGTGAAGGGCGGTTGTGGGCACCTGGAGAACCCAGTGGTTGGCGGGATGCATGGAGAAGCGCCATGACATCTTGCGGAAAGCTTCACCCGGACTCAAAGAGACGGAAGAATACTTCATGCCGGAAGCTTACCTGTGCAACCGCAAGTCAATATGGGCTCTGGCTTGGTTGACCTTAGTTGTGACTGGCTGGGGCGGTGCTAGCGGATGTAGAACTACGGTAGGATTGGATGAGCACCGGACGGTGGTCGGAGGAACTCTTTGGAAGACCATGTTTCGGTCATCTTGTTCTCAAACACCACGAAGTGCGAGAACGTAAAAGAGGGATCGAATCTTGCGGGTAAAGTGTACAAACCTCTGCAGAGGGTTTAAACCTAATCGATTAGCCGTGTCCCGGTTACGGACAATTTGAGCCTCTGGACTTGGATCTATCTCGGAACTCTCAACACCGGATTGATAACTTAATTGTGGGCAACTTATGATGATTTTGGGCTATGAGACATCGGTTGGCGGAACCATGTCATGATAGAAAATTCCATAGTACAGACTTCTTTTATTCCTTTGATGTAGGGAAAATAAATCCGCTTTTACGCAAACAAAACTCAGACACAGAGCCACAAAGCCATACTGCATATAGTATATTTTATCATCTGTTTTCTCTTATTGTGATCTTGCCGGTACATTCAATGTACTGACCTACACGGGCTGCAACGTATCATGTTGCAGATATTTTTCTTCGAGAGTAAGATGCAGTGCAGGGTTACGGTCTACACTCAACCTGCCGATGGCGTTGATGGGACTCCACACCCGACTATTTGTTTCATTGTGACTTATGAGGTATATATCAGTTTTACGTTAATTATACATGTGATTGCACTTTGATATATACATTGATGTACTGTGTGTGCCAGCATACTGATCCAGGGATGGCACAGCAACACAGAGGCTTGACCGTCTGAGGTCGGGTCGCTACAGCAAGCGAGTTGGATGCACACCCACTTAGTTTCTTTTGTTGAGCTTTCATAATAGCTCTAGTGCATCCGTTGCATGGCAATCCCTACTCACTCACATTGATATCTATTGAGGGGCATCTCCATAGCCCGTTGATACGCCTAGTTGATGTGAGACTATCTTCTCCCTTTTTGTCTTCTCCACAACCACCATTCTATTCCACATATAGTGCTATATCCATGACTCACGCTCATGTATTGCGTGAAGATTGGAAAAGTTTTGAAAATGTTAAAGTATGAAACAATTGCTTGGCTTGTCATCGGGGTTGTGCATGATTTAAATATTTTGTGTGGGGAAGATGGAGCATAGACAGACTATATGATTTTGTAGGCATAACTTTCTTTGGCCATGTTATTTTGAGAAGACATAATTGATTAGTTAGTATGCTTGAAGTATTATTATTTTTATGTCAATATGAACTTTTGTCTTGAATCTTTCGGATCTGAATATTCATACCACAATTAAGAAGATTTACATTGAAATTATGCCAAAGTATCACTCCGCATCAAAAATTCTCTTTTTATCATTTACCTACTCGAGGATGAGCAAGAATTAAGCTTGGGGATGCCTGATACGTCTCCAACGTATCTATAATTTTTGATTGCTCCATGCTACTTTATCTACTGTTTTGGACTATATTGGGCTTTATTTTCCACTTTTATATTATTTTTGGGACTAACCTATTAACGGTGAGGCCCAGCCCGTAATTGCTGTTTTTTTGCCTATTTGGTGTTTCAAGAAAGCGGAATATCAAACGGAGTCCAAACGGAATGAAACCTTCGGGAACGTGATTTTCTCACGAGCGTGATCCAGGAGACTTGGACCTTACTCCAAGAAGTAACAGAGGCGGTCACGAGGGTGGGGGGCGCCCCCCTGCCACGTGGGCCCCTTGTTGCACCACCGAAGTTCTCCGTCCTCCTATATATACCTCACGCACCCCAAACGATCAGAAGAGGAGCCAAAAACCTAATTCCACCGTCGCAACTTCCTGTATCCACGAGATCCCATCTTGGGGCCTGTTCCGGAGCTCCGCCGGATGGGGCATCCACCACGGAGGGCTTCTACATCATCACCATAGCCCCTCCGATGAAGTGTGAGTAGTTTACTTCAGACCTTTGGGTCCATAGCTAGTAGCTAGATGGCTTCTTCTCTCTTTTTGGATCTCAATACAATGTTCTCCCACTCTCTTGTGGAGATCTATTCGATGGAATATTCTTTTTGCGGTGTGTTTGTTGAGACCGATGAATTGTGGGTTTATGATCAAGATTATCTATGAACAATATTTGGATCTTCTCTGAATTCTTTTACGTATGATTGGTTATCTTTGCAAGTCTCTTCGAATTATCCGTTTGGTTTGGCCAACTAGATTGGTAGTTCTTGCAATGGGAGAAGTGCTTAGCTTTGGGTTCAATCTTGCGGTGTCTTTCCGATGTGAGAAGGGGCAGCAAGGCACGTATTGTATTGTTGCCATCGAGGATAACAAGATGGGGTTTTTATCATATTGCATGAATTTATCCCTCTACATCATGTCATCTTGCTTAAGGCATTACTCTGTTTTTAACTTAGTACTCCAGATGCATGCTGGATAGCGGTCGATTAGTGGAGTAATAGTAGTAGATGCAGGCAGGAGTCGTTCTACTTGTCTCAGACGTGATGCCTATATACATGATCATACCTAGATATCCTCATAACTATGCTCAATTCTGTCAATTGCTCAACAGTAATTTGTTCACCCATCGTAGAATACTTATGCTCTTGAGAGAAGCCACTAGTGAAACCTATGGCCCCGGGTCTATTCTCATCATATCAATCTCCATCACTTTAATACTTGCTTTGTTTTTACTTTGCCTTTTACTTTTCACTCTGCATCTCTATATCAAAAATACCAAAAATATTATTTATCATCTCTATCAGATCTCACTCTCGTAAGTGACCGTGAAGGGATTGACAACCCCTAATCGGGTTGGTTGCAAGGAGCTATTGTTTTGTGCAGGTACGAGGGACTTGTGCGTAGCCTCCTATTGGATTGATACCTTGGTTCTCAAAAACTGAGGGAAATACTTACGCTACTTTGCTGCATCATCCACTCCTCTTCAGGGAAATCCAACGCAGTGCTCAAGAGGTAGCATGTGTTCCCTTACTTGGCCCATTAAGCCCATATCTTTGCCGGGTTTGCCCGGAACCCCTTCCGGTGACCCGGTATCACTTAGAACACTTCCGGTGTGCAAATACCATCGTCCTATATATGAATCTTTACCTCTCGACCATTTCGAGACTCCTCGTCATGTCCGTGATCTCATCTGGGACTCCTAAAAATATTCGGTCACCAAAACATATAACTCATATAACACTATATCGTCAACGAATGTTAAGCGTGCGGACCCTACGAGTTCCAGAACTATGTAGACATGACCGAGGCACCTCTCGGGTCCATAACTAACAGCGGAACCTGGATGCCTATATTGGCTCCTACATATTCTACGAAGATCTTTATCGGTCGAACCGTTATGACAACATACGTTGTTCCCTTTGTTATCAGTATGTTACTTGCCCGAGATTCGATCGTCGGTATCATCATACCTAGTTCAATCTCGTTGCCGGCAAGTCTCTTTACTCGTTCCGTAATGCATCATCCCGTGACTAACTCATTAGTCACATTGCTTGCAAGGCTTATAGTGATGTGCATTACCGAGAGGGCCCAGAGATACCTCTCCGATACACGGAGTGACAAATCCTAATCTCGATCTTAGCCAACCCAACAAACACCTTCAGAGACATCTATAGAGCATCTTTATAATAATCCAGTTTTGTTGTGACATTTGATAGCACACAAGGTGTTCCTCCGGTATTCGGGAGTTGCATAATCTCATAGTGAGAGGAACATGTATAAGTTATGATGAAAGCAATAGCAATAAAACTAAACGATCATTATGCTAAGCTAACGGATGGGTCTTGTCCATCACATCATTGATTAACGAGCCAGGTGTGATCCCGTTCATCGAATGATGTGATCCCGTTCATCAAATGACAACACATGTCTATGGTCAGGAAACTTAACCATCTTTGATTAACGAGCTAGTCAAGTAGAGGCATACTAGGGACACTCTGTTTTGTCTATGTATTCACACATGTACTAAGTTTCCGGTTAATAAAATTCTAGCATGAATAATAAACATTTATCATGATATAAGGAAATATAAATAACAACTTTATTATTGCCTCTAGGGCATATTTCCTTCAGTCTCCCACTTGCACTAGAGTCAATAATCTAGTTCACATCGTCATGTGATTTAACACTAATAGTTCACATCTTTATGTGATTAGTTCACATCTCCATGTAACTAACACCCAAAGGGTTTACTAGAGTCAGTAATCTAGTTCACATTGCTATGTGATTAACACCCAAAGAGTACTAAGGTGTGATCATGTTTTGCTTGTGAGAGAAGTTTAGTCAACGGGTCTGCCACATTCAGAGCCGTATGTATTTTGCAAGTTTTCTATGTCTACAATGCTCTGCACGGAGCTACTGTAGCTAATCGCTCCCACTTTCAATATGTATCCAGATTTGAGACTCAGAGTAATCCGAATCAGTGTCAAATCTTGCATTGACGCAACTCTTTACGACGAACTCTTTATCACCTCCATAACCGAGAAATATCCCCTTAGTCTTTTAAGGATAATTTTGACCGTTGTCCAATGATCCACTCCTGGATCAATATCGTACCCCCTTGCCAAATTCATGGCAAAGTACACAATAGGTTTGGTACACAGCATAACATACTTTATAGAACCTATGGCTGAGGCATAGGGAATGACTTTCATTCTCTTTCTATTTTCTGCCATGGTCGTGTTTTGAGTCTTACTCAACTTTACACCTTGCAATACATGCAAGAACTCCTTCTTTGACTGTTCCATTTTGAACTACTTCAAAATCTTTTCAAGGTATGTACTCATTGAAAAATCTTATCAATCGTCTTGATCTATCGCTATAGATCTTGATGCCCAATATGTAAGCAGCTTCACCGAGGTCTTTCTTTGAAAAACTCCTTTCAAACACTCCTTTATGCTTTCCAGAAAATTCTACATCATTTTCGATCAACAATATGTCATTCACATATACTTATCAGAAAGGATGTAGTGCTCCCACTCACTTTCTTGTAAATATAGGCTTCACCGCAAGTCTCAGATAAAACTATATGCTTTGATCAACTCATCAAAGCGTATATTACAACTACGAGATGCTTGCACCAGTCCATAGATGGATCGCTGGAGCTTGCACATTTTGTTAGCACCTTTAGGATCGACAAAACCTTCTGGTTGTATCATATACAACTCTTCTTTAGTAAATCTATTAAGGAATGCAGTTTTGACATCCATTTGTCAGATTTCATATAATGTGGCAATTGCTAACATGATTTAGACAGACTTTAAGCATCGATATGAGTGAGAAAATCTCATCATAGTCAACACCTTGAACTTGTCAAAAACCCTTTTGGACAAGTCGAGCTTTGTAGATAGTAACACTACTATCGACGTTCGTCTTCCTCTTGAAGATCCAGTGATTCTCAATGGCTTGCCAATCATCGAGCAAGTCCACCAAAGTCCACACTTCGTTCTCATACATGGATTCTATCTTAGATTTCATGGCCTCAAGCCATCTTTCGAAATCTGGGCTCATCATCGCTTCCTCATAGTTCGTAGGTTCGTCATGGTCAAGTAACATGACTTCCAGAACAGGATTACCGTACCACTTTGGTGCGGATCTTACTCTGATTGACCTACGAGGTTTGGTAGTAACTTGATCAGAAGTTTCATGATCATCATCATTGGCTTCTTCACTAATTGGTGTAGGAATCAATGGAACTGATTTCTTTGATGAACTACTTTCCAATAAGGGAGCAGGTACAATTACCTCATTAAGTTCTACTTTCCTCCCACTCACTTCTTTCGAGAGAAACTCCTTCTCTGGAAAGGATCCACTCTTAGCAACAAAGATCTTGCCTTCGGATCTGTGATAGAAGGTGTACCCAACAGTTTCTTTTGGGTACCCTATGAAGACGCACTTCTCCTATTTGGGTTTGAGCTTATCAGGCTGAAACTTTTTCACATAAGCATCGCAACCCCAAACTTTAAGAAACGACAGCTTAGGTTTCTTTCTAAACCACAGTTCATACGGTGTCGTCTCAACGGATTTTTAGACGGTGCCCTATTTAACGTGAATGCAGTTGTCTCTAATGCATAACCCCATAACGATAGTGGTAAATCGTTAAGAGACATCATAGATCGCACCATATCTAATAAAGTACGGTTACGACGTTCGGACACACCATTACGCTGTGGTGTTCCAGGTGGCGTGAGTTGCAAAACTATTCCACATTGTTTCAAATGAAGGCCAAACTCGTAACTCCAATATTCGCCTCCGCGATCAGATCGTATAAACTTTATTTTCTTGTTACGTTGATTCTCAACTTCACTCTAAAATTCTCTGAAGTTTTCAAATGTTTCAGACTTGTTTCATTAAGTAGATATGCCCGTATCTGTTCAAATCATCTGTGAAGGTCAGAAAATAACGATACCCGCCGTGAGCCTCAACACTCATCGGACCGCATACATCGGTATGTATTATTTCCAATAAGTCAGTGGCTCACTCCATTGTTTCGGAGAACGGAGTCTTAGTCATCTTGCCCATGAGGCATGGTTCGCAAGCATCAAGTGATTCATAATCAAGTGATTCCAAAAGCCCACTAGCATGGAGTTTCTTCATGCGCTGTACACCAATATGACCTAAACGGCAGTGCCACAAATAAGTTGCACTATCATTATTAACCTTGCATCTTTTGGCTTCAATATTATGAATCTGTGTATCACTACAATCGAGATTCAATAAACCATTCAAATTGGGTGTATGACCACAGAAGGTTTTATTCATGTAAACAAAATAACAATTATTCTTTGACTTAAATGAATAATCGTATTGCAATAAAAATGATCCAATCATATTATGCTCAACGCAAACACCAAATAACATTTATTTTAGGTTCAACACTAATACCGAAGGTAAAGGGAGTGTGTGATGGTGATCTTATCAACCTTGGAATCACTTCCAACACACATCGTCTCCTTGCCCTCAACTAGTCTCTGTTCATTTTATAACTCCTGTTTCAAGTTACTAATCATAGCAACTGAACCAGTATCAAATACCTGTGGGCTACTATGAATACTAGTAAAGTACACATCAATAACATGTATATCATATATACTTTTGTTCACTTTGCCATCCTTCTTATCCGCCAAGTATTTGGGGCAGTTCCGCTTCCAGTGACCATTTCCTTTGCAGTGGAAGCACTCAGTTTTAGGCTTGGGTCTAGCTTTGGGCTTCTTCATGGGAGTGGCAACTTGCTTGTCATTCTTCTTGAAGTTCCCATTCTTTCCCTTGCCCTTTTACTTGAAACTAGTGGTCTTGTCAACCATCAACACTTGATGCTTTTCTTGGTTTCTACCTTCACGACTTCAAAGATCGCGAAGAGCTCGGGGAATCGTTTTCGTCATCCCTTGCATATTATAGTTCATCACGAAGTTCCAGTAATTGGTGATAGTGACTAGAGAACTTTGTCAATCACTATCTTATCTGGAAGATTAACTCCCACTTGATTCAAGCAATTGTAGTACTCAGACATTCTGAGCACATGCTCACTGGTTGAGCTATTCTCCTCCATATTGTAGGCAAAAATACTTGTCAGAGGTCTCATACCTCTCGACTCGGGCATGAGTCTGAAATACCAATTTCAACTCTTGGAACATCTCATATGCTCCATGGTGTTTCAAAACATTTTTGAAGTCTCGGTTCTAAGCCGTAAAGCATGGTGCACTAAACTATCAAGTAGTCATCATACCGAGCTTGTCAAACGTTCATAACGTCTGCATTTGCTCCTGCAATAGTTCTATCACCTAGCGGTGCATCAAGGAAATAATTCTTCTGTGCAGCAATGAGGGTAATCCTCAGATCACGGACCTAGTCTGCATCATTGCTACTATCAAATTTCAACTTAGTTTTCTCTAGGAACATATCATAAATAAAACGGGGAAGCTATACGCGAGCAATTGATCTACAACATAGATATGCAAATACTATCAGGACTAAGTTCATGATAAATTTAAGTTCAATTAATCATATTACTTAAGAACTCCCACTTAGATAGACATCCCTCTAGTCATCTAAATGATCACGTGATCCATATCAACTAAACCATGTCCGATCATCACGTGAGATGGACTAGCTTTCAATGGTGAATATCACTATGTTGATCATATCTACTATATGATTCACGTTCGACCTTTCAGTCTCAGTGTTCCGAGGCCATATCTGCATATGCTAGGCTCGTCAAGTTTAACCCAAGTATTCTGCATGTGCAAAACTGGCTTGCACCCGTTGTATGTGAACGTAGAGCTTATCACACCCGATCATCACGTGGTATCTCAGCATGAAGAACTGTCGCAGCGGTGCATACTCAGGGAGAACACTTATACCTTGAAATTTTAGTAAGGGATCATCTCATAATGCTATCGTCGTACTATGCAAAATAAGATGCATAAAAGATAAACATCACATGCAATCAAAATATGTGACATGATATGGCCATCACCATCTTGTGCCTTTGATCTCCATCTCCAAAGTACCTCATGATCTCCATCGTCACCGGCATGACACCATGACCTCCATCATCTTGATCTTTATCAACGTGTCATCACATGGTTGTCTCGCCAACTATTGCTTTTGCAACTATTGCTATCGCATAGCTATAAAGTAAAGCAATTATATGGCGCTTGCATCTTATGCAATAAAGAGACTAAGGCTCCTGCTAGTTGTCGATAACTTAAACAAAACATGATCATCTCATACAACTATTTATATCTCATCACGTCTTGACCATATCACATCACAACATGCCCTGCAAAAACAAGTTAGACGTCCTCTACTTGGTTGTTGCAAGTCTTACGTGGCTGCTACGGACTTCTAGCAAGAACTGTTCTACCCTACGCATCAAAACCACAACGATTTTTAGTCAAGTGTGCTGTTTTAACCTTCAACAAGGACCAGGCGTAGTCAAACTCGATTCAACTAAAGTTGGAGAAACAGACACCCGCCAGCCACCTGTGTGCGAAGCACGTCGGTAGAACCAGTCTCGCGTAAGCGTACGCGTAATGTCGGTCTGAGCCGCTTCATCCAACAATAAAGGAGGGAGAGGGAGGGAGGCAGCCTAGGGCGCGCCCAAGTAGGAGGAATCCTACTTGTGCCCCTAGTCCAATTCGCCCCCCTACCATGCATATTTGGACAAGGGGGAAAGGAAGGAGGGGGGAGGGGAAGGAAGTAGGAGTCCTACTTCATACTTTCCTTTTCCTCCTCTCCTTTCCCTTTCTCCCCACGTGGTTGGCCCTATAGGGGGCGCACCAGCCCCTTGTGGGCTGGTGGGTTCCCTTACTTGGCCCATTAAGCCCATATCTTTGTCGGGGATTTCCCGGAACCCCTTCTGATGACCCGGTATCACCCGGAACACTTCTGATGTTCAAATACCATGGTCCTATATATGAATCTTTACCTCTAGACCATTTCAAGACTCCTCGTCATGTCCGTGATCTCATCTGGGACTCCGAAAAACATTCGGTCACCAAAACATATAACTCATATAACACTATATCGTCAACGAACGTTAAGCGTGCGGACCCTACGGGTTCCAGAACTATGTAGACATGACCGAGGGACCTCTTCAGTCAATAACCAATAGCGAAAACTGGATGCCTATATTGGCTCCTACATATTCTATGAAGATCTTTATCAGTCGAACCGTTATGATAACATAAGTTGTTTCCTTTGTATCAGTATGTTACTTGCTCGAGATTCGATCGTTGGTATCATCATACCTAGTTCAATCTCGTTACCGGCAAGTCTCTTTACTCGTTCCGTAATGCATCATCCCATGACTAACTCATTAGTCACATTGCTTGCAAGGCTTATAGTGATGTGCATTACCGAGAGGGCCCAGAGATACCTCTCCGATACACGGAGTGACAAATCCTAATCTCGATCTTAGCCAACCCAACAAACACCTTCAGAGACATCTGTATAGCATATTTATAATCATCCAGTTACGTTGTGACATTTGATAGCACACAAGGTGTTCCTCCAGTATTCGGGAGTTGCATAATCTCACAGTGAGAGGAACATGCATAAGTCATGATGAAAGCAATAGCAATAAAACTAAATGATCATTATGCTAAGAAAACGGATGGGTCTTGTCTATCACATCATTCTCCTAATGATGTGATCCCATTCATCAAATGACAACACATGTCTATGGTCAGGAAACTTAACCATCTTTGATTAACGAGCTATCAAGTAGAGGCATACTAGGGACACTCTGTTTTGTCTATGTATTCACACATGTACTAACACTACAAGAAATATGTCAACTAGTGACCTTCTGTCAGTGACCCTGGAAGAATTGGTCATAGATCTATGACCATTTGAGACCAATTGGTCAAAAGCTGTTCGGGGGCTCCAAACCCTAAACCATTGCGACCATTTTGGTCAGAAAGGTCGTAATTTCCTTACACGAAATGGTCACAAAGCAAACAGTGCAGGTCCGTTGCCTTATTTCTAGTTGTTAACGACCAATATAGATGGTCATAGCCTTGTAGATTGTGGTGGGTTGTGATGACTAGGCGCCATCTCATCAGTTTTGCCTATGTCTCATGTCCATGTGTCAATTTTTGCCCTAGGTTGTGAAGCAACCTATATTTATTATTCCAAAATTCCCAAAAATTCTCATAAATTGTTTGGATCATATCTTCATCAAATATGTCAAAAACCTTCCTTGCCTAGTTCAAAAATAACTCAACGATATTCATTTTCCTATTCTGTTCAGAGCAGCACTTTGTGAAGGAAGTGCTATTTATATATTCTTGATTTCCCTAAAAATTTGTGAAGACATTCTTCTTAGTATATGATCATCCTCAGCCAAAACTCACGCCCATTGGCCATCTGCATTTCCCGTACCGCTAATCAAACACTTGGTTGCTAATTCATGTTTGAGCATAATTCGGTCTCCTCATGAGAATCTTATGTTATAATTTTCTTCCTAGCACCTACCTGGGGAGTGCCCAACCCACTAGACATGCCTAGGCCGCCTAGAACGCATGGCAATGCCACGGTCACGCAGTGACCACGCGGCGGCATGCGAGCGTATGCTCTCTAGAGTTGGGGCCCTCGGCCACCATCCAAACCTCGATGTCTCGCCATCAAACCATGTATTTCTGATTAAATAGATACTTATTTACCTAGAAATGATTTTTGGAAAGAATAAAGAGCAAACTATGAGGCACCTGCAGTTCAAATTTGACCCGCTTCCACCTGAATCGACGGGAATTTATCTTTTTCACCAGAGGTGGATCAAAACTTTTGACACCCAACCATTTTGTCAATTGTGCATTATATATGGTCTAGTATTTTATAAAATTTATTAGGTCCAATTTTGCAACAAATATATGGTAGGTCCTTCACAAAAAAACTCATTTTGGGCACTTTCGAAAAATGGAAGCGAATTTTTCGTCCAAAGAAAATGAAAAGTTCCTTAGGCAACATTGTTTGTCATTCCAAGATGCACCACAGTACGATATGAGGTCATTTGAACAAACTATGCCATGAATGTGGCCATAACATTGATCATTTGGCTTGAAAGCAATGAATCTTCACACATGATAGCTCATTTCTGAGAACACTTTTTTAAAATAATTACCGTATTATAATTTTATTATTTTTCCTGGAAACATGGCCACATATAATGACACAATTTGAAGGTTTTCCATTTTTTTGATTTTTTTGATTTTTTTATGCCCGTTTCAAAATGCGGTCAAAATGGCGGGCTTGACCATTCCTAGCTAGTGGTTGAATCTTGGAATTTTTTTGATGTTTCTCTGATTAAATAGATACTTATGTACCTAGAAATTATTTTTGGAAAAAATAAAGAGATAACTACGAGGCAGCTATAGTTCAAATTTGATCCACTTCCAACTGAATCGGCGGGAATTTGTCTTTTTTCATGAGAGGTGGATCAAAACTTTTGGCACCCAACCATTTGGTCAATTGTGGTTTAAATATGGCCTAGTATTTTAGAAAATTGATTTGGTACAATTTTGCAACAAATATATGGTAGGTCCTTCACAAAAAAAAACTCATTTCGGGCACTCAAAAAATGGAAAATGAATTTTTTGTCCAAAGAAAATGAAAAGTTCCTTAGGCAACATTGTTTGTCATTCCAAGATGCACCATTGTGCACGATATGAGGTCATTTGAACAAACTATGCCATGAATGTGGCCATAACATTGATCATTTGGCTTGAAAGCCATGAATCTTCACACATGATAGCTCATTTCTGAGAACATTTTTTTAAAATAATTATCGTATTACAAGTTTATTATTTTTCCTGGAAACTTGGCCACATATAATGACACAATGCGAAGGTATTCCAATTTTTTGATTTTTTTTTGAATTTTTTATGCCCGTTTCAAAATGCGGTCAAAACGGCGGGCTTGACCGTTCCTAGCTAGTTGTTGAATCTTGGAAATTTTTTGATGTTTCTCTGATTAAACAGATACTTATGTACCTATAAATGAGTTTTGGAAAAAATAAAGACATAACTACGAGGCAACTATAGTTTAAATTTGACCCGCTTCCACCTGAATCGGCGGGAATTTGTCTTTTTCATGAGAGGTGGATCAAAACTTTTTACACCCAACCATTTGATCAATTGTGGTTTAAATATGTCCTAGTATTTTAGAAAATTGATTTGGTACAATTTTGCAACAAATATATGGTAGGTCCTTCACAAAAAAAACTCATTTCGGGCACTCGGAAAATGGAAAATGAATTTTTCGTCCAAAGAAAATGAAAAGTTCCTTAGGCAATATTGTTTGTCATTCCAAGATGCACCCTTGTGCACGATATGAGGTCATTTGAACAAACTATGCCATGAATGTGGCCATAAGATTGATCATTTGGCTTGAAAGCCATGAATCTTCACACATGATAGCTCATTTCTGAGAACATTTTTAAAACAATTTCCGTATTACAAGTTTATTATTTTTCCTGGAAACTTGTCCACATATAATGACACAAAGAGATGGTTTTCCAATTTTTTGATTTTTTTTTAATTTTTTATGCCCGTTTCAAAATGCGGTCAAAACGGCGGGCTTGACTGTTCCTAGCTAGTGGTTGAATCTTGGAATTTTTTTGATGTTTCTATGATGAAATAGATACTTATGTACCTAGAAATGTTTTTTGGAAAAAATAAAGAGATAACTACGAGGCAGCTATAGTTCAAATTTGACCCACTTCACTATGAATCGGCGGGAATTTGTCTTTTTCATGAGAGGTGGATCAAAACTTTTTACACCCAACCATTTGGTCAATTGTGGTTTAAATAAGTCCTAGTATTTTAGAAAATTGATTTGGTACAATTTTGCAACAAATACATGGTAGGTCCTTCACAAAAAAAACTCATTTTGGGCACTCGAAAAATGGAAAATGAATTTTTCGTCCAAAGAAAATGAAAAGTTCCTTAGGCAACATTGTTTGTCATTCCAAGATGCACCACAGTACGATATGAGGTCATTTGAACAAACTAAGCCATGAATGTGGCCATAAGATTGATCATTTGGCTTGAAAGCCATGAATCTTCACACATGATAGCTCATTTCTGAGAACACTTTTTTAAAATAATTACCATATTACAAGTTTATTAATTTTCCTGGAAACTTGGCCACATATAATGACACAATGCGAAGGTTTTCCAATTTTTTGATTTTTTTTGAATTTTTTATGCCCGTTTCAAAATGCGAACAAAACGGCGGGCTTGACCGTTCCTAGCTAGTGGTTGAATCATGGAATTTTTTTGATGTTTCTCTGATTAAATAGATACTTATGTACCTAGAAATGATTTTTGGAAAAAATAAAGAGATAACTACGAGGCAGCTATAGTTCAAATTTGACCCGCTTCCAACTGAATCGGCGGGAATTTGTCTTTTTCATGAGAGGTGGATCAAAACTTTTAACACCCAACCATTTGGTCAATTGTGGTTTAAATATGTCCTAGTATTTAAGAAAATTGATTTGGTACAATTTTGCAACAAATATATGGTAGGTCCTTCACAAAAAAAACTCATTTCGGGAACTCGGAAAATGGAAAATGAATTTTTCGTCCAAAGAAAATGAAAAGTTCCTTAGGCAATATTGTTTGTCATTCCAATATGCACCCTTGTGCACGATATGAGGTCATTTGAACAAACTATGCCATGAATGTGGCCATAAGATTGATCATTTGGCTTGAAAGCCATGAATCTTCACACATGATAGCTCATTTCTGAGAACATTTTTTTAAAACAATTGCCATATTACAAGTTTATTATTTTTCCTGGAAACTTGGCCACATATAATGACACAATGCGAAGGTTTTCCAATTTTTTGATATTTTTTAATTTTTTATGCCCGTTTCAAAATGCGGTCAAAACGGCGGGTTTGACCGTTCCTAGCTAGTGGTTGAATCTTTGAAATTTTTTGATGTTTCTCTGATTAAATAGATACTTATGTACCTATAAATGTTTTTTGGAAAAAATAAAGAGATAACTACGAGGCAGCTATAGTTCAAATTTGACCCGCTTCCACCTGAATCGGCGGGAATTTGTCTTTTTCATGGGAGGTGGATCAAAACTTTTTACACCCAACCATTTGGTCAATTGTGGTTTAAATATGTCCTAGTATTTTAGAAAATTGATTTGGTACAATTTTGCAACAAATATATGGTAGGTCCTTCACAAAAAAAACTCATTTCGGGCACTCGAAAAATGGAAAATGAATTTTTCGTCCAAAGAAAATGAAAAGTTCCTTAGGAAACATTGTTTGTCATTTCAAGATGCACCGTTGTGCATGATATGAGGTCATTTGAACAAACTATGCCATGAACTTGGCCATAAAATTGATCATTTGGCTTGAAAGCCATGAATCTTCACACATGATAGCTCATTTCTGAGAACACTTTTTTAAAATAATTACCGTATTACAAGTTTATTATATTTCCTGGAAACTTGGCCACATATAATGACACAATGCGAAGGTTTCCCAATTTTTTGATTTTTTTTGAATTTTTTATGCCCGTTTCAAAATGCGGTAAAAACGGCGGGCTTGACCGTTCCTAGCTAGTGGTTGAATCTTGGAATTTTTTTGATGTTTCTCTGATTAAATAGATACTTATGTACCTATAAATGATTTTTGAAAAAAATAAAGAGATAACTATGAGGCAGCTATAGTTCAAATTTGACCCGCTTCCACCTGAATTAGCGGGAATTTGTCTTTTTCATGAGAGGTGGATCAAAAGTTTTGACACCCAACCATTTGATCAATTGTGGTTTAAATATGTCCTAGTATTTTATAAAATTGATTTGGTACAATTTTGCATCAAGTTTTTGGTAGGCCCTTCACAAAAAACTCATTTTGGGCACTCGAATAATGATTAAAAATAGCTACAAAGATAAAAAATTGCATGCAAACTGGCTATCATCCATAAAATATGGTATAAATTGATAGAAAATTTTAGTTGTGCCATTTTGCAAAATACTTTTGATAGCTACTTCACAAAACCCTCCTAGTTTTAGTACTTAGAAACTATTCTAAATCATAATTTTTCTGAACCAATCAGAGCTCTTCACACGGATCACCCCCCTTAGCCGATCTGGACCGTCCACATCCGACGGATCCAACTTCTCTCAGGTCTCCTCTCAACCCAAACCCTAGCAGCCCCCCTCTCCCACATCGTCGCCGCCACCCACCTCGATCCCATCCCTCCCCTCGTCTCCCTCCCAAGACCAACCAACTTCCTCTACCCTCTTCCTCGATCCCGTGGCCGCCGCCGCCCCTCATCTCCACTGGCGCTGGGCTTCCCCGCCGGCGACCTCGCAGCCCTTCTCCCGCACCGCTGCCGCCCCCACCCTCGCGCGCCAACGAACGGACCAATCCCAAATCCTTGAACCCTACCCGCCGCCCCGTCCCTCCGACCCGGATCCCCCTCCATGCGGCCGCACGACGGCGCCGGCGCCGGCGACCACGACGAGCGCCTCTTCACGGGCGTGCGCTTCGCGCTCGTCGGCCGACCCGCCTCGAGTCCCAGTGCGCCCGCCCGCCCGCCTCGGCAGCGGTTCCCGCTGCCACGCCCCCGTTTTCATTTCGGATTTTGCCGCGCAGCGCCTCGTCTCACCGGCCAGGCGACCATAGGCAGGCAGTCCACGGCCAAGATGGCGGCGTGCCCCGCCGCGACCACGGACGCGCACGACACTCATCGGCGTCGGCGTCCCCGGAGTTTGGCGCAGGAGGGGCTGGCCGGCGTCCCACATCAACGTCCTCCTCCCTCTTATCTTGCGTGACCTGGAGGAGACCAGGGCACTGCCCCATCGCGGTCGTCCTCGTTCACCTCTGCTCCAGCATCAAGGCCATCAACCTCGGGAACCCGCTCCTCAACCGCACCGTCGACGGCTTCCTCAAGATCGGCGCCGTACGCGCCCCTTCCTCCCTCCTCTTCCATCCAATGTCTGTATGTTGAAATGTGTCTGACTCTGATCCAATGTACGTGTGCAGGTCGGTGCCTGCAGGGTGGTCATCAAGGACGCCTTCGACTGCATCCACAGGGGTAACAACCACGCTCATCCCGTCTCTCCTACTCTATCTAGTATACAAACGGTGTCGTTAGCCACAAGATCTGGATTTATTTTTGCGGATGTTGGTTAAGTTTGCTGCAGGCTATTCTACTAGTTCCACTAGTAATGCACTAATAGGCAGATGATATATTCTAACACGAACCGACTAAATGTTCAGTACTTCAGGCTATTTCAATAGCATTGCCTAGTTTCGAGCAAACTCTCGTAGAATAACTGTAGACAAGCAGTTGGGAAGTGGGTTTATTATCAAAATGTTGATTTAGATATGATTAGTAGATATGATTAGTAGATACCCATGTTCCAGCAAATTGTTTTGTTCAGTTTCATGTCCCAGCAAATTAAACCATGCATCAGATTTGGGAATGAAAACAGATAGTGGCCTGCAGGCTGTAATAACAAGATATTTGTTAACTACATAATCTAGGAGCATTGCTTGAAATAATTCAGGCTCCTTGTTTGTACTGCAGCACTACTGGACTATTAAATTTATGTAAGCCACTATGTGATCAAATTCTAGCGCTCTGCTTACTGTATATGAGCAGACTCTGTTTACTAGTTATTCTAATGAGGCCTATGAAGTTACTGTATATGACTCAGATATGACGTTTTTGTTGTGTGTCTGGTTTTTCAGGATGTGGGTGGTGCAGTGGCCGCAAGAACACGCTCGGCAGCGTCTAGGCCGGGTCAGGGTGGCTGACAGTGGTGGCTACTTCCTTACAAGGACTACAAGCTCGCCCATGACTACACGACCCTTTAGGTCCTGTCTGCATGCCCGCTCCCTCCTCCCTGCCTCCTGCAGGTACCTGTTTAGGCATAAGCGGACTGACATGCTTATGAGTTCAGCATATGTATGTGTTATGTTCAACTTCTTATGTGTCATGGAAATGTCCTTGTGTTGCATAGTAGGCCCTGAATTATTCATGTTGCTGGCGATGAGATGACATGCTTATGAATTATTCATGTTGCTTCCTATGTAAGCTTGCTAATGAATATGATTGACTTAATGAAACTGATGTCAATGCACTTGCGCACGGTTTTGCAACTAATTCTGGTTTTGCGCCGATGTTGGTTTTCCCTGGATGTGCAACAGTCGTCTTGTTTGATTATTAATTGCTGGGTGCTGGTTGGCGTACAATTTAATTTGTCTGCATGGTTGCTTAGTGCAGCAGCACTTGGCAATGTGTAGCAGTGAGTGCACTCGCTAGTTAGCCCACTTAGCATTAGTATGATATTGAAAGACTATTGTGCCTCCTGATTTTATGCCTGTTCAATCAAACGCTCAATTTACTTGCTTTGATGTAATTCCTGGATTCCTGACTAGGGTTATCCTAGCCTATTTATTTATTGTGAGCGAGTTACTTTTTTGTACCCTTTTTTAGATCATCCATTCCCTGTATCTGAGGTCTGAGCCAGTGTGTGTCCAGGTTCATTCTTTTTGTGTCCCTTTCAAAGTGTTCATATGGTGGTGTGTCATCGAGTTCCAGTGTGCTGCTGTTAGCCGTTGGTATGCATGGTGGTGCCTGCTTATGTCTGTTCATATGTAGAATCTCTAGCTATTGTTTGTTTTGATTGATGTGCGTTCATTACCAATTCCTGAGGATGATTTGTGTTCCTCATGGCGATTAGTCTAGGACGCTACAAGCTATTGTCTGTTGTGTGGTATATCCTGATTGGTGGCATTCTGTGCGCCAACTTATCCTGGAAACGACACATACATTCATATGCAGTCCTCTGTTATTTTTCTCTTCTCTGTGTTAAATGATCTAAATGTGCGGACCAAATGATCTCATAGTTTGAATGCACCATAGTTTTGCATAACCTTGGTACATTTACATGCACACGCATACACATTTGACTGCTGAGTGTTTGAATTATTGGAATGTGGGGGTTGGTCTGTTTATTCCCATGTTCTTAAGTTTTGTGTATTTAGACTGTAACTCTTAAGATATCATTGTAGTTGTAAGTAGACTGCAAGTTACCAGCAGATTGTAATGGTAGTCTAATTATCACTTTAATTTTCTCCCAAATGACTGTAAGTGGACTGTACGTTGTGACACCACTGATGCCAGATCTACAAACAGTAGTTTGATGGATCTGTAGGTTTTTTTGGGTTGTGGTATTACGATAGTTGTAGCTCACATGTTTGAAACCAGGTGTCGTGGAATTGTCACGGCAGATGTCCTTAGTGTCAGGACTTAGTCGCGAGGCCAACGCATCTATGTGGTAGCTTGAGAGGGGTTGAGCGGAATCGAGAGACGCAACACAAGACAGGGATTTATACAGCTTCGGGCCCCGGGAAACATCATCCGGTAATAACCCTACATGTTGTTTGTGGCTAGGTCTCATTATGATCACGAGAGAGTCGTCGGTAAACCGGATCTTTGTGTCTAGCCCTAACGATTGTTTCTTGCCCCCCCCCCTTGGGGAGCCCTGCCCCTCCTTATATAAGTTAGAGGGGCGGGTTACATGTGGAGTCCTAGTAGGACTAGGACTAGTCTATCTTTTCTTACAAGTTGAATATAAGTCCGGTCTTGCTTCCTTGTAAAGGAAATATTCATCATCCCTTTCCTCTTAAGCCGGCCCAACATAACATGAGCCGGCCTTCTAGGCCTTGAGCGTAGTCTTCTATCTGACCCGCCGTTAGGGCCATCCGTGAGTCGCCAGTCTTCCAGCGGGTCATCGGTGAAGCGCCAAGTCCGGTCGGGTCATACTTCCGGCCGGGTCATACCGCGGGGTATATCCCCGACATTAGCACCCAGTTTAATTTGGATTTATCCATGTTAAACTGATCCTGCAAAATAACTCAAGAACAAATTTGACAGGTTGCGCTCCGGGTTAAATATTCTTGTAAGCCGGCACCTGAACATCTTTAAGTCCTTGCCATTTCCTTGTTGATATAAATATGTCCATAACCTGATAGAAAAATATTCTTTAATAGATATGCTTCAACTTTGTCAATGCAAAAAATCCAAATACTTCTTTCTTTAAAAAATCTGGGTTAACAGGCCAGCTTCAGAATCAATTTGCTGACATTGTTCTTCTTGTAGAAAAATATAGTAAGAGGTAATTCACTTGAGTCGGCCTCCAAAACACCGGCTTAAAAATATTGGTCTTGAAATACTCATCTGACTTTCAACCGGCTTGAAGATGTAACACTTACCGATTTATCATCACCAAAATTACCGGATTATAAAACAGACGATGCCGGGTCATAATTGTTGTTGACACCGGGTCATGTAATTGATCTTGCTGATTTGCTCAAAAACTGAGAATTAGACGATGTCCCTCCTTTATATGCATACCACCTGTAGCCCCCAAGTGCCGGGTTGTCATGCTTGCAGCAACTTGGGACTTTGTAAATATGATCATGTAAACTTGACCAGCAACGTGTAGCCCCCAAGGGCTGGGTCAGTATGATATTACCGAGCTGGGACTTTGTATATGATTGATTGATAATAACATCATATGATGCAATCTCCGCCATGGGGCTTGAACCCACGTCCACAAGGTCAAGAGCTTTGTGCTGTACCAACTGAGTAGTGGATCTTTCAATATAATGGATTAAGGCTTGTGTACCTCGAATTTCGACAAGAGCAATTGGTAGCCCCCAAGGGCCGACTCATTATGATGTGATGAGTCGGGTCTTCATTAAGATGATCAAAAAATTGTCTTTGCATTAGCCCCTAAGTGCCATGGTGCATGCTGGCAGTGACATGGGACTTGCATATTTGATATAATCCCAATCTGAATAATATAGCCCCCAAGTGCCGGGTCGTAAGCCTGCAGCGACTCGGGACTATTCCTTCCATTGTAGAATAAATCATATCCATTGATAAAAATAATAGCCGTTGCGCTAAAGCGACTTTGAAAACCTCAATCATAACACTGATTATTGATAATCACAATAGAAATCCAGCCATGTTGGCTATTCGAGATTTGAATAATATAATCGGGTATGAAAACCTCAATCATTCAATATCATCATAAAAATCCAGCCAGTTTTGGCTATTAAAGATTTGAATACCTCATCGATTGACAAGTAAATCCGGAGTTTAAATACCTGGCGGCTCTTGGCCGATGACGACTTAATGCGCATTCATTGTAAGCTGGAATTTTTGTAACCCGATGGCCTATAACCCTTGAGAAAATCAATAATTGATAACCCTTTTGAGACACCAATTTCAGTGATGAGCTTGGACTGAAGCATTTATATAAGTCATAGTTCTGCAAATCCTGCACAGAGTTTAAACAACATATGCCCTGGCGACTTAACGTCAAGAGCCAGGGCGGGTAACCACCCAAATGTAGTCTTACCCTGCACACAAGTAGATCACAAGAACCCTTGGCGGTTTGCCGCAGGGCGGGTCATAACACCTCACATATAACCACTGTGATATTGAATTTGTACTGCCGGTTTACATGACCTGTGCAGTAAGGGTGATAACCCAATCCTTAGAAGGCAATGCTTCCACATAGATGATGATTGTCATAAGCTGGCGACTTATAGTCAAAAGTCAAGTCGGGTTAAGCATAAAACACTTATATACATTTGAGATATAATTCAAAAAAAGGTCTCAAGTCAAACCCAAAATTGTTCGCAAAAAAGACTTAAAAAACTTAAGGCTTCTGATTCGTATACGATCAGAAAACCATTCCAAAGGGGTTGAGCTAAGATTCAAATACGATCATACAGCCCCCAGTGGCTTTGGCGTTGCCGATCAAGAGGGTACCGACAGCTATGTTCTCTTTGGTTCGAATACGACCTATGTTTGAACAGGAAGCCCCCAAATGACCTTGAGAGTTGTTTAACGACGCTAATTCGAATACGATCCACGTTGGACTCAAAAGAGGTTAAGCTATGATTCGGATACGATCAAGAAGCCCCCTAGTGAGTTTGGCAGTGTGCCGATCGAAAGGGTTTCGACAGCTATGTTCTCTTTGGTTCGAATACGACCTATGTTTGAACAGGAAGCCTCCAAGTGACCATATATTAGCATTGCACTGATCGAGAGGGTACCGACAGCTATGCTCGATGAGCAGGAAGCCCCCAAGTGACCATAATAAGATAAGCCGTAAGGCAGGATACCTATGTTTGAACCGCGCACCCTGGCAGCAAGTTTTTTTGACAACCTTTAATTTTTCTTAGAACTCGAACTCGAACTTGCGAGAGATTAATTCTTTTTGAACCGGAACTTTAAACCGGATTTGAGAGCTTCAAAGCTTTGTAAGAGACAAATTTACCTTGAGCCGGATGTTGAACAGGATTTGAGAGCTTTAAAGCTTTGCGGGAGAAAGATGTCTCTTGAGCCGGATTTTAAACCGAAATCTTTAATTTGAACCGGCAATTTTCTGACGGCCTTTAAATTTCCATCAATATGGCGGTGGCCTCCGGAACCAGGTTATCCTTCCCTCCAATGACCCGGAGTTCCCGAGTCATGTCATTGTAGCCCCCGAGTCTCAAGACGACTCGAGGAGTTGGCTTGAGATTCTCCATTTTTGACCATAGCAGAAGGTATACATCATTGGCGTTGATAGCGCGATGTGAATCCACAAAAGGTTGAGGTGACTGCGGCGGGTTATAAATGATCCCGTATGAGCCGTGTCAGCAAATCGGCCAATGGCTCCTTCCAACTAGCTGTTTGAAGTTAACCAAACTGTAGTGGCGTCGACTTGTGCACCTGCCCATTGAACCATCCAGTGCAGACGGCGGCTAATAATATATGATAATTTGCCTCTAATTTGTTGGAAGAAAACTGGGCTTCCCAAGTAGTGACTTGCTCATACTCAATAAACAGCTCATCTAGACAAGTGCGGCTCGGTGTGTCGATATAGACCAGGCCGCGAGAGACGGACGGTAAAGACGACTGTAACATCAGAGGCGGCATAGACAGATGAACCGGCCGTGGCGTTGTAAGTCGGCGCGGACGGGCAAGTTGTCCTCCTTGTTGTAAGCCGGCGTGGTCGCGAGAGACGGCCACCTGTGCTAAAAGATGTTGGTGTACCTCCATCTCCGCGGTATAATATCACTTTTTGTCATAAAAAATTTCCTTGCATAAACAATATTGCAGACCAAGGCAAAAATAAACTTGTTCTTTGACAAAAACAACATGTGCCAATAAAATATATTTTAGATGGATACCACCTGATGTATTTGGACCTTATGATCCTCATTGGTGTCCGTTAGCTAACCTGACACGTTGAGTACGCCGGACCGCAGGGCGGACAGTAAAACGACCGCAGCATGAGATGCAACACAGACACATGAGTCGGCCTCAGTGTTGTAAGCCGTTGCGAGAGAGCAAGTTGTCCTCCGCGTTGTAAGCTGGCGCGGACGCGTGAACTGGCCGCGAGGGCGGACAGGCGAGTCGTCCGTGGTGTTGCAAACCGGTGCGGAGGCACAAGTCAATCACAAGCGTAGTCCCGACTAGTTGATGTAGACCGGGGCGGAGACTTGCTCACGTATCCATCCAGAAGCACGGCACGGACAAGCGCTAATGCAAAGATAATATGGCGCACCTCCCCTTGCGACACCCTTTTTAACAAATAATGGTCTTGGGAAAAAACACTATAGACCGGAGTAATTATTCTTTTAAAGAAATTAACATGTACTATAAAATAGACCGGACAGATATCACCTGATGTATTAGAACGATCGGGATATACGGAAACCCAGTAGCAGCGTGGATGCATGTACTATTACTTTGTGAGAGTAGCCTCAAGACGACTTGCTTCCCATGACTCCATCTAGATGTTTTATACACAGATGAAAACACCGCCTTCACACTTTGTCCTCGATAATGGGGCATATTGTATCTGTGTGCATTGGCTTCCGGCTTTAGGCGCATTGAATCTGCCCTTTTTTAGAAAAGAATATTGAAATTCCCTGACGTGTCTCAAATCCCTTGCAAATACACTCGTAATCATCTCTCCATGAGCAACTTGCAAATCAACCACAAGACTGACATCTGCAACAAAACCCCCATCTGACCAACTAGATCTGATAAAGAAGCAACCATATCCCCATGGAGGAAAGTTCTCGTTATCAGGCAGAGAGCTCTGGCTGTCAGTATCATCTTCATGACTTGCTTTATTGGCATTATCACCGTCAGAACCAAACATTTTCAGTTTTATTTTACGCTTATTCTCCTCAGCACCAGAGTGATACTATCTTCAGAATCATATTTGCCAGCTACTTTCATCACCAAAACACGGGCATCTTTGTTGGACTTTGAGCTGATGACATCTTCTCTGTAAACAAACACGTCTGCTACTTCTTCAGACTCGCCAGCATCATCAGATGTCTCATTTTCACTGGCTGTTGCTGCTTGAGGCGGCCGGTTACAGTGAATCACAGTCAACGCTCCTTTTCTCGTTCTTGGGCGCGGCTGCGCTGATGCATAAAGGGGTTGTGGCCGACTCGTCGAGGGACCGCGGCCGCGGAGGCCAGCTACGGTGCCTTGACACCGGCGGAAACGGAGGCGACACAGCAGGAGCCTCTCGGAGGCGCGGTCACACGAGGTCGACTCGCAGGCGGAGGCAGCGCTCGAACAACGACTTGGAAACAACAGGCGACTCGGCAGGGTCGGAGAAGAGGATAGCGACGTCTCGGAGGCGAGGCAGCTCAAGGCCACTCCGGCGAAGGCGGCTGAAGTAGGAGAGCAAGCTAGCGGTGGCCCTTAGAGCAGGCGAACAGGCAGGCGAAGACGGAACAAAGCTTTAGTAAAACTGGGCAGTTGCAACGGCGACTCGGAGAAGGTGAGGCCTCGGGCGGAAAAACCGGCGACTTGGGGTCGCACCTGGTTGCTTAAACCGGCGACTTGGGATCCGACTCAAGGCAGAGGTGACTCGCCGACGATGTGGTTGGTGGCTTAGCGGGCCCCCGGCGAGCCTGCTTTTGAGGGACTCCGGCGAATGATTTGGCTAAGGCGGCTCGATGCGATGGAGGTGAGGTCGTTCCCCAAGGGCGACTCAGCGCAGCCACGATGCAGGAGCAGCCGGAGGCGGCGTCGGCGTGAGGGACGGTGGCGACGCAGGCGAGCTGGGCGAACGAGGTGGCGTGCCGGCGGCTTGTAACAGAGGCAAAGCCGGCGGCGCAGCAACGACCCGGCAGGTTGGATGCGTGAACCGGCGACGGCGGGGGCGCAGTGGGTCAACGAGGCGGGTCGTAGGAGGAGTCCGAGCCCGTGGATCACCCGGGTCCGGGCCGCTGACTGCCCCTTTTTTTCTTTTTTTTGTTGTTGTTGATTTTCCCACCAATCGTGCAGGCAAGTTCACAAATCGCTTTCGAGCCATGTTTTGTGCGGGTCGGCGCTCTGTACCTGTTGGACCCGGCGAATCCATGCTGAACAAACGGAGACTCCCATTATGCCAAGTCGTCGGGATCTTCTGTTGATTTTGCTAACTGAATTGATGAACGTCATGAACAAAAGAATTCTGATCTTGACCTAGTGAACTCGACGTTGATATAGATTCTTCCAAAGCCGGCTTTTCTTCATCTGGAGGTTTGCAAGCTTCTCGAAACCCTGGTAAAGATCCCTCCAAGAACTCAACACCACCGTGCGCAGGCCCCACGGTGGGCGCCAACTGTCGTGGAATTGTCACGGCAGATGTCCTTAGTTTCAGGACTTAGTCGCGAGGCCAACGCCTCTATGTGGTAGCTTGAGAGGGGTTGAGCGGAATCAAGAGACGCAACACAAGACAGGGTTTTATACAGCTTCGGGCCCCGGGAAACATCATCCGGTAATAACCCTACATGCTGTTTGTGGCTAGATCTCATTATGATCACGAGAGAGTCGCCGGTAAACCGGCTCTTTGTGTCTAGCCCTAAAGATTGTTTCTTGCCCCCCCCCCTCTTGGGGAGCCCTGCCCCTCCTTATATATGTTAGAGGGGCGGGTTACATGTGGAGTCCTAGTAGGACTAGGACTAGTCTATCTTTTCTTACAAGTTGAATACAAGTCCGGGTCTTGCTTCCTTGTAAAGGAAATATTCGTCATCCCTTTCCTCTTAAGCCGGCCCAACATAACATGAGCCGGCCTTCTAGGCCTTGAGCCTAGTCTTCTATCTGACCCGCCGTTAGGGCCATCCGTGAGTCTCCAGTCTTCCAGCGGGTCATCGGTGAAGCGCCAAGTCCGGCTGGGTCATACTTCCGGCCGGGTCATACCGCGGGGTATATCCCCGACACCAGGTCCAGTTCCAACCTGATTAGGATTGGCCTTTTAGCAGCATGGATTTATGAAGTTGGGATGTTGCGATAGTTGGATTCCTGTTGTCTCTTGTAGCACCAAATGCTAGTATGTGTGTTACTAAAGTCATCAGATAGTTAACTCACTGTGAGATGTCCATACTTGTTTTGTTAACAAACATGAACTGTTAAGTCATCTATTCCTTGCTGTTGTTTTTGTTCAATATATACGTGTGTTTTTTGTTCTTTTGTTCTATTCACTGTGTGAGTACAGTTTCTTGTTGGCACCAAGGTGTTTGAGATGGTCTTCCTGTTGGTGCATGAGGAAGAGGAAGTGAAGTCATTGATTTGTCCACCGGGGAAGAGGAAGCGTGAAGTCTTTGATTTGTCCAGAGGGTAAGTCGTCGGTCTATCCCACTCTTACTTTGCTATGTGATTGTGACCTCCATGTGTTATCTACTTATCTGGACACTTTGGTTCATATACTATTCTTGTGATTTTCCAATGCTATGTCAAAAAATGAATCTGTAACCTTTAATGAATTCAATGTATGATCGTGATGAGAATGAATGAATGAATGATATCATACCAACTTGTTTTTGCCCTTGATCAGTATCATTTGTGGTAGCTCCTAAGCAACATGATCTTTTTCTTGCTTCGAGATCCCAAGTGTGGTGTTGTACTTTTGTTGTGCTTGATTGATGTCCTGCTAGTTGCTACTGTTAATTGTTACTGCCATGATGTTAACACTGCTTAGAATATGTTCTGCGCCTTAATTCTAGTAGTATTTGTTGTCAAAAGCATGATTGTATTGTGAGCCATCAATTTCTTGGAGTCTTCTTAGAGCTTGCTGGCATTAGGATCGACCCCTAGCTGCTTGTGTATTTGTTTATTATTTTGTTCAATATTCTTTTCCTAGCTGTTGTATGTTTGAGGATATTGCTTTCATTCTGAATTCACAACCATGATAATGAGCGCTTCCGCCTTTTTGCTGTGAGAGCTCCGTGCTCAAGAAGTTGGAAAAAGGGAACGTTTCATCTTTGTAGCTAATTATATGTTCCTGGATGATGTGAATGGCTGTTATAGTATTTCATAGCAGCACTTTTGTAGTTGTTCTAAATTCCTGGATGATGTGAACTATGGCATGATTGTAATATATACAATATACTCATTTTGGTCACCATTTATGAAAATTTGTGTGATTGGGGCTCTCTGGACCAAAATACTGGTTACTTTATTGTTGATATGTCAGAAATGAAACATATACTATTTGGACCCTAAAAAGGCCACAAATCAAACAATTCAGGAAAAATGAACAAAATTACTAAAAGAATCAATTGTGAAAAGGCAATGGCCAAGTAAATAAAAAGGCTTAGGCCCAAAAATGAAATAGATCACAAAAAGGCCATGATCCATGAAATAAAAAGGCCAAATTGTTGGGCCAGGCCCATGTAGCTAGATAAAATTAATAGAGAAAATATATAATAAAAAGGCCGAATTGTTGGGCTAGGCCCATGTAGAAAACCGAATTGGACCGGGCTGAATCTTGTGCCACATCAGCTTGCCATGCTGGATGCCTACGTGGCCTGGGGAGGTTGCTAGTGACCAAAACGCCACAGTGGACATATTTTGGTCATAAACGTATACGACCATGCCAGAAGAAAGGTCGCTATAGTCAGTTTACGACCGCCAGCTTTTGACCTTCTGTTTTTGGTCACAAAAAGGTCGCAAATGAAAAACCATGACCTTTCAGTGACCAATAGTGGTGGTCACAAGTTGACATATTTCTTGTAGTGTAAGTTTCCGGTTAATACAATTCTAGCATGAATAATAAACATTTATCATGATATAAGGAAATATAAATAACAACTTTACTATTGCCCCTAGGGCATATTTACTTCAGATATACGATCAAACTCTTTTAAAGTACACGCATACCTTACGCCACATCGAACCACTTGTTAATGCGGTGGATCTCATCATCACCCAGCTTCAGTTTCCGATTGAGTTCGGAAACCTCAGCGGCCTGGGCGGTTGTCGCCAACAGGGAAGCCTGTTATAAAATAGGAAAGTACGTCACCTCTTCTGAATACTATGTGATCCTCTGTTCGGCTTTTTTCAAAACCGAACACAGTCTCAGGGGCTATTATCTATATACAGGCATATTTCCTTCATATGGAAAGCGTCTAAGAGTATTAGGTCGCATACCTCGAAGCTTGTAAGCAGACTGGTGAAAGCTTCGTTCAGCCCGCTCTTGGCCGACTGAACCTTCTCAACCACCACACCCATCAGGGTGCGGTGCTCCTCCATGATGGAAGCACGTCGTAGTGCCTCCACCAGAGCGTTCGGCGCCTCCTGATTAGTGGAGGTCGCCATCGGAGTCGACGCTCCCTCCTCCTTCAAAGGGGGTTGCTCGCTCAATTCCGGAGCCATATGGGTCTCCGGACTAATGTTCGACTGGGGGCCGGACTGGTCAGGGCCCCCGCCGTCGGTCTCCATGGGGGTTGCACCCCCCATGTTCTCGGCAGCCAAGGCATCACCCTCAGGTGCCGTCTTGGCAGCCTCAATCACCCCTCCCTGGCCCGGAGAGGCCCTTCGGGACAACACCTCGGTGTCATCCGCTATGGTTGGTGGAGAGGCTCGCGAAGGTGTCTCGCTCTCTGCCATCTCGGGTGCCAGAGAACTCCCCTCAGATAGCGATGGGTTGGGGAGGTCGCGAGCAGGGCTGAAATACACACAACATAATATGTTATATTAAAAACATAAAGGACCAAATACTGGTAATGTATCCTTTGATACGTACGATGCGGCTAGGGGCTTTGCCCTGGGAAACCTCTCGGGGATGGGTTCGACATCTGAATCCGAACCATCCGAGAGGGTCATCTTCCCCCTCTTGGAAGCCCCCTCCACCGGGTGTATGGAGGCTGCCCTTTTCCTTTTCCTCCCCTTGAGAGGGGAGTCACTTTCCGCCTCCTCCTCCTCTTTGTCTTCATCTCCCTCATGGGAGGAGGGGATTTCGGTCTCTCCGGACACTGCGTCCGAAGTACCCTTACTGCGGAGGCCGCCCTTGGCCTCCTTGCTCTTCTTCTTGGCCTTCTTCTCCAGCGCCTGGTAGGGCGCCGAAACCAGCATCTTCGTAAGCTGGGGTGTGGTCAGATCTTCAGGCTGCAGTGTTGGACACTTGATCCACTCCGCCTTCGCTATCCAGCCCTGTGAGCGGGATGGAAAACCCATTATGCCTAAGCATTTATGGACCCAATGTATGTTCAGGAATAACACACTTACCGGAGTGGCCGGATTCTCGCTGTCGAGGCCGATGTCTTCGGTCTTCTTCGGCTACGTTTTCTGGGCCTTGAAGAGCAGCTTCCAGATCTCTTCGTGCGTTGTGCTGAAGAAGTGTTGCAGGGTCCGCGGACCTTCCGGATTAAAACATGTGGAGGGGCCGGAGCTCGCAGGGGAGGATCTGGCGGAAGAGCATAACTTGAATCACATTAGTGAGACTGGTGTTCTTGCCTATCATGTTTGTGATGCGCTTTTGCATCATCAACACTTCTGCAGTCGATCCCCAGTCCAGACCCTTACTGGTCCATGATGCGAGCCGCATAGGGGGCCCGGATCTAAACTCAGGAGTGGACGCCCACCGGGCACCGCGGGGTTCGGTGATGTAGAGCCACTCCTGTTGCCACACCTTGACGGTCTCCACGAAGGCCCCTTTCGGCCAAGTGGCATTGGGGAGCTTGCTCACCATGGCGCCGCCGCAGTCCGCGTGCTGCCCGTCAACCACCTTCGGCTTCACATTGAAGGCTTTTAGCCATAGGACGAAGTGTGGGGGGACGCGGAGTAGCGCCTCGCACACGACGATAAATGCCGAGATGTGGGGGAAAGAATTTGGGGCTAGATCATGGAAATCTAGCCTGATGACCCCCAAGTGTAGGGGATCGCAACAGCTTTCGAGGGTAAAGTATTCAACCCAAATTTATTGATTCAACACAAGGGGAGCCAAAGAATATTCTCAAGTATTAGCAACTGAGTTGTCAATTCAGCCACACCTGGATAACTTAATATATGCAGCAAGGTATTTAGTAGCAAACTAATATGATAGTAGTGGTAATGGTAACAAAAGAGTAATGAAAGCAAAAGTAATATTTTTGGTGTTTTGTAATGATTGTAACAAAGATGTAACGGAAAAGTAAATAAGCGTAAACCAAGATATGGAAAGCTCAGAGGCATTGGATCGGTGATGGATAATTATGCGGATGCGGTTCATCATGTAACAGTCATAACATAGGGTGACATGTAACTAGCTCCAATTCATCAATGTAATGTAGGCATGTATTCGAATATAGTCATACGTGCTTATGGAAAAGAACTTGCATGACATCTTTTGTCCTACCCTCCCGTGGCAGCGGGGCCTAATGGAAACTAAGGGATATTAAGGCCTCCTTTTAATAGAGAACCGGAACAAAGCATTAACACTTAGTGAATACATGAACTCCTCAAACTATGGTCATCACCGGGAGTGGTTCCGATTATTGTCACTTCAGGGTTGCCGGATCATAACACATAGTAGGTGACTATAGACTTGCAAGATAGGATCAAGAACTCACATATATTCATGAAAACATAATAGGTTCAGATCTGAAATCATGGCACTCGGGCCCTAGTGACAAGCATTAAGCATAGCAAAGTCATAGCAACATCAATCTCGAACATAGTGGATACTAGGGATCAAACCCTAACAAAACTAACTCGATTACATGATAAATCTCATCCAACCCATCACCGTCCAGCAAGCCTATGATGGAATTACTCACGCACGGCGGTGAGCATCATGAAATTGGTGATGGAGGATGGTTGCTGATGACGACGGCGACGAATCCTCTCCAGAGCCCCAAACGGACTCCAGATCAGCCCTCCCGAGAGGTTGTAGGGCTTGGCGGCGGCCGTATCGTAAAACACGATGATTTCTTCTCCTTGATTTTTCTCTCCCCGAAAGCAAATATATAGAGTTATAGTTGGCGTCGAAGGAGCTCCAGGGGGCCCACGAGGTAGGGGGCCGCGCCCTAGGGGGGGCGCCCCCACCCTCGTGGATAGGGTGTGGGCCCCCTGGTCTTCATCTTTGGCAAGGGTTTTTTATTATTTTTAACTAGATGTTCCGTGGAGTTTCAGGTCATTCCAATAACTTTTTTTTCTGCACATAAAACAACATCATGGCAATTCTGCTGAAAACAGCGTCAGTCCGGGTTAGTTCCATTCAAATCATGCAAGTTAGAGTCCAAAACAAGGGCAAAAGTGTTTGGAAAAGTAGATACGATGGAGACGTATCAACTCCCCCAAGCTTAAACCTTTGCTTTTCCTCAAGCAATTCAGTTGATAAACTGAAATAGAAAAATAAAAACTTTTACAAACTCTGTTTGCTCTTGTTGTTGTAAATATGTAAAGCCATCATTTAGGTTTTCAACAAAGATTTTAACTAACCACATTTGCAATAATTCTCAGGTCTCATGTTTACTCATATCAATGGCATAATCAACTAGCGAGTCATAATAATGAATCTCGGATGACAACACTTTCTCAAAACAATTGTAATATGATATAACAAGATGGTATCTCGCTAGCCCTTTCTGAGACCGCAAAACATAAATGCAGAGCACCTTTAAAGATCAAGGACTGACTAGACATTGTAATTCATGGTAAAAGAGATCCAATCATAGTCATACCCAATATAAATTAATAGTAATGGATGCAAATGACAGCTGCGCTCTCCACTAGTGCTTTTAATAAGAGGGTGATGACTCAACATGAAAGTAAATAGATAGGCCCTTCGCAGAGGGAAGCAGGATTTGTAGAGGTGCGAGAGCTCGGTGTTGAAATAGAGATAAATAATATTTTGAGCGGCATACTTTCATTGTCAACATAGCAACCAAGAGATGGCGATATCTTCCATGCTACACACATTATAGGTGGTTCCCAAACAGAATGGTAAAGTTTATACTCCCCCTCCACCAACAAGCATCAATCCATGACTTGCTCGAAACAACGAGTGTCTCCAACTAGCAGCAGTCCCAGGGGGAGTTTTGTTTGCAATTATTTTGATTTAGTTTGCTTAAAGCATGGGACTGGGCATCCCGGAGACCAGCCATTTTCTCGTGAATGAGGAGCGGAGTCCACTCCTCGTGAGAATAACCCGCCTAACATGGAAGATAAGGACAACCCTAGTTGATACATGAGCTATTCGAGCATGCAAAACAGAATGTTTATTTGAAGGTTTAAAGTTTGGCACATAAAAATTTACTTGGAACGGCAGGCAAATACCTCATATAGGAAGGTATAATGGACTCATCTGGAATAACTTTGGGTTTTAAGGGATTGGATGCACAAGCAGTATTCCCGCTTAGTACAAGTGAAGGCTAGCAAAAGACTGGGAAGCGACCAACTAGAGAGCGACAACAGCCATGAACATGCATTAAAATTAATAAACATTGGATGCAAGCATGAGTAAGATATAATCCACCATGAACATAAATATCGTGAAGGCTATGTTGATTTGTTTCAACTACATGTGTGAACATGTGCCAAGTCAAGTCACTTAAATCATTCAAAGGAGGATACCACCCCACTATACCACATCACAACCATTTTAATAGCATGTTGGCACGCAAGGTAAACCATTATAACTCATAGCTAATCAAGCATGGCATAAGAAACTATGATCTCTAATTGTCATTGCAAACATGTTTATTCATAATAAGCTAAATCAAGAACGATGAACTCATCATATTTACAAAAACAAGAGAGGTCGAGTTCATACCAGCTTCGCTTATCCCAATCAATTCATCATATATCGTCATTATTGCCTTTCACTTGCACGACCGAATGATGTGAATAATAATAAGAGTGTACGTGCATTGGACTATGCTGGAACCTGCGAGCATTCAATAAGCAGGAGAAGACAAGGCAATATGGGCTCTTGGTTAAATGAACAATAATGCATATAAGAGCCACTTCAACAATTTAATCATGGTCTTCTCCTATCGACCCCGAAAGAAAAGAAAAGAAATAAAACTATTTATACGGGAAAGCTCCCAACAAGCAAAAGAAGAACGGGAAATATTATTGGGTTTTCTTTTTAATTATTACTACTACAGCAGGAAAATTAAACTAACTAAAAACTACACTAATTTTTTTGGTTTTCTTAAAGTTTAACAAACACACAAGAAGAAAGCAAGAAAAGGAAAATAAACTAGCATGGATATTACAGTGAAAGAGTATGAGCACCGACATCTAGTAATGAGTGTGTGTGAACATAAATGTAATGTCGGTGGGAAATACGTACTCCCCAAGCTTAGGCTTTTGGCCTAAGTTGGTTCATTGCCGAGGATGGCCTGGCGGATACCCGTAGGTGTGTAGATGGGGTATCGTGATGAAGAGGACTCTGACTGCCACTGGCTGGCAGCCATCTCCGAATCCCAAGAATAAACAGACTGGCGTGGAGGCTCGTATTGTGGTTCCGGCTCCGGGGCTGGTGCAGGATTGCGGTAGGCTTGAACGGCTGCCCACGGAACGAGGTAAGGACCTTCAGACAAGTTAAACAAAGAAGGAGCAGGCAAAGTAATAGTCTCAGGGTGATGTTTATTAAAGTACAATTTATATTTAAGCTCCCCTTCCCTTCCCTTAACAATAAAATCATGCGCTAGCATACTCTTATAATCTAAATAAGCACTAGGCATCAATTTTTCTTCTTTCTCATAAAGCCTAATGGGTATGTTAAAATGTGCAGCTAGGCGCGAAGTATAAATACCTCCAAAGATGGGGCCTTTAGTACGGTTCAAACTTAACCGTTTAGCAATAATTCCGCCCATACTAACAGTGTTATCACGGTATAAACCATGGAACAAAATGATAATATCAGGCACTAAGGTTTCCACAGTTTCCGCGACCAATCAAGCAACGACTAGCAAATAAGGCGAAGTAGCATAAAACAGGAAAATGTATGCTAGTGATTCTTGCATCGGAAACCTTCCTGGTTTCCCCAAAGGATGGTGCTAATAAATTCTTCCACATCCTTACGATGTGGTTCATCTAAGGTACCCTCGAAGGGTATTTTGCAAACCTCGCAAAATTCATCTAGTGGCATCTTCTTAACAACGTCATATAAATGAAACTCTACTGAAGGAGGTGATTCCTTAGGATAATAGTAGAAGTTTTGCACAAAAGTATTAGTGAGTAAGAGATACTGATGACGTTGGTCGCGGAGGAAGTCGGTGAGGCCAGCATTCTCGGTCAATGAGTAAAAATCCTCATAAATCCCGGCTTGTCTCAAGAAGTCATTGGAAGTCCATTCACACGGCCGGACCTCCGCGGTACGAGGCAAATTATATTTGGGCATCTGTGCTTCTTCATTTTTCTTTTCCTTCGAGCTTCGGCTCGATGAGCCCCTCTAAAGTCGCTTCATCATTTTCTGAAATATTCTGAAATTTTTAGTGACTTCAAACATAAGTGAGTCAAGCTCAACAAAATTGATAGCAACTACTCCTACAAGTGCCTAGAGCCTATATCAAGCATTAGAACTACTTGGAACCATATAACTTTGACATGCAAGCTCAAGAACATGGTCACCTAAGCAGCACAAATTTGCAAAGAATAAAGCACTAGAACAAAAACTAATTGAACCAATGGAGGAGTCACATACCAATGAACAATCTCCCCAAGCAGTTTTGTGAGAGGTGCTTTGAGCAAGGAGATCGAAAATCGCAGCAAAATGAGCTAGAACTCGTGCTTGAGCCAGATATTCGTGTTTGTGGGAGGAAGAAGAGGATGGGTGCAGGAATAAGTGGATGAGGGCCACCATGGGCCCACGAGGTAGGGGGCGCGCCCTGGGGGGTAGGGCGCGCCCTCCACCCTCGTGGCCAGGTGGCTGCTCCCCCCGCGGTGTTTTCAGTACCATAAATCCTCAAATATTCTAGAAAAAATCATATTAAATTGGCATGGCATTTGGAGGACTTTTATTTTTTAGGTATTTTATATTGCACAGATAAATCAGGGAACAGACAGAAAAATACTATTTTTACTTTATTTCAACTAAGTAACAGAAAGTATAAAGAGGGTACAGAAGGTTGTGCCTTCTAGTTTCATCCGTCTCATGCTCATCAAAAGGAATCCACTAACAAGGTTGATCAGGTCTTGTTAACAAACTCATTCCGACTAACATGGAACCGGAGAAATTTCGAATAACACTATGTTACCTCAACGGGGATATGCACATCCCCAATAATAAGAATATCATATTTCTTCTTGACAGTAGGAAGAGGAAATTCAAAACCTCCAAATATAATCGATGGAAATTTTCCAATAAAGTTGATACTACGAACTTGAGGTTGTTTCCTCGGAAAGTGTACCGTGTGCTCATTACCTTTAACATGAAAAATGACATTGCCTTTGTTGCAATAAATAACAGCCCCTGCAGTATTCAAAAGGGTCTTCCAAGAATAATAGACATACTATCGTCCTCGGCAATACCAAGAATAACAAAGTCCGTTAAAATAGTAACGTTTGCAACCACAACAGGCACATCCTCACAAATACCGGCGGTATAGCAGTTGATTTATCAGCCATTTGCAAAGATATTTCAGTAGGTGTCAACTTATTCAAATCAAGTCTACGATATAAAGAGAGAGGCATAACACTAACACCGGCTCCAAGATCACATAAAGCAGTTTTAACATAGTTCCTTTTAATGGAGTGTCGGTGTCAAAACCGGCGGATCTCGGGTAGGGGTTCCCGAACTGTGCTTCTAGGCGGATGGTAACAGGAGACAAGGGACACGATGTTTTTACCCAGGTTCGGGCCCTCTCGATGGAGGTAAAACCCTACTCCTGCTTGATTAATATTGATGATATGGGTAGTACAAGAGTAGATCTACCACAAGATCGAGAGGCTAAACCCTAGAAGCTAGCCTATGGTATGATTGTTGTTCGCCCCACGGACTAAAACCCTCCGGTTTATGTAGGCACCAAGAGGGTTAGGGTTACACGAGTCGGTTACAATGGTAGGAGATCTACATATCCGTATCGCCAAGCTTGCCTTCCACGCCGAGGAAAGTCCAATCCGGACACGGGACGAAGTCTTCAATCTTGTATCTTCATAGTCCAGAGTCCGCCAAAGGCTATAGTCCGCCATCCGGACACCCCTAACCCAGGACTCCTCAAGAGCCCCCTGAACCAGGCTTCAATGACGAGGAGTCCGGCGCGCATATTGTCTTCGGCATTGCAAGGCGGGTTCCTCCTCTGAATACTTCATAGAAGATTTTGATCACAAGGATAGTGTCCGGCTCTGCAAAATAAGTTCCACATACCACCGTAGAGAGAATAATATTTACACAAGTTCAATCTGCTCATGTATTCCGCAGCGTGATATCACACCACGGCCAAGCCTTTATTCGAATCGTTTTTACTGTCCCACCTCAGCGCGTTTAGCGAGGCAGTTTCCTTGGCACGTCTTGTCAAAGCAGAGATCGTGTCCCCTTATTCCGGGATTCTCATTAATACGGGCGTGGGTAACCCGGGCCGTTGCTGGCACGCCTCCTCCAGAAGGCGAGTCCCGAGCAGTCACGGGAGGGCTCTGGTATTCAACCTTTTTATAAAGAGACCAAGGCCCCGCTCCTTTTTCTCAATCTCAATCGAATCCGCCCCTCGCCTCGAGTTCCAACACCCAAAGCTCCATATTCAGGCGCTTCGGACCTTCGATGATGTCCGGCTCCGAGCTTCAAGGCCGGTGGATGCCTTCCTCCGTCACGGAAGAAGACGTCCTAAAGCTAAGAGATGCCAGGTATCTAACCGGCGAAACCTCGCATAGGCTGCCTGCCCAAGGGCAGGTTATTCCCACTCCCAAGCCCGATGAAAGCGTGGTGTTTGCGTCTCACTTCCTTCGGGGGCTAGGCTTCCTGACGGACCCCTTCGTGAGGGGGCCCATGTTTTATTACGGGCTGGAATTTCATGACTTGGATCCGGAGTCCATCCTCCACATCTCATCGTTCATCGTCAGTCTGAAGCCTTCCTCCGCATTACCCCTCACTTCGGATTGTGGCTCAAGACCTTCAAGGTGGAGCCTAAGATGATCAAGGGGCAACAGGCAGAGTGCAGAGGGGCTGTTATAAGCAAGAATGCTGACTCTTCATGGCCCGAGGGCTCTTTTCAAGAGGAGCTCAGTCTATGCAACAAGAGTGGTTTTATATCATAGCTCCCAGGGGCACCAAATGGGTGGTGCCACCTGCCTTTCGCTCGGGTCCTCCACCGCGGCTGGCGTCATGGGTCAATAAAGGGCTTGACTGGGGGCCGTCCAAGGACGTGCCCTTGTTGCAGGGCCGTATTCGAGACCTCCAAGAGAGAGAGAGATCAATCTAGTCATAGTAGCGCAGGTCATGCTGATTCGTCGCATCCTGCCCTGCAAACGTCGCCCCCTCCTCCTGTGGGAGTTCAATCCGGAGGGACCACGAGCTCTCCAACATTTTATGGGTGCAACGCCCGTGGAGATGTACAAACTGTTCTTCGGATCAAAGCAATGTGTCCGGACTTGACCGAGGACGCAGGTCTGAGCTGCAATCGCCCGGATACTCAAGTAAGTAGTCTTGTACCCGGACACGCTATCCGTATATTTATCATAAACTTTCCCTTAAAAGAGTTGTCCCTTAAACAGGAGTGGATAGCGAAACCAAAACTGATCAGGTGTCCGGCCCCCCTCCCTGAGACCACGCCGGATCCCGTGTTAACCAGGATGCTGGAGGCTGCGCCTTTGGAAGAAGGCGAAGGGGGGAGCAAGGAAGCTACTGCCTCCGCGAAGGAGGTTATCAAGAAAGGAGGGATCGAGAATCCTTCCATCCAAGGGGAGAAGAGGACCGCCTCTGAAGATCCGGAGACCAAGGCCTCAAAGCGGGGGAAGAAATCTTCGCCAGAGGGTCCTGCACCGGAGATGCCCGGCCGCACTATTTCCCCAAGGAGATCAGCCCTCCAAATGAGCCGTAAGTAGAGAGGGGAGTTTTAAAATAAGAGACATCCCTGTTTTATTTCTGAAGATGACCGAAATTTTACCTTGTAGTTCGGATCTCAGCCCTTCTTAGCAGAGCTCGTCTTCAGGGGATCTTCGTCCAGAGATGATGGAGAGCGGAACGCCTCCTGCCGCATCACGCTTAGCGAGGCGACGATCCTGAGGTGTCGTCGCGGAGGGTTTCTCCGAACCCGGCAGGGGCGGAGGGCGGTCGTAGGGCCCCCCAAAGCCCTCCGTGTCCAGCCTTCAAAAAAGGCCATCAGACGAGTCCGGCACCTCCTGGTGCGCGGTCGGAGGAGTTGAAGGATCTGCTCGGGCGAGCGTCTATCTCAGAGGATCACCGTTCATTGATGGGTACGGATATTGAAAAAGTTTCGTCCGCGGAAAGCAGGTTGTACGAGGCCGCCAGGAGTTTACTGACGGGTTTTGAGGTACGTGCAATGATGTACCTTTTGACGGTTCCGCATATATAAGATGCGCCCTGTGTAGATAGTAGCCCCTGAGACTCGGTGCGTTGTCAAAAATGACAGCGTGCCGAGGATCATAATCCCAGCTATAATATGTCGCCCTTCCTATGTAGGTGGCGGAGCGTCCGGTGACTAGCCGGAATGATGAATTTGCCGAACTAAAGCGGCAACTTGACGTGGCGGATGCCGACATCGCGCTTGTCAATAAGCGGCTTGATGAGTCACAAGGTATGCAGTTTCTCCGCGGACACCTGGTAAGGGAGCTTGATGCCCGTGCCTTACAACATGTATGCCTGATGCAGATGGTGCCGCTGCCATGGAGAACCTTCGGGCGGAGCTTGCCCGAGCCAAGGAGCAGGCCAAAAAAAGTGATGCGGCTGCCTTAAAGGCGGACGAAGAGCTAAAAGCTGAACAGGCTGCTCACTGCCGAAGCAAGAAGGAAATGGCCGAGATGGCCGTGAAGTTGAGGAATGCTACCGATCACGCGAGCTTCTTGAAAAAGAAGGTCGAGCGAGCAAGAGGACCTGAAGAAGGCCACCACCGAGGCCAAGGATGCTCGCTTCTGCGATGAGAGCTATGAAGGAGGAGCTACGTCGGGCCGTAGATATCGCGCCGGAAAGCCCTTTCTGCTGCGGAGGAAGTTCACGGATCCTAAATATGCTCAGTTGGACCGGCTGTGGAGTGCGAAGGATGCTTATCTGGCTTGGCAGCGAGTGCCGTGGACGCGGCCGAACACTTCGGAGATCAAAAGGATCACGAGATGGAAGAGCTTTTTTGGTCGCAGTTCCGTAATCCATAGCGTCCACTTCCATTAACCGATCGTTTGGCCGAATGGGCGGAGCTGAATAGGTTGTCCGGACTTGCCATGAAGGATGTCGTGACTCATTTGTGGCCAAAAGGCCCGAGCCGAAGAGTTATTTTGGCTTGGTGCAGCAGTTCCTTGGTGCGGTGCCGCATATCAAAGCAATGAGGCGGTCAGCATGCATAGAGGGTGCGCGGATGGCTCTTGCCCGTGTCAAGACATACTGGATCGGGCATTTTAAGTTTAAGAGATGCATAATGCGGTATTGCATTAAAGCGGGCCAAAGCTTCGCGTCCCAATAGTGCTTGATAGCTACTTGTAAATGGGGCGAGGTGGAAGGTTAACTTTTCGCGGGGGAAGTTGTCGGGTGAGCCGGACACAACTTCTAGCCATAGAGAGCCCGTACAATGGGCATATGGGCCTGGCATTACCCCTTGAAAGGAAGTGTTGTTGTGGCGAAATTTGGTTGGGTCTATCCCCATTTTGCGGATTGTGTCCTAATATAGCAGGTTTAGATCACTGCCGCTGTCCATTAGGACTTGTGTAAATTGGAGTCCGCCAATTATCGGATCTAATATCAAGGCAGTCCAACCTGCATTCGGTATACTTCTAGAGTAATCCTGATGGTCGAAGGTGATTGGTTTTAACAACCAGTGGCGGGACTCCTCCGGGATAGGCCGTATGGCGCGTACCTCTATGGGCGCCGCTCTATTTTTCCATTTTGTCACGTGAAGTGAGTTTACTGTTTTGATTTCTTGTGGGAAATTCTTTTGTTTTTCAGTGCTCTGCTTGTGGGGTTCGTCATCGTCCTCGCTTGGTGTGTCGAGCCCCTTATGTTCGGCGTTGAGTTTGCCGGACTGCTTGAAGACCCAACAATCTCTGTGGGTATGGTTTGCAGGCTTCCCGGGAGTACTGTGGATTTGGCATATCTTGTCCAAGATTTTGTTTAAGTTAGATAGCTCGTCCCCGTTATCCTTAAGGGGCAGCTTTTTATGATTCTGCCGAGAGCTTTTGAATCCGGCGTTGACTGTCGTGCTCTTCGGGCTGTTTCCCTTGGTCCGACGCTGGTCCTTGCTGCATCGTGGTTTCCCGTTTCCATCCCTAACTTCGGATGTACTTGGGTCGCTGGTACTGCATCTTGCCAGCCAGCTATCCTCTCCCGCGCAAAAGCGGGTCATGAGGCTTGTTAATGCGGCCATTGTTCTTGGCTTTTCTTGGCCGAGGTGTCTGGCGAGCCATTCGTCTCGGACGTTGTGTTTGAAAGCTGCTAAGGCTTCGGCGTCCGGACAGTCGACTATTTGGTTCTTTTTAGTAAGGAATCTGTTCCAAAATTTCTGAGCTGACTCTCCGAGTTGTTGAGTTATGTGACTTAAATCGTCGGCATCCGGAGGTCGGACATAGGTCCCTTGAAAATTTGCCCGAAAAGCATCCTCGAGCTCCTCCCAACTTCCAATGGTGTTTTCGGGAAGGCTTTTAAGCCAATGCTGGGCTGGCCCTTTGAGCTTGAGAGGTAAGTATTTTATGGCGTGGAGATCATCTGCTCTAGCCATGTGTATGTGGAGGATGTAATCCTCAATCCAGACTCCAGTGTCTATTGTTCCGTCGTATGCCTCTATGTTTACGGGCTTGAATCCCGCTGGAAATTCATAATCCAGCACCTCATCGGTAAAACATAGGGGGTGTGCGGCACCCCTATATTTAGGTGTACCGTGATGTTCGGATACTTGATGTGTTGCATTGCTTACTAGAGCTTGCTTTCTTGGCCCGTAGATAGATCTAATCGGGCCATCTTTTTGATGCGAATCCTCGCGGATCGTGGTGCTTATTGTGCGGCGCCGTTTGCCGCTCTATGTTGTCCATGGGGTCGTCTATCCGACCGGGCCTCCTTGCTCTTTGATTGCGGGGGCTCTACGGCCTCCTCATCAAATTCGGGCAGTAGTTTTCGCTTTGGGTAGCTCTTTGTTCGGCGATCGCCGCCAGATTTGTCTCATGGGTGTTGAGTACTTTGCTCCATCTGATTCTCGAGTGCATCTTCCGCTGTTTTGAGCCTCCGCTTCGCTTTTTCAGGCTACGTGCAGTGGCGACGAGCCTTTTGTGGAGGTTCTTCTGCTCCAGCAACTTGTCCGGCGTGAGATCGTCCGGACTGTTATCTTCGCCGTGGACGGGTTTTTTATCCAGGTTGTCCTGTTCGGACGGTTGCTCGATAGCATGTTCGACGTCCACCGGTTCACCCTGCTCTATGGCTGGGTCTGTATGGCTGTTGTCTTTGTCGAGGCGGGACTTTGAGCGGCGCTTACGTCGCCGTTTTGACTGCTTTTCGAGGGAATGATCCTTCGTAGCGTCCGTTGTTCCTCGTCGTTGCTTCCCTTAGGTGTGTCCACCATGTATACATCGTGAGATGAGGTGGTTCTCCAGTGCCCTATAGGTGCTGGTTCATGTTCCTCCCCTACATCATCGTCCATACCGTCGATGTCTTCGGAGTCGAAGTCGAGCATGTCGGTTAAATCATCGACAGTGGCTACGAAGTGGGTGGTGGGTGGGCATTGAACTTCTTCATCGTCCGCGTCCCAACCTTGCCGATCAGAGTCGCCAGGCTCTCCTGATAAAGAGAGAGACTTTAGTGAATTCAGGATGTCGCCAAAGGGTGAGTGCTGAAAGATGTCCACGGCGGTGAACTCCATGATCGGCGCCCAATCGGATTCGATTGGCGGGGGCGCGGAAGGTTCGGAGTCCGGAGAGGAGTCCGGCACCTAGGAGTCACAAGCTTCGCAAAGGACCGGGTAGGTGTACAGCTCAACCGCCGTAGAGATCGCAGCCCCCGAGGCGGTGTCCAGCCACCCGTCCTCGATCGGCGTAGTCGGCTCCGAGCTAAGGGTCGGAGCGGACACTGGTGCGGCCTCCAGGACACCGTTCGGCGGCAGAGCTAGATCATGCCCCTCGTGACAAAGGCGGCGCGCTTTGGTCAGGGTTTCGAACCCGTCGAAGATCAAGTCTCCGCGGATGTCAGTCGTGTAGTTTAAACTTCCAAATATGACCTGATGGCCAGGGGCGTTGCTTTTAATCTGCTCCAGATGGCCAAGCGAATTGGCCTGCAGTGCAAAGCTGCCGAATACGAAGATCTGTCCGGGAAGAAAAGTCTCACCCTAGACTGCATCGTGGTTGACGATCGAAGGAGCCATCGGGCCTCTGAGATGACGACACGTAGGAACTCTCAATGAAAGCACCAATGTCGATGTCAAAACCGGCGGATCTCGGGTAGCGGGTCCCAAAGCTGTGCGTCTAGGCGGATGGTAACAGGAGACAAGGGACACGATGTTTTACCCAGGTCCGGCCCTCTCGATGGAGGTAAAACCCTACTCCTGCTTGATTAATATTGATGATATGGGTAGTACAAGAGTAGATCTACCACGAGATCAGAGAGGCTAAACCCTAGAAGCTAGCCTATGGTATGATTGTTGTTCGTCGTATGGACTAAAACCCTCCGGTTTATATAGGCACCGAAGAGGGTTAGGGTTACACAGAGTCGGTTCCAATGGTAGGAGATCTACAAAGATGGGAATGGCGATGGAACAGCGGAGGATGACCCCTCCAAGAAACAGCCTAAGCGCCGGCGTCAGCGGCGCCGCTCTAAATCCCGCCACAGCAAAAATGGTGGTTCCGGCATGGGAGACAATAACTCCCCGGACAGTGCCGAAGACAACCCCCTCCAGCAGGATTCAACACAGCAGGATGGAGAAGCCAACCCTCATGAGAGAGCGGCAGACAGAGAGGTAGAGGACGATAATTACATGCCTCCCTCCGAAGATGAGGCAAGCCTCGACGACGACGAATTTGTCGTGCCTGAGGAACCCGTCGAACAAGAGCGTTTCAAACGCAGGCTTATGGCCACGGCGAGCAGCCTCAAGAAAAAACAGCAACAGCTTAGAGCTGACCAAGACTTGCTAGCCGACAGATGGACTGAAGTCCTTGCGGCCGAAGAGTACGCACTCGTACACCCCTCCAAGAGCTACCCAAAACTCAGGCTGCTACCCTGATTAGAGGAGGAAGCACCCAAACCTACATCACCAGCGCATGATACGGCTGACCGGCCACCTCGTGGCCGCGACAGAGAGGCCTCTCGGCCCTCAACTCAAGCCGCACCCCGGCGCCGCTCAAAAAATACCAAGGCGCGGGGAAATGCGCCAGACCTGTGAGATATATTGGAGGACAAGGCAAGGCAAACAAGATCGATCTACGGATCGCGTGGGCGCCCCACGACACGTGACGATAACCGTCACGCCGGATATGGCAACTCCGGCCGGGCCGAACACAGTAGACAAAGCTCATTTGAGCCGCGCCGTGATATAGCCCAATATCTGAGGCGCCAAGACACCCACGATGCTTCACAGATGAAGTAATGGATCATCAAATCCATGAGGGTTTCAAACCCGTAAACATTGAATCATACGATGGCACAACAGATCCTGCGGTTTGGATCGAGGACTATCTCCTTCACATCCACATGGCCCGCGGTGATGATCTACACGGCATCAAATACCTCCCACTCAAGCTTAAAGGACCAGCCCGGCATTGGCTTAACAGCTTGCTGCCAGAGTCAATTGGTTGTTGGGAAGACACGGAAGCCGCATTCCTCGACAATTTCCAGTGGCACATATGTGCGACCACCAGACGCCGATGACCTAAGCCACATAATTCAGCAGCGAGGAATTGGCGGACAATTCGGACACGGTTCCTAACCAAGAAAAACCAAATCGTCGACTGTCCGGATGCAGCGGCCCTTGCAGCCTTCAAACACAACATCCGTGACGAGTGGCTTGCCCGGCACCTAGGACAGGAAAAGCCGAAATCCATGGCAGCCCTCACAACACTCATGACCCGCTTTTGCGTGGGAGAGGACAGCTGGCTAGCTCGTAGTAACAACATGACCAAGAGCCCTGGTAATTCGGATACCAAGGACAGCAATGGCAGGTCGCGTCGCAACAAGCACAAGCGCCGCATTAACGGCGATAATGCTGAGGATACGGCAGTCAATGCCGGATTCAGAGGCTCTAAACCCGGTTAGCGGAAAAAGCCATTTAAAAGAAATACTCCGGGCCCGTCCAATTTGGACCGAATACTCGATCGCTCATGCCAGATACACGGCACCCCCGAAAAACCTGCCAACCACACCAACAGGGATTGTTGGGTGTTCAAGCAGGCAGGCAAGTTAAATGCCGAAAACAATGACAAGGGGCTGCATAGCGATGACGAGGAGGAGCCCTGGCCGAACAATAGAGGATGAAGGGCTTCCCCACAAGTGCGGACGGTGAACATGATATACGAAACCCACATACCCAAAAGGGAGCGGAAGCATGCACTAAGGGACGTATATGCGATGGAGCCAGTCGCCCCAAAGTTCAACCCGTGGTCTTCCTGCCCGATCACTTTTGATCTAAGGGACCACCCCACTAGCATCCGCCATGGCGGATTTGCCGCATTGGTTCTATACCCAATCATTGACGGATTTCACCTCACTAGACTCCTAATGGACAGCGGCAGCAGCCTAAACCTGCTTTATCAGGATACAGTGCGCAAAATGGGCATAGACCCATCGAGGATTAAACCCACGAAGACGACCTTTAAAGGCGTCATACCAGGTGTAGAGGCCAACTGTACAGGCTCAGTTACACTTGAAGTGGTCTTCGGATCCCCGGATAATTTCCGAAGCGAGGAGTTAATCTTCGACATAGTCCCGTTCCGCAGCGGCTATCACGCACTGCTCAGACGAACCACATTTGCAAAATTCAATGCGGTGCCGCACTACGCATATCTCAAGCTCAAGATGCCAGGTCCTCGAGGAGTCATTACGGTCAATGGAAACACCGAACGCTCTCTCCGGATGAAGGAGCATACGGCGGCAGAAGTACAAAGCCGCCTCTTAAGGCAATTCTCGAGTCCGGCTATTAAACATCCAGACACCGTCAAGCGCGCCCGGAGTAACCTACAACAAGACCTCCTGGCACGTTCCGAGCATGCATAGCAATGCGGCCCAAACCCTAGCCCTCGCGAAATTGCGAAACCAGTACTACGCGTACATAATTATGCTCTGGAAATACCATGGGCATAGGGGAAGGGGCACGACCACGGCATGCCCAGAATGCGGCTCAACCGCACCAGGGGCTCCCGATTGTGTCATTCTTTTCTTTTCTTTTTTTTCAGGACTCCGTTCTCACGAAGCCCTGTCTGGCAGTAGAATCGCCGAACACACGATGCAACAGCCAGGAAAGCAGAAAGCTACGTCGAGTGTCCAGGTGGTCTCTATTACGAGCAGTATACCTGTTTTACATACCATCCCGCAGCTTACCCCTGGAGGGGGACATGTTAAAAAGTCCCGTCCCTTGCTTATCACACTATTTGTATCGTTCTGCTTCATCGCAGCCCTTTTGAATAAACAATACATAGCTTACGCCTATTATTGAATTCCTTTTTCTATATATATATATATATATATATATATATATATATATATATATATATGTATATATATATATATGTTCAATTATGACATTGTGCAACCGTACACTTTGGTACAGGCAATACACCAGGGGCTTAAGTACCCCACAATATGGTGTGATAAGTCCGAACACTTTCACAAGTGCGGCACCCTGAACTTATAGCATTACATGCATCAGCTCCGAATCATGTCTTGGGTCAATAGTTGGGTTTGCCCGGCTCCCATGTTTTGGTACCTTATGTTCCATTATATCGGCTAAGGTAGCGCTGGGAGAACCACCGCGATTGTGCCCCGGTTGAGCTGGGTTAAGCACCTCAGTGGAGAAAGCTAAAACTGACCGTCATGATAGGGCGAGAGCCGTTCGCTGTTCGAGAGGTTTTCGAGTCCCTAAATACTTATGGCGCTTAGAGCGAGGAGTCGGCATTGTCTGGCCTAGGCGTGGATAGCGCCTCAAATCGGTCTTACAAATACTGTGGGCTTCACCGAAATTTAAAATTATAGAATTCTATGGCTAAGTGAGAGTGTTCAAGCATTATAGTCCGGTTGCCTTGTTCGCTATGCTGAGCGCCTCCCTCAAGGACCCAAGAATGGGAACAAGAGCGCTCAAGTTTATCGAACACCCCGCACTGTGGCATGGGGGCTGAAGCCGACGACTCGCCATCTCTCAAATTTAATACACGGCCGCATGAAGGTAATATTTTAAATTCAAAAGTGTTGCTTAGCGCATATGAACAAGTTTTCAGCGACAGGATAACAAATGCGAGTCTACTCAAAAATTACATCTTTGGAGCATTCATCAGCTATAAGGCGGGCACCCTTCAGGACGCCCTCATAATACATTTCAGGCTTGCGATGCTCCTTTTTCGGTGGTGGTCCGTCCGTCACGAGCTTCTCAGCGTCCATCTTGCCCCAGTGCACCTTAGCACGGGCAAGGGCCCTACGGGCACCTTCGATGCAGATGGAGCGCTTGACGACTTCAACCCATGGACATGCGGCCACCAGCTGCCTCACCAGCCCGAAGTAGCTCCCAGGCATGGCTTCCTTAGGCCACAGCCGAACTATGAGGCCCTTCATGGCCTGTTCGGCCACCTTATGGAGCTCGATCAGCTGCTTCAACTGGTCGCTTAAGGGCACCGGGTGTCCGGCCTCGGCATCTTGAGACCAGAACACCTTCTCCGTCGAGCTTCCCTCCTCGGCTCGGTAGAATGCGGCAGCATCGGACACACTGCGGGGCAGATCTGCGAATGCTCCTGGAGAGCTCCGGATTCGGGTAAGTAATAGATAATTCACTTTCACATGCTTGCTTTGCATAAAGAATGCCTTACCCGCCGCTATCTTCTTCATCGCCTCAATTTCCTGGAGGGCTTTTTTGGTTTCGGCCTTAGCGGCTTTGGCGCTCTCAAGGGCCGAGGCGAGCTCGTACTCTCGAGTCTTTGAGTCACGCTCCAAACTCTCGTGTTTTTCCATGAGAGCCTGGAGCTCTTGCCGCACCTCCGCCACCCGCGCCTTCTGCTTCTCTCGCTCGGTGTGCTCCGCGGCCGCATTGCTTTCGGCCTTGGACACCGCTTCCTTCAGGGTCGCCACCTCGCTCGTGGCCCTGCAATATTCACGTTATTCCTGTCATTTTTGCAACCACATCTTTTAAACACTCCCATAAGGTATTACTTACCTTCCTTGTCCTCGAGCTGCTTTTGGCAAGGTCGAGCTCGTTCTCGGACCGCTCGAGGCTCTGCTTCAATGCATCAACCTCCATGATCAAGGCGGGCAGAGGTCAGTAGCGCAGCCTGCATTCCCGTATTGACATACTTATGTTAGACTCCTGCGTATATCTTTTAGATCCTCAGTTCGGCTTTTTCTTTCCAAACACCAAACTGAGCATCAGGGGCTACTGTCTATGCGGTAATATTTTTACAAATCTTAAAAACATACCTCAAAGCCTGCTAGAAGGCTGGCACAGGCTTCAGTCAGCCCGCTCTTGGCGGACTGAACTTTCTGGATCACCACACTCATAGCAGTGCAGTGCTCCTCGTCGATGGAAGCGCCGTTAAGCGCCTCCATCAAATTATCCGGTGCCTCCGTTTGGGCGGAGGTCACCGGCGTCGCAGTCTTGCCCTTCTTACGAAGGGGTCGCCTGCCGGACTCCGGCACAGGGCCGGACTTAAAGCCCTTGGGGGTTTTATCCCCTTTGCGCCCGGAGTCCGGGAGGTCGCCTTGTGGTGCCTCCAGGGCCACCTCCTCCTGGCTGGGCCCCTTTTGGGACTCCACCTCGGTGTCATCCGCGGTGGGAGGAGACAAGGCGGTCGGAAGTGAGGTGCTATTCACATCCGACGAATCCAGGGAGCCGCTCGTCGAAGCGTCGAGCCCGTCCTTGGGCGGGCTGCATGGTTATATTCGGCGTTAGAAGATGTTGTGCGACAAATGGAACGCCATGAGTTATTCTGGTGTCCGGACACTTACGATTTCGCCAGGGGCTTGGTCCTCGGTGGCCACTCCTCTTTGCCGTCGTCGGCGTTGGTGGTGTAGTCCGGAGGAAGAGTTCTTCCCTTCTTGGACCCTCCGGCCTCCCCAGTTGGGGCGGCCTTCCTTTTATTCTCTCCCCCCGCTGGGGGAGAGGCCTCTTTTTCCTCCTCCTCGTCTTCGCGGGAGGAGTCCGCCTCGGATTCATCGGACGATGAGTCCGACAACACCTGGTGCGGGGAACTCCTTCGAGTTCCCGTGGCCTTCTTCTTGGCCTTCTTCTCCGGCACCACGTAAGGTGCCGGAACTAGCAGCCCCATCAATCAGGCGTCCGCCGGGTCTTCTGGTAAGGGAGCCGGACAGCCAACCTGTCCGGACGTCTTCCACCAGTCCTGTCAAAGGTGAGGGAGTTTTAGATCCCGCATAGAGTCAAACTATGAAAAAAGAGTCCCGTAAAGGGTAAAATAGCTTACCTCACTGGCTTGATGCCGCGAGCTGAATTCGCGATCTTCGGTAGCGGATGTGGGAGCCTCGGCGTATGAACAACACCTTCCGTGCATCTTAAATGCGTAGTGTCGAAGAGCCGGCTCAAGAACCGGTGTTGTGCCGGATCAAACTCCCACAAGTTGAAGGCCCGTTCTTTGGCATGGGAGGATCCGGCGGATGAGCATAACTGGACTACGTTGACAAGCTTGAGCTTCTTGTCCACCAGGTTTGGACGAGTTTGGAGTCCGGTCAGCTCTTCCAAATTACCCCACGTCAGGCCCGTCTCTTTCCATGAGGTGAGCCGTGTAGGGAAGCCATATCGGAATTCTGGGGCCGCTGCCCATTTAGAGTCGCGCGGCTCGGTGATGTAGAACCACCCCGATTGCCATCCCTTTATGGTCTCCACGAAGGAGCCCTCGAGCCATAGGACGTTGGCCATCTTGCCCACCATGGCACCTCTCAGACTACTTGGCGGCCGCCACTACCTTAGGCTTGACATTGAAGGTCTTCAGCCATAAGCCAAAGTGGGGCTGGATGCGAGGAAGGCCTCGCACACCCACGATGAACGCCGAGATGTTGAGGATGAAATTGGGGCCAGATCATGGAAATCTAGGCCGTAGTAGAACATGAGCCCCGGACAAATGGGTGAAGTGGAAAACCTAGTCCATGGAGGAAGTGGGGAGGAACACCACCCTCTCATGGGGCACAGGGGTGGGGATGAGCTGCCTTGTCAGGCGCCCGATGCGCGATGTCGTCGGACAAGTATCCGGCCTTTCAAAGCTTTTTGATGTGCCCCTCCGTGACGGAGGAGGCCATCCACTTGCCTCCCGCTCCGGACATAGTTGGAGAAGGTTGAGGTGGGATGTGCGGACTTGGGCGCTAGAGCTCAAGTCTTGTGAAATGGATGAGCAAAGGAGGAAGAAGGCGTGTGAAAAAGTGGATCCTTATCCCCTTGTATGGACGGACAAAGCTATGCGCGCCCCCACCGCCCGATAAAACTCGCTTATCTCCCAAGCGCCAGTAATCAATGGCGGCGGTTGGGTTACCCACGCCCGTATTGATGAGAATCCCGGAATAAGGGGACACGATCTCTGCTTTGACAAAGACGCGTGCCAAGGAAACCGCCTCGCTAAACGCTACCGAGGTGGGACAGTAAAAACGATTCGAATAAAGGCTTGGCCGTGGTGTGATATCACGCTGCGGAATACGTCAGCAGATTGAACTTGTGTAAATATTATTCTCTCTACGGTGGTATGTGGAACTTATTTTGCAAAGCGGACACAAACCTTGTGTTCAAAATCTTCTATGAAGAATTCGGAGGAGGAACCCGCCTTGCAATGCCGAAGACAATATGCGCGCCGGACTCGTCGTCATTGAAGCCTGGTTCAGGGAGACCGAGGAGTCTGGATTAGGGGTGTCCGGATAGCGGACTATGACCTTGGCCGGACTCTGGACTATGAAGATATAAGATTGAAGACTTCGTCCGTGTCCGGATGGGACTTTCCTTGGCATGGAAGGCAAGCTTGGCGATACGGATATGTAGATCTCCTACCATTGTAATCGACTGTGTAACCCTAACCCTTTTCGGTGCCTATATAAACCGGAGGGTTTTAGTCCGTAGGACGAACAACAATCATACCATAGGCTAGCTTCTAGGGTTTAGCCTCTCCGATCTCGTGGTAGATCTACTCTTGTACTACCCATATCATCAATATTAATCAAGCAGGAGTAGGGTTTTACCTCCATCGAGAGGGCCCGAACCTGGGTAAAAACATTGTGTCCCTTGTCTCCTGTTACCATCCGCCTAGACGCACAGTTCGGGACCCCCTACTCGAGATCCGCAGGTTTTGACACCGACACCTATCATTTTTCTTTTTCTTCCTTTTAGAAGAACTAGGTACATCAATATTATTTATCTGAGAATCTTGCTCAATTCTCTTAGGGTGGCCTTCAGGATATAAAGGTTCCTGAGTCATTCTACCAGTTCTAGTAGCCACTCTAACAACATAATCATTTTTCTTACTATTCATTTCATTGAGCAAATCATTTTGAGCCTTAAGTACTTGTTCTACTTGAGTGGTAACCATGGAAGCATGTTTGCTAACAAGTTTAAGTTCACATCTAACATCAGCCATATAATCACCCAAGTGTTTAATCATATAAGCATTTTGTTTTAATTGTCTACCAAAATAAGCATTGAAATTTTCTTGTGTGACAATAAAATTATCAAACTCTTGTAAGCACTGTCTAGTAGACTTATAGTGAGGAATATCACCTTCATCAAATCTATAGAGAGAATTTACCTTTACTACCTGTGTTGGGTTATCAAGACCTGGAGGTTCTTCAATATGTAATGGATTAAGATCATGTGTTTCTTCAACAAAGTGTAAATTAAGACCATGTATTTCTTCAATAGGGGTAAATTCTTAACATCTTCAGCTTTAATACCTTTTTCTTTCATAGATTTCTTTGCCTCTTGCATATCTTCAGGACTGAGAAATAGAACACCTCTCTTCTTCGGAGTTGGTTCAGGAATAGGCTCAGTAATTGGCTCAGGAGCTGGCTCAGGAAGTGTCCAATTATTTTCATTTGTCAATGTATTATTCAATAGAATTTCAGCTTCATCCGGTGTTCTTTCCCTGAAAAGAGAACCAGCACAACTATCCAGGTAATCTCTGGAAGCATCGGTTAGTCCATTATAAAAGATATCAAGTGTTTCATTTTTCTTAAGAGGATGATCAGGCAAAGCATTAAGTAACTTGAGAAGCCTCCCCCAAGCTTGTGGGAGACTATCTTCTTCAATTTGCAAAAAGTTGTATATTTCCCTCAAGGCAGCTTGTTTCTTATGAGCAGGGAAATATTTAGCGTAGAAGTAATAAATCATATCCCGGGACTACGCACACAACCAGGATCAAGAGAGTTAAACCATATCTTAGCATCACCCTTTAATGAGAACGGAAATATTTTAAGGATATATAAGTAGCGAGTTCTCTCATCATTAGTGAATAGGGTGGCTATATCATTTAATTTAGTAAGATGTGCCACAACAGTTTCAGATTCATAACCATGAAAAGGATCAGATTCAACCAAAGTAATTATATCAGGATCAACAGAGAATTCATAATCCTTATCGGCAACACAAATAGGTGAAGTAGCAAAAGAAGGGTCGGGCCTCATTCTATCATTAAGAGATTGCTCATTCCATTTAGCCAATAACCTTCTAAGCTCATCATTATATTTGCAAGCGGAAATAGCAGCAGAAGCTTCTTTATCAAAAATATAACCCTCAGGAATAACAGGCATGTTTTCATCATCGGTTTCATCAACATGATCAGTTTCAATAATTTCTTTCCCTCTAGCCCTAGCAATTTGTTCATCAAGAAAATCACCAAGGGGCACAGTAGTATCAAGCATAGAAGTAGTTTCATCATAAGTATCATGCATAGCAGAAGTGGCATCATCAATAACATGCGACATATCCGAACAAATAGCAGAAGCAGGTTTAGGTGTCGCAAGCTTACTCAAAACAGAAGGTGAATCAAGTGCAGAGCTAGATGGCAGTTCATTACCTCCCCTCGTAGTTGAGGGATAAATTGTTGTCTTAGCGTCTTTCAAGTTCTTCATAGTGACCAGCAGATATAAATCCCAAGTGACTCAAAGAATAGAGCTATGCTCCCCGACAACGGCGCCAGAAATTAGTCTTGATAACCCACAAGTTTAGGGGATCGCAACAGCTTTCGAGGGTAAAGTATTCAACCCAAATTTATTGATTCGACACAAGGGGAGCCAGAGAATAATCTCAAGTATTAGCAACTGGTTGTCAATTCAGCCACACCTGGATAACTTAATATCTGCAGCAAGGTATTTAGTAGCAAAGTAATATGATAGTAGTGGTAATGGTAACAAAAGAGTAATGAAAGCAAAAGTAATATTTTTGGTGTTTTGTAATGATTGTAACAGTAGCAACGGAAAAGTAAATAAGCGTAAACCAGTATATGGAAAGCTCGTAGGCATTGGATCGGTGATGGATAATTATGTCGGATGCGGTTCATCATGTGACAGTCATAACATAGGGTGACACAGAACTAGCTCCAATTCATCAATGTAATGTAGGCATGTATTCTGAATATAGTCATACATGCTTATGGAAAAGAACTTGCATGGCATCTTTTGTCCTACCCTCCCGTGGCAGCAGGGTCCTAACGGAAACTAAGGGATATTAAGGCCTCCTTTTAATAGAGAACCGGAACAAAGCATTAACACTTAGTGAATACATGAACTCCTCAAACTATGGTCATCACCGGAGTAGTCCCAATTATTGTCACTTCGGGGTTGCCGGATCATAACACATAGTAGGTGACTATAGACTTGCAAGATAGGATCAAGAACTCACATATATTCATGAAAACATAATAGATTCAAATCTGAAACCATGGCGCTCGGGCCCTAGTGACAAGCATTAAGCATAGCAAGGTCATAGCAACATCAATCTCAGAACATAGTGGATACTAGGGATCAAACCCTAACAAAACTAACTCGATTACATGATAAATCTCATCCAACCCATCACCGTCCACCAAGCCTACGATGGAATTACTCACGCACGGCGGTGAGCATCATGAAATTGGTGATGGAGGATGGTTGATGATGACGACGGCGACAAATCCCCCTCTACGGAGCCCCGAACGAACTCCAGATCAGCCCTCCCGAGAGGTTCTAGGGCTTGGCGGCGGCTCCGAATCGTAAAATGCGATGATTTCTTCTCCTTGATTTTTCTCTCCCCGAAAGCAAATATATAGAGTTGGAGTTGGCGTCGGAGGAGCTCCAGGGGGCCCACGAGGTAGGGGGCGCGCCCCCCACCCTCATGGACAGGGTGTGGGCCCCCTGGTCTTCATCTTTGGCAAGGATTTTTTATTATTTTTAACTAGATGTTCCGTGGAGTTTCAGGTCATTCCGAGAACTTTTGTTTTCTGCACATAAAACAACATCATGGCAATTCTGCTGAAAATAGCGTCAGTCCGGGTTAGTTCCATTCAAATCATGCAAGTTAGAGTCCAAAACAAGGGCAAAAGTGTTTGGAAAAGTAGATACGACGGAGACGTATCATAGCCCATAGTAGAACATGAGGCCGTGGACAAAGGGGTGGAGGAGAAACCCTAGCCCGCGGAGGAAGTGAGGGATGAACACAACCCTTTCGCCGAGCTCCGTAGTGGGGATGACTTGCTCCTTGGCAGGAAGCCTGTGGGCGATGTTCACAGACAGATATCCCGCCTCCCGGAGCTCCTTTATGTCCTTCTCCGTGACGGAGGAGGCCTCCCACTTGCCCCTTGAACCAGATCCGGACATGGCTGGATAGGTTGGTGGCGGTGGAAAAGATTGAAGCTTGGGCACCGGAGCTTGAGGATGGGAAAACAGGAGAAGGAAGAAGGCGTGGGGAGAAAAGAGGGATCTTTATCCACTTATATAGGCAATGAATATCTGCGCCCCCCCTCAAGCCTTAAAACTCGCCTGTTCCCAAGGGGTCATGCGAATGACATGGTTGGATTACCCAAAACCGTATTGATGAGGATCCCGCAATAAGCAGACACGATCTCTGTTTTGACAAGATGTGTCAATAGAGGCTGCGCCTCGAAACACGAAGCAGGAGGCGAAAAACGGTTCAAAATGTTAGAGGCCAGATGTGGCGTTTCACCGAAAAGTTGTCAGTTGACAGACATTATTTTGATTAAATATTTTGCCTTTGTGGTTGAGGATTGTGACTATCATGCAGAGCCGGATACAGCTCTTTTGTTCAGAAGATTGCTTTGAAGTATTCGGGAGGAGGAACCCGCCTTGCAATGCCGAAGACAATCTGCATGCCGAACATATCGTCATTGAAGACTAGTTCATGGGCTACTGAGGGAGTCCTGGATTAGGGGGTCCTCGGGTGTCTGAGCTGTGTGATATGGGCCGGACTGATGGGTCGTGAAGATACAAGGTAGAAGAACTTCCCCCGTGTCCGGAAGGACTCTCCTATGCGTGTATGGCAAGACTGGTGTTCGAATATGTAATTTCCTTCTTCTGCAAGCCGACTCTGTACAACCCTAGGCCCCTCCAGTGTGTTTATAATCCGGAGGGTTAGTCCGTAGAGGCTATCAGAATTCATATAGGCTAGACATCTAGGGTTTAGCCATTATGATCTCGAGGTAGATCTACTCTTGTAACCCCCATACTCATCAAATACAATCAAGTAGGACGTATGGTTTTACCTCCATTAAGAGGGCCCGAACCTGGGTAAACATCGTGTTCCATGTGTCCCTTGTTACCTTTGATCCTCAGATGCATAGTTCGGGACCCCCTACCCGAGGTCGGCCGGTTTTGACACCGACACTTGGTTCTCAAACCGAGGGAAATATTTATCTCTACTTTGCTGCATCACCCTTTACTCTTCAAGGAAAAACCTACGCAAGCTCAAGAAGTAGCAGGAAGAATTTCTGGCGCCATTGCTGGGGAGATCTACATCAAGCCTACCAAGTACCCATCATAAACTCTCATCTTTTGCATTACATTGTTTGCCATTTGCCTCTCATTTTCCTCTCCCCCACTTCCAAAATGTTTTCAGAAAAACACAAAAGATTTGCCTTTCTATTTGCCCTTCTTTCGTTCGTCTTTTCGTTTGCTTTTTTGTTGCTCGTGTGCTAGATTGCTTGCTTTGTCATGATGTGTCAAGAAGATATCAAGCTGTGTGACTTTTCCTATACTAATAATAGTTATTTTATTAGTACTCCGATTGCTCCCGCCACTAGTGCGGAATCTTGTGAAATTAACGCCGCTTTGCTGAATCTTGTTACGAAAGATCAATTTTCTGGCATTTCTAGTGAAGATGCCGCGCCCCATCTAAATACTTTCGTTGAGTTGTGTGATATGCAAAAGATAAAAGATGTGGATAATGATATTGTCAAATTAAAGCTATTTCCGTTCTCACTACGAGATCGTGCTAAAACTTAGTTTTGATCTTTGCCTAAAAATAGAATTGATTCATGGAACAAGTGTAAAGATGCTTTTATTTACAAGTACTTTCCTCCCGCTAAGATCATCTCCCTTAGGAACGATATAATGAATTTTAAGCAACTTGATCATGAACACGTTGCACAATCTTGGGAGATAAAATTGATGATAAGAAATTGCCCTACTCATGGTTTAAGTTTATGGATGATCATACAAAAAATTTATGCCGGATTGAATTTTGTATCTAGAAATCTTTTAGATTCCATCGCGGGAGGTACTTTTATGAAAATCACATTAGGAGAAGCTACTAAACTCCTAGATAATATTATGGCTAAACTCTACTTGTCTCGGACGTGTTGCCTATATGCATGATCATTGCCTTGGATATCGTCATAACTATGCGCTTTTGTATCAATTGTCCAACAGTAATTTGTTCACCCTACTTATGCTTTTTGTTCGAGAGAGAAGCCTCTAGTGAAACTATGGCCACGGGTATATCTTTATCATAAATAAAATAAAAAATACCTTGCTGCAATTTATTTATCGTTATTTTTTTGTGTTTTTGTTTATCTATCTATCACTTCCGGGATTTGATCCTTGCAATTAACCGCCAAGGGATTGACAACTCCTTGTTTGCATTGGGTGCAAGTATTTGTTATTTTGTGTGTATGTGCTGTTCACGAGGTATTGTGTTTGTTTTTCTTCTTTCTTCTTCGCTGATTGAAGAGAAGCTTGTCCAATATCGTCTAAGATGGTTTGGGCATATTCAGCGCAGGCCTCCAGAAGCGCCAGTTCATAGCAGACGGCTAAAGCGTGCCGATAATGTCAAGAGAGGTCGGGGTAGACCGAACTTGACATGGGAGGAGTACGTAAAGAGGGATCTGAAGGACTGAAGTATCGACAGAGAACTAGTCATGCAAAGGTGCGTGGAAGCTTGCTATCCATATGCTAGAATCATGAGTTGGTTACGAGATCTTATGAGTTTCACCTCTAGTCTACCTCAATTTGTTTGGGACTAAAGGCTTTCTTCTTCTTCTTCTTCTTCTTCTTCTGTTTATTTTTTGCTTTTTTTGCTTTTCAAGTTTATCTTTTCTTTCTTCAATTTTTTTTGACATTTTCAGAAAATGTTCATTGAAATAAATTAAAACATTTTTGTTAGATCAATTTTTCCTCATAAATTCAAAAACTATTCGCATTTTAAATATTGTTTGGGATTTTCAAAAAACAAACCAGTTATTCTATTTTTTTGGAATGTTTTGGTTTAATTTTTTCACATCTTTTCAGAAAATATTGAGAATTTCAAAAAATGTTCCTGTTTTAAAAAAATATTCCAAAATTTTCTTTGTTTTCATTTTCCAGGAGTTTTAGAAAATCTTCCTATTTCAAGAATTTTACACAAATTTCAAAAAATATTCATGTTTTCAAAATTTTGTTCGAATTTTGAGAAAATTATCCGGAATGGTTTTGGTCAAAATTCTCATAGCTTTACAGAAAATGTGCCCATTTGCAAAAATGGGAACACAAATTTTAGAAAATGTTCATGTTTCTATTTTTTCAGGGGTTTAAAAAAATGTTCCTGTTTCCAAAATTGCTTCCAAATAAAAAAAAAGTTTGAGATTCACAAAAAATGTTTGAGTTTTGTGAAAAAAAATCAGAAATTTGATAATGTTTGCATTATATAAAATTTTTCACTTTTCTCAAAATACTTTTGTTGTTCACGCTTTTGAAAAACATTCGGGATTTCAAAATTTACGCATTTTTTATGAATACTATGAAAAATGCTCGAACTTTTTATAAAAATTTTCAGAATTTTAGAAAATTCACGTTAACTATTTTGTATTTTGTTTTCGGAAAATGTTGACATTTATTTTCAATATTTGGTTGAACTTCTATATTTTGTGCTTGTCAAATACTATTTTGGATTTTCCAATTGTGTTCTCATTAATTCGTTCATGTTTCCTAAAATGTGTTTTCAAAAATATGTGCACTAGTATGTGAACACAATTTTAGAAAACACGAACGAATTACGTAAAGAAAATAACATGTTGCAGGGGAATATCTCGCAACATTAAATTGTTAAATACATTCACAATGCGCTTTTCTTCGTGTGTAGCTGTCTGCCCTAGTAGCTAGCAGCGGTCGTGTTGGATAGGGATGTTGTGTGTTTGAATCCTCAGAGCACCGCTTTCTTTTTTGTGATTTTACTAATATATACACAACACACGCTGTGCCTTTCAGTGGGCCGACCCAGTCGCACGCCTCCTGTGCATCGCGCGTGCTATTCGCCGCAAGATGCGGCTTTTAGGGGCTCCCCGTTTTGACGCTAACAAGCGTCTAACAGGAGCTCTCCTCCTGTACGCCCGTGAGCGGAGGGGTTTATGGAAGGGTCGTTCCATAGTAGCGACACTGTACGTACCTCCAATATTAATTACACCATCCACTAGACATGAACTCCCCTAGAAAAAATCAACAGTACGTATGATCCAACTTAAGACAGACAACATATCAAACAACAATAGACCCTGGATTTCTCGCAATAAAGAAAAAGAAAAATTGTAGACCGTGGATCCATTGGTTAAGCAACATGCACTTCTCCAGAACACATTTTATTAATACTAGTAATTGATCTCAAGTTCCTGACAAAGGAAATTAACCAAGCAACAACAAGGAGGAGATTATTGACAAATCATGCATATAATTAAGAGCATGGAGCTTATTCATGGACAACGAGCAATCATCCTAGCCGATGTAGTACATGGGGTCGGGAAGCTTGAAGGTGCGGGCGCCCTCGGGCGCACCAAGGATGTCGCTCCACTGGTCGCCGATGTTGCCGACCATGATGTAACCGGCGTCCTGCAGCTTCTGCCTCTCGCCGGACTTGAAGGCCACCGAGGAGCCCTTGAAGCCAGGCGCCTTCAGCAGCAGGTCCATCCACCCGGAGTAGCCTTGGCGGCGGAGGTTTGTGGCGGTGGAGGCCCTCAGGTACTCGGCCCGACCGGTGAGGATCACCGGCTTGACGCCGACCGAGAGCAGCTTGTTGTACAACCGCTTCGTCTCGGGCAGCGCCGGCGCGCTCCCTTCCTGCGCGTATGCGTTGAAGCTTGTCACGTTGAATGGCGTAGCCCTGCGCGCATGTATGTATGCAGATAGGTTAATGACAGAGTCAGACTCTACCATATTACTAGTGTTTTCACATGCTTTTTTCTCTCAATAAAAGAAACATTTTTACTGACTAATAGCATCGCATCAAGAGGATAGAAGCAATCATAAGCTCACAAGTCGGTCTCCATATAACTAGGATGTTATACATGACTAATATCGTGCCACTAATTAAGGAGGAGGGTCCATCCGTAAACTGCAACACCAGTAGATAATAGAGCATGTTCAGCCGCCGGACGCCTCAAACCATCTCTGGTACACCCGCGGACGCGCCCGGTCAGTGACCGGGCAGGAGAGAGAAGAAAAAACATGACCCAATTGAACCCCTCATATCATCCTTATACGCCCGGTTGTCCGCGGACCCTCATACCCATCTCAAATGTTGGGAGAATATAAGGGCTTGCGGACACGCCCGGACAGTCCGCCATATAGGATGCGACCCCACTCCGAACCATATTTTCTCTTTCTTTATTCATTCTTTTTATTTCTCTCTCTTTATCTCCACCAATCACGTGCAAGTGACCGGACATACGGGAGAAAAATGAGGTGTGCTGGCTGCGTGGACGGACAAATAGTGGCTCAAAACGGACACGCCCGGTCATTGACCGGACGCGTCCACAGGCATTTAAGGGGTCGTTTTTGCTCTGTCCGGCTATAGATGTTCTTATGGTTTCAATGTGTTACTGTTGTTTACTACTGGTGAGATTTTTTGTTGTTGTTGTTGTTTTTTTAAGCTGAGCTCATGAGTTCTTTTAACAATGTCTAATCACATTTAGACTTCGTCTGGCCGAAAGATGAGTGCAAGTCCCTCCTCAAATGCACCTGCAATAAATAGTCAAGGATGCATAGCATAATGTGTATGTATATACATGTACGTACCCGAAGCCGTGCTTAGCGTAGTAGGGGAGGTTGGAGAGGGTGGTCTCGTCGACGTCGAAGACCCACACCTCCTTGCCGTTGCCGGCGAGCTTGAGGCTGTCGACGTAGGCGATGGCCTGGTCGACGACGACCTTGGAGTCTCGGCGGTAGTGGTCGCCGACCATGTAGTGGCCGACGTAGTCCTCGCAGCTGGCGGGGACCGCCTTCCAGTCCCGCACGTTGTAAGCCTCCACTCCCAGCCGCCAGCTGTCGCACGCCACGCCGGCGTGCCTGCCGGAGCCCAGCAGCGGCCGCAGCGCGTGGATGAGCGGCGCCACCACGGCGTCCTCCACGGCCGCAACCGTCCCCGGCATCCGGATGTTCACCTCCCACGCGCCGCATGAGGCCGCGAGGAGAGCCGCGGCGACGATGAGGAGGAGCGTCGCCGTCCTAGCCATTGCCATTTCTAGCGTGTGTTTGTGTGCGTGCACGCTGGTGCTTGTTGAGGTGCAATGCAGTGCAAATGGGATGGTGGTTAAATAGGAAGGGAAGCTGCTACGTCGATCCTACAAGGCTGGCCGGGTGTGGGACTCTGAGCTTGAGAGCAATTAAGTGACAAAACTAGCTGACAAATGGTATGGTTGGTGCCATTCGAGGGGTCACATTCAGAGCGTTCGTGGGAAACGTTGGGCGGTATTTTGTAGGATTACATTCGATTAATTGGAGGAGAGACTCGGTGACCGGGATGTGATTCAAGATTGTAACGAGGACGAAACCCGCCGGGTTTTGCTTGCCGAAACCCATTCGCATGAAAAAATCACAAACCCGACCCCATATCTGTCAGCATGCGTGGGGTTAGTTTTTTGCCCGTCCTCTAAACACGTCGGGTTTTCTAAACCCACGAAGAACCCGTCCCCACAAGTAGTCAATGAAAACAACAACATTTAAAAGAAAAACAGGAGCATATTACAGCAACAAAAATCAGCATATTTAAGCAACAAACATAGTGCCTTTCAGCAGCAGCAACATAAGATAAATAGTAGTTGGGGGGCGTTGGCTTGTACTCTAGGGCCTGGATGCTGGCTCGGCCGCTCGGGCGTTGTGGCTTTGGGCCGCTTCAGTCAAGATGGATCAGTGGCATGCTAAAAAGAACGTATTTTGACCAATATTGTTGGTTTTCCGATTCGGGTACTATTGAAACGGGTTTAAACCCATGAACCATGTCGGGTTTTATAATGTACCCACCAGCAGCCCCGCGGAGATAGAAAGATGCCCATCCTCATCTCTAATAGGGTAAAAATCCGTGGGGACGCGGGTTTTGGGGCACCATTGCCATCTTGAGATGTGATAGATGCGGTTAGAGTAACTATAGCTAATCTCGTAAAAAACAGATCTCTTAAAAAATAGAGAAATATCGGGCCAAGTAAAACTTAGTGGAATATATTTACTCCAGTAACTATTGTTTGTCAGGTTCTACACTAGAATCTTAGGCGATGTAGCATCTCGAAAGCGCTCATTCAAAGAATAGGATGGACGCGTCCTCGTGGACCTCGGGGAATGGAGCGGCGAGCTTGACCTTATCCTCTTCCATCATTAATATCTTCCCTTCCAATCCCCGAGCTCTCCCCATCTCCCCACTGCTCCCCTACTCCAACAACCCCAAGCCGACTTCCTTAGTTCCAGTCACTGCAATCAATGGCAGGGAGGTCGGGCAGCGGATCTCGCATGACGAGGGTGAAGCCCGCATTGCAAGTGGCGGCGCCGCTGCCGAATTCGGCGCCACATCCGCCGAATCTGGTGGCTCAGTTGTCGGAGATCAATGCAGTGTCACCAGAAGCGCGGGTGGAGATTCAGAGGGTAGTGGGCGATAGGTTCCCTAATTCCAAGAACTGGACGGACATTTACGTCAAGGTCATCCGGAATGCAACATTTGAGGAGAGTGCTCGGTTCATTGGTGACGAGGGCGGGATGAATCACGAAATGCTATTTTGGGCGATCCAGGAGGCGGAGTCGTCAGATCCGGTCCAGATAACGAGGTCGACGCGATTCAAGACAAGGAACCCACACCAGAGGCCCTGCCGTTGGGAGTCACCCTCCCTCGTCTCCCCTGAAGCTCGACATTCATGGCGGGTATGCGCTACGGGGGGTTGTGCCTTTGAACCGCGAGCATGTAGAGCAGGGGTAGGGTTGCGATTTCGTAGCTCGTATCCTCCGCCATGGCCGGGTGACCAAGGTGAGTTATCCCCTCACCTCGCTAAGGTAATTCGATCCGAGAGACGTAAACGTAATTTTGTTGGGTTTGGGGAGTTGAATGACCTTGTGGTAAAAAAATGTGGATGATATGAATGCGGGTTTGAGGATTGTTCCTCTGGTGTGTTCTGAATTAATATCAGGATAAAAAATTCCTAGTTCTATTGGTCATAAGTCATCATCCCCAATTCCAGCAAACTCATTTACCGGCGGCGACCTTCTTTCTACAAGGGCAGCCACTCCCCGTTCAAACAAAATGTCGACATCCCTGGACCTATCCCCGCTCCAGCGCCACTCATCAGAGGACTGGTGGTGTGGAGGAAAGTGTCCAATTGAAATATGTCTTCTAGGGAGAGACACGCGTCTGAGGAGGTGGTAGCAGACTTTATGGACAACTCTAGGTTATCCCCTCCCCACAGCGTCGCTCCTCTCGCATAAGTCACAAACCCCAACCTCCAAACCCTAGTTATGCTCTATCTGGCCATATGTTCTAGGTCAGGAAGGATTTGTTCCAATCTGAGCAATTCACGGTTGAATATTATTACCCTTTTGTTCCCCAGCAAGTTCCAGCTCTCTATAGAAGGGATTGGCCCCGGTTCCATCTTGTTTGCGGTTGTGGTCAAGAATTCCATGGAGAACCGTGGGTAGTAGGTAGCACAGCGGTCGCAAAGTCGCCAACAGCCGGTCAAGAAGAATGCTCAGGGTGGTCAGGCCCAAGCTCCACCACCAACAAACCCAGCCAAGCCAGTGCAAGCGACGACGCCCAAGGCTATGAGTGCGATGGCTAAAGTTGATGCAATGTCCTTCAATGCTGCAGCTGCAGCACCACCATCTCCTCCTGTCCCGGCGATTCAGGTACTTGACCTAAAGTACAAGGACAAGACATGTTTCAACTGCAGTTGGCCCGAACATTGTTGGTAACTGCATTTACTGCATTGAGCCAAAGAAGTGTTTCATTTGTGCTGGTAGTTACAATGTGAACAACTGTGTGGCTTTGGCTCATCTACATCCTACTGCTACGTACTTTGGCAGCGCAGCGATAGGACTAGGGTTCTACCATGTAGATATTCCCGTGGCGGCAAAGTCCAGTTGGTTAAATTGCAAGAATTGTGCTATTTTGATGGTGGTGAAAGGTGAAGTTTCTGATTCTAATCTGCTTACCCAGTTGAATGGCATCTTCTGCAAGAACAAAGAGTGGCCCTGGTAGATTAGAGGGCTCGAAGACAAGAATTTTCTACTAAGATTTCCGCCTTGGAAAAATGTCGAAGATCTTATTGAATTCTTAGCGTTTTACTTGCCAATTGATTGTTTTTTTCAAAATATGTTAATGGGAATGAATGCTTGACTCTTTTGGGGAATTGACTGAAGCCTGGGTCCAAATTGAAGGGATTCCTCCAAAGTGGTGTGCATGGAAGGTGTTTTTCCAGGTAGCTTGATGTTTTGGCATCCTTGTGGATGTGGACTTGATTGGGATTTTTAAGAGTTTCTATGAAATAATCAGCGTGAAAGTAGCTTGTAGATATCCTGCAAAAATCCCCTTTGAAATGCTGGTGGAAATGAAAAGGAAATTGCATCTATTATTTTTCACAGTAGAAGGGTTTGAACAAGTGGGGGAAGATTCTGATGGAGATGACAACAACCCTGACAATGACAATATTGGAGATAAAGGAGTGGATGAAGATCCTGAACTACCTGACAAGGATAACATGGATGAGAATGGAGAGGAACCACCGAACGAATTTGAAAAATTTTACTTCCCGGAGAAAAATGCTATTACCCCAAAATACAAAATAAAACACGTGTTGTCTGCTTCTATAACTCAGTTTCACCCTCCCAAATTCCTTGATTTTGTTCATGAATAGTTCATTGAGGAATCCAGAAACAAATCTCCTATCAAATTTGCTGAGATGTCAAGTGGTCCCAGTTTTGATAGCCCTCTTCCATGTGATAGGACTATCCCTCCAGATCAAGAAGCTGGCCCACTGTCTGTGCATATGGAATACTGCTCTACGTAGTTAAGAAAATTTGAGATGGTTGACTCAGATGAGGAAGAGCAAAATACATTACCTGAGATGCAATGCTTGCCTGAATATCTTGCCATGGCCCTTGAATCTGATAAAAAATCTTTACTGGAAACCTTGGAGAAGGCTGTACCAGAAAAGAAGAGGAGATGTAATGTGGAACCTGCTGGCAAGTGGGGTCCTGTACTTTCTAGTATACCAGTGACAAGGAATCATGGCAACATCAAGATCATGGACAAGGTTGCTGCTTATATGCAGAATAAGAACTTGAAGATACATGCCTCTTTTCAAGGTAATTTTTTCCACTGTTGTCACACAAGTGCTTAGTAATCAAATTGTCATGGACCTTTGTGTTGGAAAAATAGCTTGGAACAGAAACTTATTTTTATGGATATACTAGAAACTAAAGAAATTAGATGTCTTCAATTTGCTGATCAAAATCATAAAACTGTCCTTCCTGATAATCTCTATACTTCTGATCAAACTGATTGTGAGTTTTCCTCCCATTTTGGTACTAAGATTACCTCTAGATCATGGGGCACTGCTAATCTAGGTAATATCAGTCCAGTTCCACATACTAAGAACATGCCTTGTGGCTTGTCTCATTCATTTAAGATTCCATGGTTTGTGCTTTCTGGAACATCTGTGGTTTACATCAACATGGTAAATTCAGTGCATGGGGACTTTCTTAATTATAATCATGTGGATTTTGGTGGTTCCTTTCAAACCACGAGAGGTTATTGAGGGTAGCATTCTTAAGAATATAGCTGGTAGGAATGATTTTATCTGGCATCAATTACCTGCTATTAACATTGTTAGTGGTGTCCTTGTGGGCCTGAAAATGATTTGTTTGATGTTATTGGATTTGTCAATAAAACCTTTTGTGTCATACTGACCATCAAGAAGAAAAATGATGGTTTTATATGGTACTTTCTTGTAGTTTATGGAACTGCTTATAATGAATTTAAGATTGTGTTGTTTGGTGGTGACTTTAATATAGTGAGAACTGCTACTGATGAGAATGATGGCATTATTAATAATAATTTTTCTTACCTTTTCGACGATTGGGTTAACAAATGGGGGCTCGTGGAAATTAATATTCCCAACAAGAGTTTTTCTTGGAGTAATAACCAAGATTATGCAATTATGCCGCTATTGATAGAGTTTTTGTTTCCACTTCCTGGGATGATCACTTCCCATTGTCAGTGTTATCTGCACTGCCTAGAGTTGGTGGTGATCACACCCCCTTGATTTGGGACACATGAGCTAGGAGGGTTACCTCCCCAAATATGTTTTGTTTTGAGAAATGGTGGTTTAACCAACCTGACTTTAAAAAGATTGTAACTGAGGTGTGGAATTCCCCCATTTCGGGAGGATCTGCAATCGGGATTTGGTTGAAAAAATATAGACTTCTTCGAAAGAAACTTAAATGTTGGAGCATGAATATTGAAGCTAATCTTAAGAAAAAGAAGAGGGGCCTTATACAAGATTTTGATATTCTAGATGTTTTTTTTGAAACAAATCACAATACAGAAGTAGATAGGATTCTTATGAAGAATATTAAATCCAAGTTAGATGACATTTTGCATAAAGAGGAGGTTGCCTTGTGGCAACGATCCAGAGACCGTAACATTAAAGACAGGGACAAGAATAATGCTTACCTCCCAGCTTTAGCTAATTTCAGACATACGAAGAATCACTTGTCTGAAGTGATTGGGTATTCATGTCCTGTTTGCACAACCAAAGAGATGTTGGAAGTAGCTACTTACTTTTACAAAAACCTTTTTGGCTATTAGGACAAGCATAATATTCATCTTGGCCCTTCCTTCTGGGAGGATGATGAACTAGTTATCCAAGATGAAAATGACCTATTGCAAGAAAAATCTAAGGCAGAAATTAAGGAGGCCATTTTCTATTCTTATGCACATGGTGCACCTGGACCAGATGGTCTCTCATTTCTCTTTTGCTAGACCTTTTGGGAGTTTAAATCTGATTTTATGGCCCTAGTTAGGGACTTTGAGGAAGGTACACTTAACATTCATAGATTGAACTTTGCTATGATTGTCTTGATCCCTAAAGAGATGAATGTTAAAAATACGAAGAAGTTCGGGTCTATCAGCCACAGTAACTATGTTGTTAAGATTTTTACAAAAGCAATGACTAATAGATTCTCTCCGATTAGCAATAGACTAATTTCCCCTAACCATATGACTTTTATCAAAGGTAGATATATACTTGAGAGTGGTTTTGGCTCATGAGGTCATACACGAGGATAAGAAATTTGGGCCTCAAGGGCTTGTGCTCAAACTGGATTATGAAAAAAGCCTATGATAGAGGGGAATTTAATTTTGAAATGCTTAACTCTAGAGGCTTTGGCCAAAAATGGATTTCTTGGATTAAAAAAACTCTTTTATAGAGCACTTTTAGTGTGAGAATTAATGACATTACTGGACCATATTTTATGGGTGGAAAAGATCTTAAACAGGGGGACCTCTCCCATGCTTTTCAATTTAGTGGTTGATGTCTTTTCTAAGATGCTGATTAAAGCTTCAAAGCGTAGACTAGTGTCTGGTTCTGCCACATGTTATCCCTAGTTATGTTATTACTTTACAATATGTGGACGATACCCTTATATTCTTAGAAAAGTATTGTGATAAAGCTAGGAATTTCAAATGGATACTAATCCCTCCGTCCGGAAAAGCTTGTCCCAAGCTTGTCTCTCAAATGGATGTATCTAGCACTAACTTGGTGCTAGATACATCCATTTGAGGGACAAGATTTTTCAGACGGAGGGAGTATATTGTTTTGAAAATCTTTCTAGTATGAAAGTTAATTTTCATAAAAGTTACTTGCTGGCCATTGATTTTGATGAGGATAGGGCCAAGATTTTTGCCCAAATTTTCTGTTGCAAACTAGGTTCTTTCCCTATTAAATATTTGGGAGTGCCTCTACACTATGATCAATTGACGAGGGAGGACCCACAGCCTATTATTTATAGGATAATTAAAAATATTTTTGGTTGGTTAGATAGGTATCTTGCCTACAAATAAAACTGATTCTACTTATTGCTTGTATTGTAAGTTGAAAGGACATGCGGTGCCCCCATGTGTGGTTTTGGTAATTGATGACATTCTCTATGGACTAATGGTTGCATTGAGTTACATTTGAAGGAATTTTCCATAGGCATTTCTTGAAGTCCATGTGTTGGTTTCAAGGAGTTTATGTGTTGACCAAGGTGCTATTAAGGAATTGTCCAAAGATTGGTCATACATCATCCATATGAAGAGAGTTGGAAAGAATCAAGGTTGATCAAGACTAAGTCAAGAGTGAATCAAGTTGATCAACACACAAAGCGTACAAGATGTACAGAGGGATCAAGTGATCCCATGGTATGGTAAGCATTGTCCATTACGCTTTGTGTACTAACCCATGGTCTTCGTGAGAGTTCTTTGTGGGGTTAGGTTGCGGTGTGCAAATTCAAGTGAAGCATCACGAAGAGATCAAATGCTTGAAGCTTGCCGTCCATTGTGGTGACAATGGACTTGTGAAGATGTGCGAAAGAGTGGCTCACCCATAGTGGAGTATGGGGGAGCAATCAACTAGTCTTCATCGAGCCAACGCAATCAAGAAAGGTGGTCCAACTTGAGGGAGTCAAGATCGTCATCGTCTAGCTCAAGTGGACCATGTGCAAGGCAAAGGTTTGCCCTTGATAGGTTTTCTATTTTACCGGTCTCATGATGGTAGTTGGGAGACCGGGTTATAGGATCGATTGCCGTACTATCAAGGGGGGCTCTCGATGAGTAGCTTGATCGTATCATTCGTAGAGAGCTCAAACCATTGCATCCTTGCATCATATTTTTGGTTCTTGTTTGGTTCTTCTCCTTGTGAGATTTGGAGCGTATGGTCATTTTTATGACAAGCTCGAGCTCATCGAAAACGGAGTTCACATGCATCTTCTATGATGTTTTCGATGTTGGAGGATATGCCGTTTCTTCTCTGTTGGAGGTTTCACTCCTCTGTTTGTTAGGCATACCTCCTCTGCCTCTTCTTACTATATCCAGTCGCTGTTTCGATGCTACTCGTTGTCTTGTTTCCAACAAGCTTGAGTTTGCTCAATTCGGAGCTCATTTGTAGAAGTTATGGCAGTTCTGGTTTTATTGTTTCCCTCTGTTGTCTTCTCTGCAAAATGAAGGACTCCTAGTGTTGCTAATCTGGGGCATGCGGTAGTACTGCTCTCAGGAGCGGTAGTACCGCAGGCCCTTGCGGTAGTACCGTAGTCCACTGCGGTAGTATCAGAGGTGCTCACGGTAGTACCGCTCTGTGGGAGCGGTAGTACCGCGGCCTCGTGCCAGCGCAGACTACTTTCGAAGCGGTAGTAGGGCGGATGTAATTTTTACATCCGTACCCTCTGTAATACCCGTGCGCGGCGCGGTAGTACCGTGGGCTCTGGCCAGGCTTAGCAGCATGAGCGGAAGTAGGGCGGATGTAAGCTGTTACATCCAGCGCCCTCTGTGATAATACCGCTCTTCGTGTGCGGTAGTACCGTGCGGATTTTTGCGCAGGTCCTCCCTCGGCGGAAGTAAATGCGGAAGTAATTTTTACTTCCGTGCTTTCTCTACGACTAGTGTTGCCTGCCTTACGGTAGTACCGTGAAAGCGGCAGCGGTAGTACCGCTCCGGCGGTTCTACCGTTCGTTGCCTCTGCAACGAGCCTTCATCGGCGATCTTTGCACTTGCGGTAGTACCGCAACCTGCAGCGGTAGTACCGCGGCCGACATGTAGTACCGCAGCTCCGTCTTGATAGTACCGCATCGTCTTGGGCTGAGTGAGGGATAACGGTTGGTTTTCTCCCCACCTATAAAAGGGGTCTTCTTCCCCTTGAGATCTAATCTTTTGAGCTCGTGTTCTTCCCCCATTGTTGACCTTCTTGAGCTTGCTAACTCTCAATCCCTCCAATGATTCTTGCTAGTTCTTGAGGGAAAAGAGAGGAGATCTAGATCCACGTTTCCACCAATCACTTTCTCCTCTTAGTGAGGGAACCCCTTGGATCTAGATCTTGGAGTTCTTCGTGTTCTTCTTTCGTTCTTCCTCTCATTTTCCTCCCTAGCATTAGTTGCTTTGGTGGGATTTGGGAGAGAAGGACTTGGGCACTCCGTGTGCCCTTGCCATTGCATTTGGTGCATCGGTTTGAGTTCTCCACAGTGATTCGTGGAAGTTACAATTGAGAAGCTTATTACTCTTGGGTGCTTGGCGCCTTGAGCTTGTTCCTCTTGGGTGCTTGGGCGCCCTAGGCAGTTGGTGGTGTTCGGAGCTCAATCATTGTGGTGCAAAGCTCCGGGCAAGCGTCGGGGTCTCCAACTAGGTTGTGGAGATCGCCCCGAGCAATTTGACTGGTACCAGTGACCGCCCCCAGGGTTGCCAAAGTGTACGGGTTCGGTGACCGCCCCCAAGGGTTGCCATTTATGCAGGGTTCGGTGACCGCCCTAAACGGTCCCTTAGTGGAATCACGGCATCTTGCATTGTCGAGGCGTGAGGAGATTCTGAGTGGCCCTAGTGGCTTCTTGGGGAGCATTGTGCCTCCACACCGCTCCAAAGCGGAGACTAGCATCCGCAAGGGTGTGAACTTCGGGATACATCGTCGTCTCCGCGTGCCTCGGTTATCTCTTACCCGAGCCCTTTACTTATGCACTTTACTTTGTGATAGCCATATTGTTCTTGTCATTTATCTTGCTATCACATAGTTGCTTTTCTTGCTTAGCATAAGTTGTTGGTGCACATAGGTGAGCCTAGTTGTTGTAGGTTTTGTGCTTGACAAATTAACCGCTAGGTTTATTCCGCATTTGTTCAAGCCTCAACCGTAATTATTTTAAAGCGCCTATTCACCCCCCCCCCCCCTCTAGGCGACATCCACGATCTTTCATAAGTATCCCCGCCTACTTGATGGCTATGATTAATTTTCCCAAGTGGGCCATTAATGCCATCAACTCTCATATGTCACATTTCTTTTTGGTACTAATATGGGTGATCAACATAAATATTGTTTAGCTAACTGGGGTCTGGTTACTAGGAAGAAGAATTTTGGTGGATTAGGGATCCTAACTTGAAAGACTATAATATGGCTCTTGTGGCCTCTTGGGGCAAACATTTCTTCGAGAATAATGATAATGGTTGGAAAAAATAGTGGCTTTTAAATACAATGTGCATTCCCCTAATATTCTATGATCCAGACAAGGATTTGGCTCTCCATTTCAGAAGATTGTAACTTGGGCCCTTACTGCTTCGAAAACTTTTTACAGTTGGAAAATGGGGAATGGTGAAAATGTTACTTTTTGGAATGACGTTTGGGCCGGGGATTGTTCCCTTAAACCCCTTTTCTGGGATCTTTTTTGTATATGCAATCAACCTGATTGCTCGGTTGTATGGGATGGTCTGACTTGAAAACTTTCTTCTAGATGTTATGTGCATCAAGGTGGGATGACAAGGTGGATGCAAATGGTGGATCACATTAAGCAATTCCCCATGTCTATCTCTCCAGATCTTCCTATTTGGACGTTGGATCCAAAAGGAAAATACTTTATTAAAACTTTTTACAATGCCAACAACTTTGGGTGAGTTGTATCTTCTGTTGGAGATAGTCTTCGGAAAGTTTTGTGCCCACAAAATAACCAATTCTATGTGGCTTCGTGTATATAACAAGGGGCAATTGCATTTTTACCCCTAGTTGGTTCCTACCCACGGGTTTTGCCCTTACTTTTCGAGCTTGCTCAGTTTTGCCCTTACTTTTTCCGTCGAGGTCCCTCGAATGCCCTTTGACTGTTTGACCAAAACTTTGAAAATTCATAACTAATTCATATGAACTCAGAAAAATGCAAACAAGATATAAAAATGTTCAGATAAACATTACCTTTATGTGCATATCATTTGCAGTCAGGACAAACGCACCCTTTAAACTACTTGAGTTAATTAATGTTATTAAAATTATTAAAAATAAAAAGGTATAAACAATATTTTTTTCATGAATAAAAATTACATGCAAATGTAGGTGATGTTTTCTGAACATCCTGATATCTTATTTACATTTTTCTGAGTTCGTATCAACTTGTTATGAAGTTTCCAAATAATGGTCAAAGTCGTTAGAACATTCTTAACAAGATGATACGAACTCAGAAAGATGCAAATAAGATATCTGGATGTTCAGAAAACATCACCTACATTTGCATGTAATTTTTATTCATGAAAAAATATTGTTTATACCTTTTATTTTTAATAATGTTAATAACATTAATTACCTCAGGTAGTTTAAAGGGTGCTTTTGTCCTGAATGCAAATGATATGCACACAAAAGTAATGTTTATCTGAACATTTTGATATCTTATTTGGAATTTTCTGAGTTCATATGTATTATTTACGAATTTTCAAAGTTTTGGTCAAATGGTCAAAGGGCATTCGAGGGACCACGACAGAAAAAGTAAGGGCAAAACTGAGCAAGCTCGAAAAGTAAGGGCAAAACCCGTGGGTAGGAACCAACTAGGGGTAAAAATGCAATTGTCCCATATAACAAAGTTTTAGCCTGAAACAACTTAGCAAAAAGAAGACATGTAGATGACATCTCTTGTCTATTTTGTAGTGGGAATGAATCAGTTCAACACCTTTACTTTGAATGTGTGGTGGCCAAATATATTTGGTCGTTGGTCTCGGAACTCTTCCATGTTAAACCAATGTATTACTTTGATGATGTTTGTGCTGTTTGGCATTTACATAAGAGTAAACCTGTATATATATTTTGGTGGTCATTGCCTCCTTGTGGGTGTTTCAAAACTGAGAAATGAATTTTGCTTTCAGGGGCGTACGTGGAAAAGTTTGAGTTGTGTTCTTGTGAAGCTAAGAGGTTTTCTTCATCAGTGGATGGTACTCTGCGATGACACACATCGGCGCTTCTTCGGCGATGCATCTTATTGCTAGTCAAGCACCGCGGAGAACTTCTTCGGATCTCCTAGAGATGATCTCCTCCCCACTGTGAGACGATGCCCCAACAGAAGATGGCAATCCATTATACGATGGCGTTCTCGTTTTCTTGCTTCTAGGATCTGTAGTAAGTTTAAGGAAGTGATACCTTCCATTATCGTACTCTCTGTAGTAGTTGGAGTTTGAGCGTATGTTTACTCCAGACATCCATTTCGTTGCCTGGGCAGTTTGCAAAATATGTTGGCAGTTATGCCAGGAACTAGTTTCTGTTTCTCTTTACTGCTTCATCAATAAAATGGGGCAGGGCCAGACCCCTTTCTTTCAAAAAATAACGGAGTAATTTTTTTGTCATTCGCATTTCATTTTTGGCCACCCAAACAAATTTCATTGCTTCTTTATTTCATTGAATGACATTTTAATACATCGAAGTATATAATTCACCAATTCTTCGCTACGAGAACAAACCAAGGAAAACAAGAACCACAATTAGACACTCTAATAGAAATCCAACTTCCATAAATGCTCCAACTAGTTGGATTAATATTTTCTCTATGTCTTCATTGTTGATTCTCTCAATTGGCTTCTCGAACTTGCACACTTCTTTCTTCTTCGGTTCCACACAATTAGACATTGTGTCGCCTCTAGTATCTACTCTAGCAAGGAGTGCAGGAACATCTATCAAATTTGTTGTTATCAATAGATCGATGTAATCTTCTTGCCAATACCAAAACTTGCATCCATCCTACACACAAATTTAAGCAAACAATGAGCTACAAATTGCACCGAATCTGACGAACAACCGGATAAAAACAAGCACTCACCCCATGTTTTATGCACTCGAGGAACACCCATCTGGGATGTTTGTGCGTGGTCGAAACTCGGCGCACCACCCGCCGCTAGCAATCGTTGCACTTTATGAGCAGCTGCGGGGAGCCGACGAGCTGTTGGGCCAGTGCCAAGCCTGGCCGACGGTCGGGCGTGTATTTTCGGCGGTTCGCCGACGAGTGAGATCCGAGCAGCTAGAGGAGGAGGCCATACCTGCATGCGTCGCAGAGTCGTTGCTGGGGCTGTGCGGTTCGGTACCCGACCAATCCATGACAAAGGCGATGTCGCCAACGGCCAGATGCGTCAAATCTGGTGGTGCCGGCGACAACCATAGATCTGCCGATATCTGCGCCGACTACGGTGAGAGAGAGGCTCAAATCCGGGTGGGCGAGGACCGCGGCGGGGCCTATGGGGCAATGGCGGTGGCGGGTGGTGGCCGGCGGAGGCGGGAAGGGTGGCGCCAGCATAGATGCAGTGCGGGAGTGGGGTGGGTGAGGCTGCGGGGAGAGCCCAACAGTAATATAGCCCCCGGATAGGAGGTGGAGTAAAAACAGCTATATGTACTACGGATGGATAGCTACTACCACGGCCACCCACACCAAAGCAACGAAAACATTACACAGAAGGGCCTACAAGTGGACAAGCAATGAACAGATATAAACCTAAAAATGAGCGGTTTCTGCTCCTAGTTGCACGGGTGTTTAAGCGTTAACTGAACAATGCACTCATCTGAATGATGATTGAAACGAAAAGAGAAATTGATTGAAATGAAAGTAGAAATTAAACTATTTTTCGATAAAGGGTGATTTTATTATCTCAAAATGTAGCATCAAATGGATACAAAGCATTATGAGTAACACCCGACCTCTACATAACTAAGATGCACACAGCCAAAACCAAAAGTCTAACAAAAAACTCATGAAATACAAACCGACAAATCGGCAACAATAGAGTCCTATAGACCGACAATATACCTATGTCGAAGAAGGTGGTGGACCAATCCATAGGTTATGCTGCCATCCATGCCGTGAAAAAACCTCCGTTGCCTTGAACAGTGGTTGGTACTCCGGTCGTTCTAGCATAGACCATGTACGTAGCGAGTGTGTACACCGGAAAATAACTTGTAGAGGAGAAGCATTTTTGTCATTAAAAATTAAATTGTTTCTACATAGTCAAAGCGACCAAATTAAGACATACGCTCCCATCCTTATTAGCCGTTTGAACCTATTTGGTATTCCGTCCAACCAATGACCAAAAATATTGGCAACACTTATGGACGGATATAAATTTGACGCTATTTGGATGACTGGCCACGTAGAATGTGCAAACTTGCATTGAAAGAAGAGGTGTTTGATTGTCTCGTCATGAGTACAGAAACAACACTTCTTACTCCCTGGCCAGTTGCACCGTGCGAGGTTGTCTTTCGTTAACACAACTCCCCTACGAATATACCACATAAAGATTTTCACTTTTAGTGGAATCTTGGACTTCCAAATTTTCTTGTTATTACTCGCTGGTACCTCAGAATGCATGAATGCACGGTACATAGAGTCTACCATGAACGACCCTGATGTAGTAAGGTTCCAGCGAAACACATCCCTGCCTTGCGTCAGGTTAATTGAATCCAACCGGGATAAGAGATTATGCCATGACACTAGTCGGGGGCCAATCAAATCTCGCCTGAACGAAATATTCGGCGGGGAGGAACTGAGCACGTGCGCAATAGTATTATTCTTATCGCGAGAAATTAAACTATGGCGTGCATTAGTCTATATATGGAGCTAAACAGGAGAGCGCAAGCAACCAGCCTCCCTGTTTGGATGGATATGCACGTGTTCCATGTCGACTGTTCGGTAGACGGCCCAGCTGAACGTGTTACGCATGGAGGTTGATACAAAGGCCCAGAGACCAAGTGTTTTCTGCGTACAGATCAATGGTACAAATGAATAACTAGCACGGTACAACCTAGTAACCTTCTTAAGTTTGGAAGTCCAGTGCAGCCAAATGTACGACTATAGGAAAATTTGTACACTGAGTATTTTGCCGTTTGCCGGGTGTAATTTCATGGGCACTCGGCACACATGTTGTTTGCCGAGTACCTTATAAAAAAAACAGATAAATAGTCAACACTCGGTAATGTAGGATTTTTGCCGAGTGCCGTGCAAAAATCATTCGGTATAGAGACAAAACTTAACAGCAGAGGCATGAGGCACTCGGCAAAGACGATGCGGTAGCAACGCATGGGCCACGTGTCCCTTCAAACTCTGTACATCTCGCATTTTAAAAAATAGTTTATGCAATGTAAAAAAATTCAGCGATATTTTAAAAATGTCGTACGATCCAAAAAATTATTCATGACATTTACTTCATGTGCTTCAATTATGTTCATGACAGTTTCAAAAATGTTTATACAATGTAAAAACAATGTTCACATATTTTTTTTGAAAAATACCATACCTTTAAAAAAATGTTCACACTTTTAAAACTATGGTCATGACATTTCTAAAAACTGTTTACACCATGTAGAAATGTTTATGTATTTTTTTGAAAAAAAACTGTACCATTCGAAAAATGTCCTTCACATTTAAAATGTTCTAACCTTAACAAATGATTTGCATTTCTTAATAAAAAAATGTTCAATACGTGTTAAAAAAAGTCACCATTTATTCCAAAAATGTTCAATGTGTATCTGACAAATGTTCAATGTGTATTTTAGAAAAAGTCTTTAACTTGTATTTGAAAAATCTTCAACGTGTATCTGAAAAAATGCTCGATCTGTTTACAAAAAAATATTCAAAGTGTATTTCAAAAAAGTCCACATGTATTTAAGAATGAAGAAAAAACACAATCTGTAGAACGACAAAGTAAACACATAAGAAAAATAAGTGGAAGCTTTTAAAACTGGTCGAAACCAGTCCATTGAAGCTTCCCAAAACTGTTCGAAAAATCCACACGAACACACGCGGGCTGATCCACTAGCGCTGGGAGGCGAGGCGAGCTGCCGTGTCGCAAAGAGCGACTTATAGCTCTCGTGAAATTGCTCGTTAGTGGAGGTCCTTCCATCCTGGCTGGCAAAGGCCCCCGCCAACAGCACATCGGTTGCATCAGTAGAGGGAATTCATGAAAGGATCCTCCTGTGGTATGGAAACCTATACCACTATATATGGTTGCATCAGCAAAAGGTCACTAAGACCGTAGGGTTTGTATTTGGTCGTGTATATGTGTTGTTCTAATCCACAGAAATGGTGATCCCACACGATCTCATGAACTGTCACTGAGCGATGTGGGAGGGGGTCAATGCACGCGCTTCTGAAACTAAATGTAAAGCCATTGATTATACTTTTCTTTGATGCAGTAACGTTATTATAGACAGTAAAAATAAAATAACCTAGCATTGGGCCGGCCCAATTACGATCCCTGCTGATGCCGTGGACTGAATCAAGCCCGGTGCTGTACGACTCGGATACGACGAGCTGCTCCCCCGAGCCAGAAAGGAGTCGGTGTCTCATTTTTGCTGTATTTATACTGGTGACGGCGAGCACACAAGTCTGAGAAACCAACAGACCAATCGTCTCTGCAGAAGAAGGACGGGAGCAGAATCATGGCGAGTTCGTCGTGTGAGAAAACGGAGGCGAGGGCGAAGTCGCCGGCGCCGGCAAGAGGGGAGAAGAGGATGTTGAAGACGAAGAAAATGAAGGTCGTGATGCCGCGACCTCACATAAAGCTGCTGCCGACGTCGCGGCAGAAGTGGGAGCCTCTCCGCTCACTAGACTCAAGAGTTTCTGAGAAACATCACGGCGCTCATCGCCACCGAGTCGGGCTTCTCGCTGGACAAGTACCTTCGGCTGGATAACATGGCCGACGTACTCAAGGCGGAAAACGACTTGCTCGCGGAGCTCGGCGAGCAGTACCAAGACAAGGGCTTCTGCTAATTTAGTTATATGTACCTGATGACAACCTGTAGTGGTATTATGTAAAATCAATTTCTCTCCTTAAAATATTCAAAGTGCGCGCGCACCTTTTGGAAAAAACGAGCGGCCGCGCTCTGACACACACATGCATGCGTAGGATTTGTCTGCTAGTGCATGTGATTGATCATTAAATGCAGTCAGATGCATATGCACCTAGGAGCCAAAGGCAATTACCGAGTTGCACACACATTGATATTTAGTTGACAGGACTATTGGCACACATATGCTCAGTTGGCGCGGTAATGTAGTCTAATTACACACACTTCGTTATTTAGTTGGCAGGAAGACTAATTCGTCGAGACATCCCCATACGGGATCTACTCTTGAAGAGCATGCCGCGAGGGTTTTGACGCGCGATTTAGAAGATATGCCTTTTATAATTTTGAAAGCCAAAAACTAATGCACAAAGGACAAAATGAGGAACATTAATGCAGCGGACATCCATCACGTGAGAAGAGACCATAGAGGATGATTAATTAGCAGTGTCCTGCCTTTCCTGAAACCAGTAGGACAGACGCTTACTTTATTTGGTCGGCAGCTAGCGAGCCCCCGGCCGCCAGCTAGACGCTCCCTTTTCTCTCTCTGTGGAAACAAAACTGTTAAATCTTTTGGACGTGGATAACCGCCACATGTGTGGCATACTAGCCATCCGCTTTGCGAATCTTGGACGCGGATAACTGCCACACGTGTGGCATACTAGCCATCCGCTCATACATCATGTGTGGCGCAAGCAAGAGGCAGCCCATATAGGTTGTGTGGGCGAACATTATAATTGCCCACACGTGTGGGCGCAGCTACTTCGTGTCACATGCCCAACAAAGTACTACTCATCTTCACCCCGTGCGTGTGGCACGAAGCAAAAATGCCCACACATCCTGGAGCAGCTACGTTAGGTACTCCCGCGGGATGACGATTTAGTTGCCATCCGGGATGGCAGATGCAGTTATCCGAGGATGGCAAATGTAGTTGTAAAAGCATGGCAACTCTATCTGTTTTCGTTAACTATAATTGCCATGTCTAATTTATGGTAGTTATCACGTGTAATCAAATCATAGTTGCCGTGTGTGATTAACTACTTGTCACATATGGTCAAACAGTAGTTGTCATGTGTGTTTACCTAGTTGCCACGTGTGGTCTAACCATAGTTGCAATGTACGGTTAATCACAGTTGCCATGTTTATCTGGTTGCCGTCTTGCAACGAATCATAGTTGCTATGTGTGTTTACCTAGTTGCCACGTACGCGCATACTGCATTTGGCATCCAACAACGTATGGGCGTCGTGTGGGCGAAATCAGTGCGCCGCCTTGAGTGGACTCAGGTGTTGGCTCAGGCGTAAACTAGTTCGCCCACTGCAGTAGCCTACCAAACCGCGTGCTGCGGGCGTGTGGGCGAACTCTCCAACGCTCACATATCATCCCCGTCCTACGCGGCACGCGAAATCTGTCTCAATGCACTAGTAGAAAAAGGGCCATTTGTCCCGGTTCGTAAGGCTCGTCTGTCCCAGTTGTGGATCCGGGACTAAAGGATCGTCACTAAAGCCCTAGGCCTTTAGTCTCGGTTCTTACATGAACCGGGACAGATGGGCCTCCACGTGGCCACTGCGGCGAGCCCAGACAGGAGGGCCTTTGGTCTCGGTTGGTGGCACCAACGGGGACCAAATGGCATCCACGCGTCAGCAGCTGGCATGAGCTGAGGTTTTTGTTTTTTTAAGGGGGTGGTTTAGGGGTTTTGGGGGTTAATTTAGGTTGTTAGCTAGCTAATAGAGAGAAGTGTTCTCTCTTATCTTCGTGCTTGGTTTACCAACGCTACTGCGATGCCTAAACATGGCTTACATTGAAGTGAAGGCAACATGATGCGGAGCATCCCACGTTCATCCCCATGTACACTCCCACTACTCTCCAAGCCCCAAGTGGACATATGACGAGACCTCGAACAAACGCCATTGGACACAAGGTGAACTCGCTCCTCTCCGAACCTTCACTTCCCACATGTGAGACATGGTTACTACCTCAAATATATGTGCTATGCATGACCGTAAACAAGGAGGAAGACCATGGACAAGACGGCGAGGACACCAAGTACACGGACCAAGAAAAGAAGCTGCCGAAGCTTCTGGCGGCAGACGTCCGACCAGACCGGACGTCAAGCGACTCGGAGCTCGGACGGCCGGGCCCCTCCAGACGACCGTGCAGGCGACCACCGAACGAATCTGCGGACATCCGAAGAACTCCGGACGTCCGGGACCTCGCGAGCCTCCGGACGACCGGCCCCCTCCGGACGTCCGACCGAAGCGCACCCGAGCCGAATCTACGGATGTCCGAAGAGCTCCGGACGTCCGGACCTTCCCGAGCCTCCGGACGACCGGAACCCTCCGGACGACCGGAACCCTCCGGACGTCCGATGCCTGTCTGCGCACAGTGTATTGGACCGAGTCCATGTATCCTCCACTTACCCCTTCGCGGCCCATGACTATACATACTCCTCCACCTCCTCCTAGTTAGGGTTAGCATTGGATTAGCTCATATTCTTGTGTGAGAGCCTTTGCTCATCCACTTGGCTACTTCTCCACCGAGATCAGGACCTCTCCGGAGAAGATCCCTCAAGCGGATTCAAGACCCCCTTTTAGGGTGGACCCCCTCAAGGCCTCCTCACGGAGAAGAACGGTTACCGTTTGTATCTTACCTTTGTTGATCTTGAATCTTGTGCCACTCTATGCGATCGGTAATCTAGCACTTGTGTGATTGATCTCTTGTCGGTTTCGTGATTTCTCTCTTTTCTCTCGTGTTCTTCCGTGTGTTCCACGTGAGTCCCCGTAGGATCCGCTCCAACGTGAAAGATCGCCCACGTAGGGTTCCACCCTACATCATCATGGATCAGAGCAAGGTTGATCACGTTTTTGGAGCCCCTACCCCGTGTTTTCTAGCTTGATTTTGTTGCGTTCTTCCCCAATTTCGAAAATCCCCACCAAAAATAGCCCCAATTTTTTTTTTGTGATTTGTTAGTGTGATGATGTTTTGTTGATTTTGATCCATGGATTTGCTTGGTTTCGAGTGGATCTAGCATTTCCCCAATTTTCCCCGTCTCTCATCCACGAAATCCCGCTAATTTTGACCCCAAAATCCCAAAATTCCGCCCAAAATCGTGTCCCGAAACTCGCATCTTGCGTTGACCCCGACCCACCGGACGACCGACGTTTTACGGACGTCCGGAGCCCCAAAACGACCGGACGTCCGACCTTTTCCGGACGGCGGAACCCCTAACCCGCACCGAATTTACGGATTTCCGACCTTTCCGGACGTCCGGCGCCCGGACATCCGACCTTTCCGGACGTCCGTAACCTGTAGTTTCAGACTTGGCTGATTTTTGTTTTGTCCATAACTAATTCATCCGAACTCCGATTTTGACGTTCTTTAGCTCGTTGAAAAGCTCTTGACAATCCCTTCCAACAAAATACCACCAAAATCATTTGACTCCATCAAATTTTGTGAACTTTGGCATCTTTGCCTAGGGCTTCCGCCACATCCTCCGCATAACCACCACCGACTTCCGCAACCTAACCAATTTTCTTCCCCATAGCATTAGTGGTTGCTTGAGTAGTGATTCGAGTCTCCTAAGGTGTTTCGCTACTTAGGGACGATTGCTTCTTCATCAACCACCACCACCACTTCCACATAACCTTGCCCACCATACACTTCAACCACCCCAACTTAACCCAATTGTTGATTGAGCTTTTTCGAGTTGTGACTTGTGTCTCCTAAGGTGTTTCGCTACTTAGGGGCGGCAACTTCAACTCCGACACGTGTATAGCCCGTCATTCCACTTCTGCATTGCCAAGTGCAAACCACCACCGCATTCCGCTACCACCATTTTGACATTTGACGCGTTTGAGATTTTGAGTTCGTGGTTTTCCGTTTCCTAAGGTGTTTCCGCTACTTAGGGACGAGTCTCCATCATCTTGGTATCTACATCAAGAACACCGCTACTCATCATCGCCGGACGGTAACCTCCATATCATCTTGGTATCGAGGTATCCCTCCATTGTATATTCCCTTGCCATTGCATTGTTAACCCCTAGCCTTACTTTTGCGTTACTTGCCTATCGAGACTAGCCATTTGAGTATTGCCGCAACGTTACTTGTGCACATTAGTGATCATACCTTCAATTACATACCATACCATATCATATTGGTATCATATCATCCATTGTGTCTCAAGTTTGTTCCCGCATATACACAATTGCTATCTTGGTTTGTACTTTGTGCAAAGTGGCCATAGAAAAAAAAAGAGAATAAAAAAAAGAGAATAAGCTTTTAAGCAAAAGAGAAATAGCAAAGAGCTTGTAAGCAAGTGCCATAGAATCATACCATATTGCATATAAGATTGTCATATCCGATCATCTTGGATCATCTTGAGAGAAACACCGGGAACCATACATACATAGCATACTTGGGATAGAAGTTTATCCATTTTGCATCTTATAGGTTGTGCACAAGTGTCGTATCCGCCTATTGAGCAATCGTGCTAGCGTCTCTCTTGAGTTGTGCAACACGAGCGTTTTCCGTGGATTCCACATTTTGTGCTCATTCCTTGATTGCACGACCCCATTTATCTATCCGTGTGTGTGTTTCTGTGTGCCATTCTTTGCTATTGGTCCATTTGTTTCGCTTGCGAATTTGTGAATCTCTTTCAACATTATTGACTCTTGCTAACATTTTGCATTAAATTTTTGTGCCACTATCCTCACCGAGCTCCTCCATAAGCTTTACTTGTGTAGGTGTGAGAACTGACAAGGATTGGTACCAATAGTGCTATTTCATTGTCCGCATTTGAGTGAACTTGGTTCATTGTCAACATCGGTCAAGGTACATTGGTATAAGTTCTTCTCTTCCTCCCACTCATATTTGTTCGAGTCTTGTGATGGATAGGCAAGGCATTTCATCTCCGGTCTTCGACAACAACGACGGGCGTGAACAACTACATCACCAAAGCGTATATCTTCGATCTACAACGACAAGTGCAAGGCACACAATCAAGATTGCGAGCGCGCCGAGAACCTCTCCATCGACATTCGTCACTCCGAAGCAAGGAGAAGGGACTACTTCGACAAGAAGCTTGCCGCACATAAAGAGGAGCAAGATGCAAGGATGGAGGAGATTCGGGCCTTGATCAAGTCTTCTTCCCCTTCGTCATCTTCAAGGCGGCGACATTCAAGCCACAAGTCTTCGGAGCGTGAAAAAGATGCAAGTGCAAATCGTCCTCGTCCACATCTACATGGCGACCACCATCATGTTCGTGATCAATATCGTCATGAAGGGCAAGTCACCTCCAAGCATCATGTGCACGACAACGACAAACCACATCTACAACGACATCATCATCATGAAGATGCTCCACAAGCGCAAATGCACAAGTCCCAACAAGCCCTACTTCACGCCAAGTCGAAGCTTCATAAGCACAACAGAAGACCGCGAGACGAGCACCACCAAGACGGTGACAAGACGGTCGAACAAGGGCCATCCCCTTCGACCACGGCGACAAGCGGGAACCTCTTCAACAACATGAAGACGACGCCCACATTGGACTCATACTCCGAGTCAAGCTACGCGACCGCGCATGGAGACATTTGCACCTACATCTCTCCGACACCCACATCTGTCGAGATGCCCCAATTACCATGTGAGGAGAGCCACCACCCCATGAGTGACATGAGTGACTCCACCATACGTGACATTGAGAGCATTTCCTATGTGAGGATGAGTGTGACCACCACTAGCCCCACACATGAGAGCATGGCACACATCCTATGTGAGGTTGAGCGCCATTTAAGTGACTCCACCCACCATACGAGTGAGAGCATCCTTGAGGGAGTGAGTGAGCCACAACACTTAGTGAGTGAGGTAGTTGACACGGCACATGAGGCCACTATGATTTCTAACGACTTAACCTCTACTCCTAGTGTGTTTTCTTCTTTGGTGCTAGGTCTCCTACATGACGACATGCCTATCCTCGATGAGTCCATCCCTCCATTGGAGACGATTTATGGCCATGGTGGATGATGATACACCCCCACATGGTTCCATCAAGATGAAGATGACAACGAGGCGATCTTCAACACCTCACCTACAACACATGAGCGGGCGCTCCAAAGGTAACATAGGTGATGGTGCTTCTCTTGTCCCACTAGTGGACTCTCTTACCATTGATTGCTCCCATGATGTTGACCCACCTATTCATATGCTTCATGCTAGTGAGACTTCTTCATGCCTAAACTTACCTATTTATGATGAATATGATGATGAGCATGTTGAGTTACCTAGTTGTGATGCTATGCTCCATAGGATATCTTGCGAAAATCCTATTGGTCACATTATGTTTGATAATCCTTTGAACTTGTCATATGCTATGAGTGAGATCTCCCATATTGCATCATTTCAATCTCAACATAGTAACTATGCATGCCCCATTAAAATAAACCCTATTTGCACTTATGGCATAGATGACGAGATGATGGTCATTGGCTTTTGTTTTTCATGTGATGATATTGCCATGCTTCCTTTACATGATTTGGGCAATTCATCTACTATACCATGCCATGATCACATTGTTCCAAATATGCATTGTTTTGGATGTTGTCAATATTCTCCATGTGATGTTGCTACTCATGCTCATGAGGAGACCCCATAGTTTCCTCATACATATTAGGAGATTTTGATTCATCCCATACTTTGCATGATTCACATAATTGCTTGCACCTTATGCATTCCATGAATAACAATGCTCTACATATTTCTCATGATGCATTACACAATTTGAGTCTCCATTATGCTATACATAATAACAAACCTATCATGATGGATGACATGTTTCTATATCACGCATCTCATTTATTTGAGCATTGGATATTTTGTGCTAACCAACACATGCACGCAAGCATCATGATGGATGATGTGTACATATATCATGCACACACAATTTTTCCTTTGTCTTTGTTTTGTGTAGGTACTCATGTATACTCGTCAACTTCTCAATCCCAAGAGTTGTGAAACTTGAGCTCTTGAGAGCAACAATGCTTGGGGATCCCGTGGACTATCCTTACCACCGCTCCCTTCGCGCAAGGACTACGCGCATCTCTTCTACTTGGCTCTCACACGGCTATGGGCTATTTACCACTTGTCACCTTATGCTCATTTTACCGTGTTTACATTGCATTCTATACTTGCTTCTATGCCTTTGCCATGCAATTGTGACCCTTGCTTGCATATACCCATGATTCACCATTATGCTACTTCTATGTGTATTTGCATGCTTGGTGGAGATCCTTGTTGCTATTGCCATGTTTATCATGTGCCCCATGCTATTGATGCTATTTTGCTCACATTTTGCTTTCATGCTTGTGCTATGACATGTGAATTATTCATGCCCACTATTTGCACCAATGACATGCTTGCCATGATTCCTTCTAGTACGTTGCATCTTCTCACTACTAGCTTGCTTGACTTGATCGCTATGATTGCTTGCTATGTTGCATCACCCATGTTCCACTATTACTCGCTTTCTTGGGTTGATGACATATATGTTCATGCCTCTCACATGATATATCTTGTTCATTGTCGATTGCCTCCAATTGTTGCATCTATGCTTATTGATCTTGGAGACTTTGACACTTTACTTGTGATGCATGCTTGTTTGATTGAGCCTATTGTATTTGGTTGTTCTCGCATCATATGCCTCCATACTATGAAATGCTCCCTTGTTCTTTCTTATGATGAGCATGATGCATACACTTGTTGGGTATCTTACCACACGAATGTTAGGTTTTGCACTTCCGCTAACCTCATTTGTTTTTCCGAGTGTTTGTCATGTTCTTTCATTTTGAAGGATTCACAAGGCGGTAACATCACGAGACAACTTGCTTATGTGAAGGCATACAAGATGCACAACTCCATCATCCTTGAGAACCTCCTAAAGATGGACCCTATGGACCTTCAAGTTGAGGAGTGCCACGACATCGAGCTATGGTACAACACCACCCATGACAAATTTGCACCCCATGCATGGATTGACTCACATTATGCTTGTCTTGTTGCACCTATTCCCATGTCATCCATGATATATGAGCATGTGCATTTTCTTAGCAAATTTGTTGTGATCTTTCTTGATGGCATATTCATACATCATGATCATATTGCCTACCATCAATTGCATGATAACATAATCATATTGAGCATCCATTGCCATATTCATGCTATTGATAAACCGTCTCACTATGACATTATTTTGCACCGTGGTTGCATTGATCACATTCACGACACCTTTGTTGTCCCAATGCATGAATTTTCTCTCATGAATGCTTTACATGTCATTTTACATCATTTGGATAAGCATTTCATGCCTTGTCATCAACAATTCCTTTGGACGGACTCATTCTTACATGATGGACACTTTGTGTGCGTTAACCATTGTATTTTCGAGTGTTGCTTGTGTTTGCTCTTTTGCATGTCTATCACTCCGGCGACACCTTGGACTACTTGGATTGCTCCATGTCTTCAACTTCGTCCAACTACAAGTCCGTCTCGACAACCGCTTTCCATGGTGATGAGGATCACGATCCGAGGTCGGATCTTTCCCAAGGGGGAGATGATGCGGAGCATCCCACGTTCATCCCCATGTACACTCCCACTACTCTCCAAGCCCCAAGTGGACATATGCCGAGACCTCGAACAAACGCCATTGGACACAAGGTGAACTCGCTCCTCTCCGAACCTTCACTTCCCACATGTGAGACATGGTTACTACCTCAAATATATGTGCTATGCATGACCAGAAACAAGGAGGAAGACCATGGACAAGACGGCGAGGACACCAAGTACACGGACCAAGAAAAGAAGCTGCCCGAAGCTACAGCGGCCGGACGTCCGACGACTCCTGTGCTCCGGACAACGGGCCCCTCCGAGACGACCGTGCAGCGACCACCGAACCGAATCTGCGGACATCCGAAGAACTCCGGACGTCCGGGACCTCATGAGCCTCCGGACGACCGGCCCCCTCCGGACGTCCGACCGAAGCACACCCGAGCCGAATCTACGGATGTCCGAAGAGCTCCGGACGTCCGGACCTTCCCGAGCCTCCGGACGACCGGAACCCTCCGGACGTCCGACGCCTGTCTGCGCACAGTGTATTGGACCGAGTCCATGTATCCTCCACTTACCCCTTCGCGGCCCATGACTATACATACTCCTCCACCTCCTCCTAGTTAGGGTTAGCATTGGATTAGCTCATATTCTTGTGTGAGAGCCTTTGCTCATCCACTTGGCTACTTCTCCACCGAGATCAGGACCTCTCGGAGAAGATCCCCCAAGCGGATTCAAGACCCCTTCTAGGGTGGACCCCCTCAAGGCCTCCTCACGGAGAAGAACGGTTACCGATTGTATCTTACCTTTGTTGATCTTGAATCTTGTGCCACTCTATGCGATCGGTAATCTAGCACTTGTGTGATTGATCTCTTGTCGGTTTCGTGATTTCTCTCTCTTTTCTCTCGTGTTCTTCCGTGTGTTCCTCGTGAGTCCCCGTAGGATCCGCTCCAACGTGAAAGATCACCCACGTAGGGTTCCACCCTACATCACAACATGTGGTGCATCTCGAAAGTAATACTAATCCTAACTTGATCAAGTTTGGATTGTACTACTTTCGACATGCACCACATGCATTGCCTTCACTTCAATCCAATCCATGTTCATTTCACCCACTGATATATAATAACTCTTTGATACGTCTCCGTCGTATCTATTTTCCAAACACTTTTGCCCTTATTTTGGACTCTAACTTGTATGATTTGAATGGAACTAACCCGGACTGACGCTGTTTTCAGTAGAATTGCCATGGTGTTGTTTTATGTGTAGAAAACAAAAGTTCTCGGAATGACCTGAAACTCCAAGGGATGTCTTGTAAAAAATAATAAAAAATCCTCGCCAAAGATGAAGACCAGGGGGCCCACACCCTGTCCACGAGGGTGGGGGGCGCCCCCCGGGCACCCCCTACCTCATGGGCCTCGAGACCCTCCGACGCCAACTCCAACACCAAATATTGGCTATCGGGGAGAAAAAATCATAGAGAAGAAAACATCTCGTTTTACGATACGAAGCCGCCGCCAAGCCCTAATCTCTCTCGGGAGGGCTGATCTGGAGTCCGTTCGGGGCTCCAGAGAGGGGGATTCGTTGCCGTCGTCATCATCAACCATTCTCCATAACCAATTTCATGATGCTCACCGCCATGCGTGAGTAAATCCATCGTAGGCTTGCTGGACGGTGATGGGTTGGATGAGATTTATCATGTAATCGAGTTAGTTTTGTTAGGGTTTGACCCCTAGTATCCACTATGTTCTGAGATTGATGTTGCTATGACTTTGCTATGCTTAATGCTTGTCACTAGGGCCCGAGTGCCATGATTTCAGATCTGAACCTATTATGTTTTCATGAATATATGTGTGTTCTTGATCTTATCTTGCAAGTCTATAGTCACCTATTATGTTTTATGATCCGACAACCCCGAAGTGACAATAATCGGGATACTTCTCGGTGATGACCATAGTTTGAGGAGTCCATGTATTCACTATGTGCTAATGCTTTGTTCCGGTTCTCTATTATAAGGAGGCTTTAATATCCCTTTGTTTCCAATAGGACCCCGCTGCCACGGGAGGGTAGGACAAAAGATGTCATGCAAGTTCTTTTCCATAAGCACGTATGACTATATACGGAATACATGCCTACATTACATTGATGAATTGGAGCTAGTTCTGTGTCACCCTATGTTATGACTGTTACATGACGAACCACATCCGGCATAATTATCCATCACTGATCCAGTGCCTACGAGCTTTCCATATACTGCTTCTCGCTTATTTACTTTTCCGTTGCTACTGTTACGATCACTATAAAAATACCAAAAACATTACTTTTGTTGTGTTTACTTTTGTTGCCATTACCACCACTATCATATTAGTTTGCTACTAAACACCTTGCTGCAGATACTAAGTTTCCAGGTGTGGTTGAATTGACAACTCAGCTGCTAATACTTGAGAATATTCTTTGGCTCCCCTTGTGTCGAATCAACAAATTTGGGTTGAATACTCTACCCTCGAAAACTGTTGCGATCCCCTATACTTGTGGGTTATCAAGACCATTTTTCTGGCGCCATTGCCGGGGAGCATAGCTCTATTCTTTGAGTCACTTGGGATTTATATCTGCTGGACACTATGAAGAACTTGAAAGACGCTAAGACAACAATTTATCCCTCAACTACGAGGGGAGGTAAGGAACCGCCATCTAGCTCGCACTTGATTCACCTTACATATGAGTAAGCTAGCGACACCTAAACCTGCTTTACGCTATTCGTTCCGATATGTCGCATGTTATTGATGATGCCGCTTACGCTATGCATGATACTTATGATGAAACTACTTCTATGCTTGATACTACTGTGCCCCTTGGTGAATTTCTAGATGAACAAATTTCTAGGTCTAGAGAAAGAGAAATTATTGAAACTGAATACAATGATAAAGTGATGATGAAAATATGCCTGCTATTCCTGAGGGTTATCTTTTTGATGCGGAATCTTCTGCAACTATTTTTGCTTGCCAGGATAGATATGAACTTAAGAGGCTGCTAGTTAAATGGAGTAAAGAATCTCTTAGAGATAGGATGAGACCTGACCCTGCTTTTGCTACTTCACCTATTTGTGTTCCTGATAAGGATTATGAATTCTCTGTTGATCCTGATATAATTACTTTGGTTGAATCTGATCCTTTTTATGGCTATGAATCTGAAACTGGTGTGGCACATCTTACTAAGCTAAATGATATAGCTGCCCTGTTTACTAATGATGAGAGATCGCTACTTCTATATACTCAAAATATTTCCGTTCTCATTAAAGGGTGATGCTAATATATGGTTTAATTCTCTTGATCCTGGTTGTGTGCGTAGTCCCAGGATATGATTTATTACTTCTACGCTAAATATTTCCCTGCTCATAAGAAACAAGCTGCTTTGAGAGATATATATAATTTTTGCAAATTGAAGAAGAGAGTCTCCCACAAGCTTGGGGAGGCTTCTCAAGTTACTTAATGCTTTGCTCGATCATCCTCTTAAGAAACCTGAAATACTTGATATCTTTTATAATGGACTAACCGATGGTTCCAGAGATTACCCGGATAGTTGTGCTGGTTCTCTTTGCAGGAAAGAACACCGGATGAAGCTGAAATTTTATTGAATAATATGTTGACAAATGAAAATAATTGGGCACCTCTTGAGCCAACTCCGAGCCAGCTCCTGAGCCAATTACTGAGCCTATTCCTAAACCAACTCCGAAGAAGAGAGGTGTTCTATTTCTCAGTCCTGAAGATAGGCAAGAGGCAAAGAAATCTATGAAAGAAAAAGGTATTACAGTTGAAGATGTTAAGAGTTTACCCCCTATTGAAGAAATACATGGTCTTAATTTACCGCCTGTTGAAGAAGTATATGATCTCAATTCTTTATTCACTGAAGAACCTCCTGATCCCGATATCCCGACACAGGTAGTAAAGGTAAATTCTCTCTATAGATATGATAAAGCTGAAGTACCTCCTACTAAAATTGCTAGTCAGTGCTTGGATGAGTTTGATAACTTTATGTTTAAGCAAGATGACTTTAATGCTTATTTTGGTAGACAATTGAAACAGAATACCTTTATGATTAAACGCTTGAGTGATTATATGGCTAATATTAGAGGTGAACTTAAACTTGTTAGCAAACATGCTTCCATGGTCACCACTCAAGTAGAACAAGTACTTAAAGCTCAGAAGGAAGCGCTTGATGAAATGAATAGTAAGAAAATGATTATGCTATTAGAGTGGCTACTAGAACTGGTAGAATTACTCAGGAACCTTTGTATCCTGAAGGCCACCCTAAGAGAATCGAGCAAGATTCTCAGAGAAATAATATTGATGTACCTAGTTCTTCTAAAAGGAAGAAAAGAAAAATGATAGAACTGCAAACTTCTAGTGAACTGCTATTGAACCACCTAAGAATCCAAATGACATCTCTATGTCCGATCTTTGAAACACAACCTGGTAATGAACATGAACCTAGTGAAAATGTTAATGATGATGTTCATGATGATGCTCAACCTAGTAATGATAATGATGTAGAAGTTGAACCTGCTGTTGATCTTGATAACCCACAATCAAAGAATCAACGTTATGATAAAAGAGACTTCGTTGCTAGGAAACATGGTAAAGAAAGAGAACCATGGGTTCGTAAACCTATGCCTTTTCCTCCCAAACCATCCAAGAAAAAGGATGATGAGGATTTTGAGCGCTTTGCTGAAATGATTAGACCCATCTTTATGCGTATGCGATTGGTGATATGCTCAAAATGAATCCTTATGCTAAATATATGAAAGATATTGTTACAAATAAAAGAAAGATATCGGAAGCTGAAATTTCCACCATGCTTGCTAATTATACTTTTAAGGGTGGAATACCAAAGAAACTTGGAGATCCGGGAGTACCTACTATACCGTGCTCCATTAAGAGAAATTATGTTAAAACTGCTTTATGTGATCTTGGAGCCGGTGTTAGTGTTATGCCTCTCTCTTTATATCGTAGACTTGACTTGAATAAGTTGACACCTACTGAAATATCTTTGCAAATGGCTGATAAATCAACTGCTATACATTGCCGGTATTTGTGAGGATGTGCTGTTGTGGTTGCAAACGCGTTACTATTTTAACGGACTTTGCTATTCTTGATATTCCCGAGGATGATAGTATGTCTATTATTCTTGGAAGACCTTTCCTTAATACTGCAGGGGCTATTATTGATTGCAACAAAGGCAATGTCACTTTTCATGTTAATGGTAATGAGCACACAGTACACTTTCCGAGGAAACAACCTCAAGTTCATAGTATCAACTCTATTGGAAAAATTCCATCGATTATATTTGGAGGTTTTGAATTTCCTCTCCCTACTGTCAAGAAGAAATATGATATACTTATTATTGGAGATGTCCATATCCCCGTTGAGGTAACATAGTGTTATTCGAAATTTCTCCGGTTCCATGATTATCGGAATGAGTTTGTTAACAAGACTTGATCAACCTTGTTAGTGGATTCCTTTTGATGAGCATGTGATGGATGAAACTAGAAGCACAACCTTCTGTACCCTCCTTATATTTTTTGTTATTTAGTAGAAATAAAGTAAAAATAGTATTTTTCTGTCTGTTTCCTGATTTATCTGTGCAATATAAAAATATCCCGAAAATAAAAGTCCTCAGAATGCCATGCCAATTTAATATGATTTTTTCGGGAATATTTGAGGATTTATGGTGCAAAAATTACCGCAGGGGGAGCTGCCACCTGGCCACGAGGGTGGAGGGCACGCCCTACCCCCCTGGGCGTGCCCCCTGCCTCGTGGGCCCACGGCGGCCCTCCTCCACTTATCCCTGCACCCATCTTCTTCCTCTGCCTCACACAAACCCGAAAAACCAACTCAAGCTCGTGTCCCAGCCACTTTTGCTGTGATTTTCGATCTCCTTGCTCAAAGCACCTCTCGCAAAACTGCTTGGGGAGATTGTTCCTTGGTATGTGACTCCACCATTGGTCCAATTAGTTTTTGTTCTAGTGCTTCATTCTATGCAAATTTGTGCTGCATAGGTGACCATGTTCTTGAGCTTGCATGTCAAATTTATATGGTTCCAAGTAGTTCTAATCCTTGATATATGCTCTAGGCACTTGTATGAGTAGTTGCTATCAGTTTTATTGAAGTTGGTTCACTTTTGTTTGAAGTTACTAAAAATTTCAGAATTATTTTTCAGAGAAAACAATATGTTTAGGAAGATGTTCCAAGGTGGTTCTTCAAGGAAGCAAGGCCCCAGGCTTGCAATGCGTGATGCTGACGAGGAACCACCAAGAGACGCTCTCGTGAGGCCCTGTGAATGGCGTTCGGAAAATTTTATGGATCAAGCGGGAACCAAAGAAGAGTTTAACGCATATTTGCGCAATGCCGGTCTTGAGGATTTTGAAGCTGACAAATGCCCCCAGTATCGTGATCTCACAAGTTCATTTGTGGGGAGGTTTGCGTTTTCATCTTCGCGTAATTCTCCTTCAGTCATGTTTGACCTTTATGACAAATCTTATACCATGGACTTAGAGGATTTCACTTTTGCATGCAAACTTCCATCTTGGGGTAGTATCAGGGACCCCCCTAAATCTGAATATAGAGACTTTCTTGCTAGAATAACCGTGGGGGAATCTAGAGATATAACACTAGCCACTATAGGGAGCATTCACTTTCCTGCTATACATTATTTTGCTCTCTTCATAGGTAGATGCATAAATGCTAAGGATGAAGCATGTCACATGTGTGCCCCTGATCTCAGCATTCTCAGGAGTGCTGTGTTAGGGGACCAATCTTATCATATGGGAGCCATTGTAGCTCGTAGGTTGCATCATAATAGACATAACAAAGATTTCTATGGAGGAATTTATGCAACCCGCTTAGCTAATTTTCTGGAGATAGACATTCGTGAGGGTGATATGGAGTTACCCCCTACTTATTTGGATTTTGATTCTATGGTTTCCCACCAGTTTGTTGAGAGGACTGAACCACCTCTCCAGTATCGACTAATCTTTAACAAACGGCATGTTATCCATGTTACTCTTCCCGCTCATGCCTTCTTTGATTTTCAAACGAGAGGAAGATATATTATTACCAGAGAGGAGGCAGATGAGTACGAGAGGAGAGCGGAGGCGTCTCAACGCCACATTGCAGCTCAGGAGGCGATAGCAGCATCGCAAAGATGACCTATGTACAATTTACGGGTATCAGCCAGGCTATCCCTGGCAACATACCAACTTAGGCCAAAAGCCTAAGCTTGGGGGAGTACGTATTTCTCACCGACATTACATTTATGTTCACACACACTCATTGATAGATGTCGGTGCTCATACTCTTTCACTGTAATATCCATGCTAGTTTATTTCCTTTTTCCTGCTTTCTTCTTGTGTGTTTAATAAACCTTAAAAAAACCAAAAAAATTAGTAGTAGTTTATTTTTCCTGTTGTAGTAGTAATAATTAAAAAGAAAACCCAAATATATTTCCCGTTCTTCTTTTGCTTGTTGGGATCTTTCCCATGTAAATAGTTTTTATTTCTTTTCTTTTCTTTGGGGGTCAGTAGGAGAAGACCATGATTAAATTGTTGAAGTGGCTCTTATATGCATCATTGTTGATTTAACCAAGAGCCCATATTGCCTTGTCTTCTTATGTTTATTGAATGCTCGCAGATTCCAGCTTAGTCCAATGCACGTGCACTCTTCTTATTATTCACACCGTTCGGTCGTGCAAGTGAAAGGCAATCATGATGATATATGATGGACTGACTGAGATGGGAAAAGCTGGTATGAACTCGACCTCTTTTGTTTTTGTAAATATGATAAGTCCATCGTTCTTGATTCAGCTTGTTACGAATAAACATGTTTGCAATGACAATTAGAGATCATAGTTGCGTGTGCCATGCTTGATTAGCTATGAGTTATAATGGTTTACCTTGGCCAACATGCTATTAAAATGGTTGTGATGTGGTATGATGGGGTGGTATCCTCCTTTGAATGATTTAAGTGACTTGACTTGGCACATGTTCACGCATGTAGTTGAAGAAAATCAACATAGCCTTCACGATATTTATGTTCATGGTGGATTATATCCTACTCATGCTTGTATTCAATGTTTATTAATTTTAATGCATGTTCATGACTGTTGTTGCTCTCTAGTTGGTCGCTCCCCAGTCTTTTGCTAGCCTTCACTTGTACTAAGCGGGAATACTGCTTGTGCATCCAATCCCTTAAACCCCAAAATTATTCCATATGGGTCCACTATACCTTCCTATATGCGGTATCTACCTGCCGTTCCAAGTAAATTTGTATGTGCCAAACTCTAAACCTTCAAATAAATATTCTGGTTTGCATGCTCGAATAGCTCATATATCAACTAGGGCTGCCCTTATCTTCCGTGTTAGGCGGGTTATTTGGACTCCGCTCCTCACTCACGAGAAAATGGCTGGTCACCGGGATGCCCAGTCCCATGCTTTATGCAAACTAAATCAAAACAATTGCAAACAAAACTCCCCCTGGGACCCGTTGTTTCGAGCGGGCCATGGATTGATGCTTGTGGAGGAGGGGGAGTATAAACTTTACCATTCTGTTTGGGAACCGCCTATAATTTGTTTAGCATGGAAGATATCGTCATCTCTTAGTTGTTATGTTGACAATGAAAGTATGCCACTCAAAATATAAATTATCTCTATTTTAAAATCGAGCTCTGGCACCTCTACAAATCCCTGCTTCCCTCTGCGAAGGGCCTATCTATTTACTTTTATGTTGAGTCATCACCCTCTTATTAAAAAGCACTAGCTGGAGAGCACAGCTGTCATTTGCATTCATTATTGTTAATTTATATCGGGTATGACTATGATTGGATCTCTTTTACCATGAATTACAATGTCTAGTCAGTCCTTGATCTTTGAAGGTGCTCTGCATTTATGTTTTGCGGTCTCAGAAAGGGCTAGCGAGATACCATCTTGTTATATCATATTATGATTGTTTTGAGAAAGTGTTGTCATCCGAGATTTATTATTATGGCTTGCTAGCTGATTATGTTATTGATATGAGTAAACATGAGACCTGAGAATTATTGCAAATGTGGTTAGTTATGATCTTTGCTGAAAACCTGAATGCCGGCTTGACATAAGTACAACAACAAGAGCAAACAGAGTTTGTAAAAGTTTTTCTTTTTCTCTTTCAATTTGTCAACTAAATTGCTTGAGGACAAGCAAGGGTTTAAGCTTGGGGGAGTTGATACGTCTCTGTCGTATCTACTTTTCCAAACACTTTTGCCCTTGTTTTGGACTCTAACTTGTATGATTTGAATGGAACTAACCCGGACTGACGCTGTTTTCAGCAGAATTGCCATGGTGTTGTTTTATGTGCAGAAAACAAAAGTTCTTGGAATGACCTGAAACTCCACGGGATGTCTTATAAAAAATAATAATAAATCCTCGCCAAATATGAAGACCAGGGGGCCCACACCCTGTCCACGAGGGTGGGGCCCCATCCTGGGCGCGCCCCCTACCTCGTGGGCCCCCTGGAGACCCTCCGACGCCAACTCCAACTCCATATATTGGATTTCGGGGAGAAAAAATCAGAGAGAAGAAATCATCGCGTTTTACGATACGGAGCCGCCGCCAAGCCCTAATCTCTCGGGAGGGCTGATCTGGAGTCCGTTCGGGGCTCCGGAGAGGGGGATTCGTCGCCGTCGTCATCATCAACCATCCTCCATCACCAATTTCATGATGCTCACCGCCGTGCGTGAGTAATTCCATCGTAGGCTTGCTGGACGGTGATGGGTTGGATGAGATTTATCATGTAATCGAGTTAGTTTTGTTAGGGTTTGATCCCTAGTATCCACTATGTTCTGAGATTGATGTTGCTATGACTTTGCTATGCTTAATGCTTGTCACTAGGGCCCGAGTGCCATGATTTCAGATCTGAACCTATTATGTTTTCATGAATATATGTGTGTTCTTGATCCTATCTTGCAAGTCTATAGTCACCTATTATGTGTTATGATCCGACAACCCCGAAGTGACAATAATCGGAATACTTCTCGGTGATGACCATAGTTTGAGGAGTCCATGTATTCACTATGTGCTAATGCTTTGTTCCGGTTCTCTATTAAAAGGAGGCCTTAATATCCCTTAGTTTCCAATAGGACCCCGCTGCCACGGGAGGGTAGGATAAAAGATGGCATGCAAGTTCTTTTCCTATAAGCCCGTATGACTATATACGGAATACATGCCTACATTACATTGATGAATTGGAGCTAGTTCTGTGTCACCCTATGTTATGACTGTTACATGACGAACCACATCCGGCATAATTATCCATCACTGATTCGGTGCCTACGAGCTTTCCATATACTGGTTCTCGCTTATTTACTTTTCCGTTGCTACTGTTACGATCACTATAAAAATACCAAAAACATTACTTTTACTGTCTTTACTTTTGTTACCGTTACCACCACTATCATATTAGTTTGCTACTAAACACCTTGCTACAGATACTAAGTTTCCAGGTGTGGTTGAATTGACAACTCAGCTGCTAATACTTAAGAATATTCTTTGGCTCCCCTTGTGTCGAATCAACAAATTTGGGTTGAATACTCTACCCTCGAAAACTGTTGCGATCCCCTATACTTGTGGGTTATCAATCTTCATGCTCGCATCATGCATCATCATAATAACAAGTCCTACTAATCAACATCATACAACTTTTACTCGTTATTAATAACAAGTCATACGATCATCATCCTCATAGTCATCAAACCAACCCTAATTAATTGTTCTTAGAACATGATCCTTAGTATATTAGGTAGGACCTAAATACCCTCTTTAAGGTAAAATATCATAAAACAATATAGACCCCGACTCTCCATTATGGCGAATGGAGATCATCCTGTCTCCAATTCTTGCGCTTGGCTTCCTTTTGCTTCCAAGAACCTCCTTATGACTGTCCATACATTTTTTTCCTTTCTTTGATTGTCATGTCTCCACTTCTTTTAGAAATCCGGTATGGACAGTTGAGATTCATAGGATGACCTGGCTGTATGTTCAAAACATCAAGGCGACCATGCTGATACATCAGATGAGGCACACAATCATTCGGGATTATCTGTTGAAAAACATAGTAATAACTTCGTAGTTAGCAATGATGTACTAGTTTTAGAAGTATGCAAAAGATGCACGGATGTCGTAATAGTAAAAAATCTTACCAGGGTATCTCCATGGTAGTTACCGTAGTTTAATATGTGCACTAGTGGCACGTATTGACCATAATGTTAAGGAGTTTGATTGTAGATATTGTAATTATCAAGATCAGTACAAAATGCGATTAGACGATTTCCTCATAAGTTAATTCGGAGCCTTCGGTGTAGTAGGTTTTGTCTACCATCTTCCGCACATTCTTTAAAGAATGAAAATAAGTTGTCAATGGAAATAAGTTGTCAACTATTTTGAACTAAACAATATAAATTAGCTAATAACTATGTTTGAGAAACTCACATAGCGGTAGAATTGGAGGCGTATCAACAAGGACCCAAATGTCCATATTGTCTTTCTCAATTTTAGGATCACCAAGATCCATGGTGACAAGCATACCCTCATCAAAACCATACATCTTGCAAAGTGCTTCCCAATTTTTGCAACCAAAATGGGTTACACTCTCAGAATTGTACAACTTTACTTCAAAATCCACACCATGATGGGTCCTTAGGTGATTTTTTTGTTTCCATACTTTCATGGTCTTCAAAACCCATCCTCTGCAAGACATAGCATCTTGCATAGCATGGGATAAGCTAGTCGAATTGTAAAAGATGAAAATTACACGTTGAAATAGTTGAAGTCGTGCTTAATTACGACAAAAAACACTTGTCGTCGTTGCGTACCGTTTCAACATCGAAGGTCTCCTCGAGCTTAATGCTGAAGCGCCGATCTTCGTCCAACTCAAGGAACCTGTCGCACATACCTCGGTCATCGTGGCACCAGTCGCACTCCCCCGGGCGGTTTTCGTTGTCCGAGTACAACATTTCCAATGTTCATAATTCAAGTATTAAACTTGTACAATTAAATATATGTACTAAAAACCCTAAATTAGATCATTATTATTCATCACGGGTTGACTATCGGTCTGTCGAGTCTTTTCTTGAAAACTCTCAGCTCACGTGGTGTACATATTCGACCGTCGGTGATGGTAGCTCCTCCTTTCATTCCCGAGTGCATTACACCAAATTGTCTAGCACACGGGAATGAAGGAGAAGCTACCCCACGACAACAGTCGGGATTCTTCGTCCTCTCATGTATATATATGGTGGAGACTCTCCCTCACTGATTTCTCTCTGACATTTACGACCGTCGGTGATGGTAGCTCCTCCTTTCGTTCCTGAGTGCATTACACCAAATTGTCTAGCACACGGGAACGAAGGAGAAGCTACCCCCACGACAACTGTCGGGATTCTTCGTCCTCTTATATATGGTGGAGACTCGACAGACTTAAAGTCAACCTGAAATATCGTTTACTTATCTTTCAAAAAAGGACATATCGAGCGCCTGAAATTTGCCAGCAAGGAAATATACATGTTTTTATCTACTTCATATGAGCATTCAAACTTGATGGCCATTTCAATGGTTGAAAATATGAGCAAAAACATTTCAAAATATCTTATAGGACTGATATTGACATGGAGATTTGGCTAGTCTCACCTCGAGGTCGGAGAGGGGTCGGTGACGAGGACGACGGCAGGGATGATGGAGGGGGCTCCTAGATTTCTGCAAAAACAAAAACCCTATAAGCTATCAACTAATCAAATGCAAACGCCTTGCATGGTGCTCTCCAATTTTAGCAAAACCAAATCGTAAAATAAAATATTATTCAAATTAGCATGCATTCAATTATAAGCAAAACTACATAATCTCTTGCATCCGTACATCGTCAAATATTATCACTAATACACCTCGAATACTATCATACATATAGCATCGCTAATACAACTAGAACCGTAGCGCCTGACGGGTATCGGCGTGGGCGGTGGACACCCAAAGAGAAGGAACCATCACAGGATCATAGCTCCAGTGAGGTCCCTGAAAAACCTGCCAGGTATTATCGAACCTGCCCTCCAACACAACCATGTAGCGACGGATGTGCTCGTCCTCCTCGCTGACACGGTGACGTACCACCTGTTGGGGAACGTTGCAGAAAATTAAAATTTTCCTACGGTTTCACCAAGATCCATCTATGAGTTCTACTAAGCAACGAGTCAAGGGAGAGAGTTTGCATCTACATACCACTTGTAGATCGAGTACGGAAGCGTTCGAGGGAGTGGTGATGATGAAGACGTTCCCAACGTGATTCCGATCACCGATGACCAAGTGCTGAACGGACAGCACCTCCGCGTTCAACACACGTGACGGGACGATGGCGTCTCCTCCGTCTTGATCCAGCAAGGATGAAGGAGAGGTTGAGGAAGACAACTCCAATGGCAGCACGACGGCGTGGTGCGGTTGGTACGGCAATTCTCGGCAGGGCTTCGCCAAGCTTCGCGTGGAGAAAGAGAGGTGTTGGGAGGGAGGGCTGCGCCTTCAATGGTGTGTGCAGCCCTCCCCCACCCCTCTATTTATAGGAGGAAGGGAGAGGGGCGGCCCCTCTAGATGGCATCTAGAGGGGCGGCGGCCAAGGGAGGAGGAAAGGGGTGGCTTGCCCCTGCCGGGGCGCCCTTGCCCCTTTAGGGTTTCCCTCCCAAGCTCCTAGCCGCATGGGCCTAGGTGGGAGGTGCACCCAGCCCACCAGGGGCTGGCCCCTCTCCCACTTAGCCCATGTGGCCCCCGGAGGGGTGGCCTCCCAGTGGACCTCCAGAACTCTCCGGTGGCCCCGGTACATTACAGTATACCCGAAACTTTCCAGTCCGTTTAACCACTTTCCATATATAAATCTTTACCTCCGGACCATTCCGGAACTCCTCGTGACGTCCGGGATCGCATCCGGGACTCCGAACAACAAACGGTAATCACATACTAGTCTTCCTATTAACCCTAGCGACACCGAACCTTATGTGTAGACCCTACGGGTTCGGGAGACATGCGAACATGACCGAGACGCTCTCCGGTCAATAACCAACAGCAGGATCTGGATACCCATGTTGGTTCCTACACGCTCCTCGATGTTGTCATCGGATGAACCACGATGTCGAGGGTTCAATCAACCCGTATGCTATTCCCTTTGTCGACGGTATGTTACTTGCCCGAGACTTCGATCGTCGGTATCCCAATACCTCGTTTAGTCTCAAGTTATCGCAAGTCACTTTACTCGCCGTAATGCATGATCCCATGACCAGACACTTGATCACTTTGAGCTCATTATGATGATGCATTACCGAGTGGGCCCGATGATACCTCTCCGTCATACGGAGTGACAAATCTGTCTCGATCCGTGTCAACCCAACAGACACTTTCGGAGATACCTGTAATGCACCTTTATAGTCACCCGATTACGTTGTGACGTTTGGTACACCCAAGGCATTCCTACGGTATCCGGGAGTTACACGATCTCACGGTCTAAGGAAGAGATACTTGACATTGGAAAAGCTCTAGCAAAACGAACTACACGATCTTTGTGCTATGCTTAGGATTGGGTCTTGTCCATCACGTCATTCTCCTAATGACGTGATCCCGTCGTCAATGACATCTGATGTCCATAGTCAGGAAACCATGACTATCTGTCGACCAACGAGCTAGTCAACTAGAGGCTCACTAGGGACGCATTGTGGTCTATGTATTCACACGTGTATTACGATTTCCGGATAATACAGTTATAGCATGAATAAAGACAATTATCATGAACAAGGAAATATAATAATAATACTTTTATTATTGCCTCTAGGGCATATTTCCAACAGTCTCCCACTTGCACTAGAGTCAATAATCTAGTTTACATTGTGATGAATCGAACACCCATAGAGTTACTGGTGTTGATCATGTTTTGCCCGTGGAAGAGGTTTAGTCAACGGATCTGCGACATTCAGATCCGTATGCACTTTACAAATTTCTATGTCTCCATCACGAACATTTTCACGGATGGAGTTGAAGCGACGCTTGATGTGCTCGGTCTTCTTGTGAAACCTGGGCTCCTTGGCTAGTGCAATAGCTCCGGTGTTGTCACGAGAAGAGTTTGATCGGCCCCGACGCATTGGGTATGACTCCTAGGTCGGTGATGAACTCCTTCACCCAAATTGCTTCATGTGCTGCCTCCGAGGCTGCCATGTACTCCGCTTCACATGTAGATCCCGCCACGACGCTTCGCTTGCAGCTGCACCACCATCGCTTCCACCATTCAACACATACACGTATCCGGTTTGTGACTTAGAGTCATCCAGATCTGTGTCCGAAGCTAAGCGTCGACGTAACCCTTCTGACGAGCTCTTCGTCACCTCCATAAACGAGAAACATGTCCTTTGTCCTTTTCGGTACTTCAGGATATTCTTGACCGCTGTCCATGTTCCTTGCCGGGATTACTTTGGTACCTTCCTACCAAACTTACGGCAAGGTTTACATCAGGTGCAGTACACGGCATGGCATACATAATAGATCCTATGGCTGAGGCATAGGGATGACACTCATCTCTTCTTTATCTTTTGCCGTGGTCGGGCATTGAGCTGAGCTCAATCTCACACCTTGCAATATGAGCAAGAACCCCTTCTTGGACTGATCCATTTTGAACTTCTTCAAAATCTTATCAAGGTATGTGCTTTGTGAAAGACCTATGAGGCGTCTCGATCTATCTCTATAGATCTTGATGCCTAATATATAAGCAGCTTCTCCAAGGTCCTTCATTGAAAAACACTTATTCAAGTAGGCCTTAATGTTGTCCAAGAATTCTATATCATTTCCCATCAAAAGTATGTCATCTACATATAATATGAGAAATGCTACTGAGCTCCCACTCACTTTCTTGTAAACGCAGGCTTCTCCATAAGTCTGCATAAACCCAAACGCTTTGATCATCTCATCAAAGCGAATGTTCCAACTCCGAGATGCTTGCACCAGCCCATAAATGGATCGCTGGAGCTTGCATACTTTGTTAGCATTCTTAGGATCGACAAAACCTTCCGGCTGCATCATATACAGCTCTTCCTTAAGATATCCGTTAAGGAACGTTGTTTTGACGTCCATCTGCCATATCTCATAATCATAGTATGCGGCAATTGCTAACATGATTCGGACGGATTTAAGCTTCGCTACGGGAGAGAAAGTCTCATCGTAGTCAATCCCTTGAACTTGCCGATAACCCTTAGCGACAAGTCGAGCTTTATAGATGGTGACATTACCATCCGCGTCCGTCTTCTTCTTAAAGATCCATTTGTTTTCTATTGCTGCCGATCATCGGGCAAGTCACCAAAGTCCACACTTTGTTTTCATACATGGATTCTATCTCGGACTTCATGGCTTCTAGCCATTTGTTGGAATCTGGGCCCGCCATCGCTTCTTCATAGTTCGAAGGTTCATTGTTGTCTAACAACATGATTTCCAAGACAGGGTTGCCGTACCACTACAGTGCGGAACGTGTCCTAGTGGACCTCTGAAGTTCAAGAGCAACTTGATCCGAAGTACCTTGATCATCATCATGAATTTCCTCTTCAGTTGGTGTAGGCATCACAGAACACTTTCTGAGTAGCACTACTATCCTGTTCAAGAGGTAGTACTTCATCGAGTTCTACTTTCCTCCCACTTACTTCTTTCGAGAGAAACTCTTTTCCGTAAAGGATCCGTTCTTGGCAACAAAGATCTTGCCCTCAGATCTTAAGTAGAAGGTATACCCTATGGTTTCCTTAGGGTATCCTATGAAGACGCATTTTTCCGACTTGGGTTCGAGCTTTTCAGGTTGAAGTTTCTTGACATAAGCATCGCATCCCCAAACTTTTAGAAACGACAGCTTAGGTTTCTTCCCAAACCATAATTCATACGGTGTCGTCTCAACGGACTTAGACGGTGCCCTATTTAAAGTGAATGTAGCTGTCTCTAGAGCGTATCCCCAAAATGATAGCGGTAAATCGGTAAGAGACATCATAGACCGCACCATATCCAATAGAGTGCGACACGACGTTCGGACACACCATTACGCTGAGGTGTTCCAGCGGCGTTAGTTGTGAAACGATTCCACATTTTCTTAAGTGTGTACCAAATTCGTGACTTAAATATTCTCCTCCACGATCCGATCGTAAGAATTTTATCTTTCGGTCACGTTGATTCTCTACTTCATTCTGAAATTCCTTGAACTTTTCAAAGGTCTCAGACTTGTGTTTCATCAAGTAGATATACCCATATCTACTCAAGTCATCTGTGAGAGTGAGAACATAACGATACCCTCCGTGAGCCTCAACGCTCATTGGACCGCACACATCGGTATGTATGATTTCCAACAAGTTGGTTGCTCGCTCCATTGTTCCGGAGAACGGAGTCTTGGTCATCTTGCCCATGAGGCATGGTTCGCATGTGTCAAATGATTCATAATCTAAAGACTCCAAAAGTCCATCAGCATGGAGCTTTTTCATGCGCTTGACACCAATGTGACCAAGGCGGCAAGTGCCACAAGTATGTGGGACTATCGTTATCAACTTTACATTTTTGGTATTCACACTATAAACATGTGTAATACTACGCCGAGATTCATTAGGAATAAACCATTGACCATCGGAGCATGACCATAATACATATCTCTCATATAAATAGAACAACCATTATTCTCGGATTTAAATGAGTAGCCATATCGCATTAAACAAGATCCAGGATACAATATTCATGCTCAAACTTGGCACCAAATAACAATTATTAAGGTTCATAACTAATCCCGTAGGTAAATGAAGAGGTAGCGTCGACGTGGCGATCACATCGACTGAACCATTCCCGACGCGCATCGTCACCTCGTCCTTTGCCGGTTTCCGCTTATTCCGCAGCTCCTGCTGTGAATTACAAATATGAGCAACGGCACGGTATCAAATACCCAGGAGTTACTACGAGTAATCGGCAAAGTACACATCAATTACATTTATATCAGATATACCTTTGGCGTTGCCGGCCTTCTTGTCCGCTAAGTATTTGGGGCAGTTCCGCTTCCAGTGACCCCTCCCCTTGCAATAAAAGCACTAAGTCTCGGGTTTGGGTCCATTCTTTGACTTCTTCTTCCCGGCAACTTGCTTACCGGGCGCGGCAACCTCCTTGCCGTCCTTCTTGAAGTTCTTCTTACCCTTGCCCTTCTTGAACTTAGTGGTCTTATTGACCATCAACACTTGATGTTCTTTCTTGATTTCAACCTCGGCTGACTTCAAAGATAGAGAACACTTCAGGAATGGTCTTTACCATCCCCTGCATGTTGTAGTTCATCACAAAGCTCTTGTAGCTTGGTGGGAGCGATCGAGGATTCTGTCAATGACCGCCTCATCAGGGAGGTTAATGTTCAGCTGGGTCATACGGTTGTGCAACCCAGACATCTTCAGTATGTGCTCACTGACAGAACTGTTTTCCTCCATCTTACAACTATAGAACTTGTCGGAGATGTCATATCTCTCGACCCGGGCGTGAGCTTGGAAAACAAGTTTCAGCTCCTCGAACATCTCATATGCTCCGTGATGCTCAAAACGCTTTTGGAGTCCCGGTTCTAAGCTGTAAAGCATGCCGCATCGAACGAGGGAGTAATCATCAACATGAGTTTGCCAAGCATTCATATTGTCTTGTTTCTCTTGGACGTGAGAGTCACCTTGCGGTACTTCTATGACTTATTTTTTCCTGGCAGCTATGATGATGATCCTCAGTTTCAGGACCCAGTCCGTATAGTTGCTGCCGTCATCTTTCAGCTTGGTTTTCTCTAGGAACGCGTTGAAGTTCAAGTTGACATGAGCGTTGGCCATTTGATCTACAAGACATATTATGCAAAAGTTTTAGACTAAGTTCATGATAATTAAGTTCATCTAATCAAATTATTTCAATGAACTCCCACTCAGATTAGACATCCCTCTAGTCATCTAAGTGTTACACGATCCGAGTCGACTAGGCCGTGGTCCGATCATCACGTGAGACGGACCAGTCTCGTCGGTGAACATTCTCATGTTGATCGTATCTTCCATACGACTCGTGTTCGACCTTTCGGTCTCTGTGTTCCGAGGCCATGTCTGTACATGCTAGGCTCGTCAAGTAAACCCTAAGTGTTTTCGCGTGTGTAAATATGTCTTACACCCGTTGTATGTGAACGTAAGAATCCATCACACCCGATCATCACGTGGTGCTTAGAAGCGACGAACTTTAGCAACGGTGCACAGTTAGGGGAAACACTTCTTGAAATTGTTGTAAGGGGTCATCTTATTTACTACCGTCGTTCTAAGTAAACATGATGTATAAACATAATAAACATCACATGCAATTATATAGTAGTGTCATGATAAGGCCAATATCATAAAGCTCCATTGATCTCCATCTTCGGGCTCCATGATCATCTTGTCACCGGCATGACACCATGATCTCCATCATCATGATCTCCATCATTGTGCCTCCATGAAGTTGTCACGCTAACGACTACTTCTACTTCTATGGCTAACGCGTTTAGCAATAAAGTAAAGTAAGTTACATGGCGTTCTTCAATGACACGCAGGTCATACAAAAATAAAGACAACTCCTATGGCTCCAGCCGGTTGTCATACTCATCGACATGCAAGTCGTGATTCCTATTACAAGAACATGATCTCATACATCACAATATGTCATTCATCATTCATCACAACTTGGCCATATCACATCACATGTCAATTGCTGCAAAACAAGTTAGACGTCCTCTAATTGTTGTTGCATCTTTTACGTGGCTGCAATTGGGTTCTAGCAAAAACGCTTTTCTTACCTACGAATAACCACAACGTGATCTTGTCAACTTCTATTTACCCTTCATAAGGACCCTTTTCATCGAATCCGCTCCAACTAAAGTAGGAGAGACAGACACCCGCCAGCCACCTTATGCATCTAGTGCATGTTAGTCGGTGGAACCGGTCTCACGTAAGCGTACGTGTAAGGTTGGTCCGGGCCGCTTCATCCCACAATACCGCGGAAGCAAGATAAGACTAGTAGCGGCAAGTAAATTGACAAGATGCACGCCCACAACTAAATTGTGTTCTACTCGTGCAAAGAGAACTACGCATAGACCTAGCTCATGATGCCACTGTTGGGGAACGTTACAGAAAATTAAAATTTTCCTACGATTTCACCAAGATCCATCTATGAGTTCTACTAAGCAACGAGTCAAGGGAGAGAGTTTGCATCTACATACCACTTGTAGATCGAGTGCAGGCGTTCGAGGGAGTGGTGATGATGAAGACGTTCCCAACGTGATTCCGATCACCGATGACCAAGTGCTGAACGGACAGCACCTCCGCGTTCAACACACGACGGGACGATGGCGTCTCCTCCGTCTTGATCCAGCAAGGATGAAGGAGAGGTTGAGGAAGACAACTCCAATGGCAGCACGACGTGGTGCAGTGCTTGGTACGGCAATTCTCGGCAGGCTTCGCCAAGCTTCGCGTGGAGAAAGAGAGGTGTTGGGGAGGGAGGGCTGCGCCTTCAATGGTGTGTGCAGCCCTCCCCCACCCTCTATTTATAGGAGGAAGGGAGAGGGCGGCCCCTCTAGATGGCATCTAGAGGGGCGGCGGCCAAGGGAGGAGGAAAGGGTGGCTTGCCCCCAAGCCGTGGGGCGCCTTGCCCCTTTAGGGTTTCCCTCCCAAGCCCTAGCCACATGGGCCTAGGTGGGGAGGCGCCCAGCCCACCAGGGCTGGCCCCTCTCCCACTTAGCCCATGTGGCCCCGGAGGGGTGGCCTCCAGTGGACCTCCGGAACTCTCCCGGTGGCCCCGGTACATTACCAGTATACCCCGAAACTTTCCGGAGTCCGTTTAACCACTTTCCATATATAAATCTTTACCTCCGGACCATTCCGGAACTCCTCGTGACGTCCGGGTCACATCCGGACTTCGAACAACATTCGGTAATCACATACTTGTCTTCCTATTAACCCTAGCGTCACCGAACCTTAAGTGTGTAGACCCTACGGGTTCGGGAGACATGCAGACATGACCGAGACGCTCTTCGGTCAATAACCAACAGCGGGATCTGGATACCCATGTTGGTTCCCACACGCTCCTCGATGTTGTCATCGGATGAACCACGATGTCGAGGGTTCAATCAACCCCGTATGCTATTCCCTTTGTCAGACGGTATGTTACTTGCCCGAGACTCGATCGTCGGTATCCCAATACCTCGTTTAGTCTCGTTATCGGCAAGTCACTTTACTCGCACCGTAATGCATGATCCCATGACCGGACACTTGATCACTTTGAGCTCATTATGATGATGCATTACCGAGTGGGCCCGATGATACCTCTCCGTCATACGGAGTGACAAATCCTCGTCTCGATCGGTGTCAATCCAACAGACACTTTCGGAGATACCTGTAATGCACCTTTATAGTCACCCGATTCGTTGTGACGTTTGGTACACCCAAAGCATTCCTACGGTATCCGGGAGTTACACGATCTCACGGTCTAAGGAAGAGATACTTGACATTGGAAAAGCTCTAGCAAAACGAACTACACGATCTTTTGTGCTATGCTTAGGATTGGGTCTTGTCCATCACGTCATTCTCCTAATGACGTGATCCCGTCGTCAATGACATCGATGTCCATAGTCGAAACCATGACTATCACGTCGACCAACGAGCTAGTCAACTAGAGGCTCACTAGGACGCATTGTGGTCTATGTATTCACACGTGTATTACGATTTCCGGATAATACAGTTATAGCATGAATAAAGACAATTATCATGAACAAGGAAATATAATAATAATACTTTTATTATTGCCTCTAGGGCATATTTCCAACACCACCTCCGCGGTGTCCGGAAGCCTCGGCACCATCACTAGCCCGCGCGACCGCCACCAAACAAGGATCGGATCAACGACGGGCTGGCTCGTCACCAACCTACGCCCCCCGGAAGGTAGCACCTCCCAATACCAGCCCGGCGGAGCCCAGTCCCGGACGTGGCCTCTCTGATCAAGCAGGCCTCCTCTGCCGAGTCGACGACGAGGATGCGGGATAGGCATCGTCGACGTCGATGCGGGAATAAGAACTAAAAAAAGAAACTAGTTCTATTAGTTTTCTTGCTAAGAATAAACTACTTCTATAATAAAATAAAGTAGTTTTTATTAAATCAACTAGTTCAACTACTAATCACTAACTATAAATAAAATAAAGTAGTACTTACTAAAAATAAACTACTTCTATAATAAAATAAAGTAGTTTTATTAAATCAACTAGTTCAACTACTAAGCACTTACTAATAACCTAAAATGCACTAAATCAACTAACCTTAAATGTAACTTTCCAACACAATTTTTTTCTATATATATATATATATATATGACCATATACATAAATTGAAAAACAATTCTATGAACAAAAAAAATCATACATCAATGCAAACATATCCATGGATTATACAAACATCTGCATATATATACATATACATACAACATCCATATATACATACATCAATGAACAAAAAAAAATCATACATCAATGCACCACAGAGAGCAGGGCGGCGGCGGCGGCGCGCGGCAGAGGGTGGCAAGCAGAGCAGGCAGGGGCGGCGGCGCGGGGGAAGGGAGGGCTCACTGGGCGGCGACGAGGCGCGGCGAGGTCGGGCAGAGGGCGGCGTCAGCGACGGGCGCGGACGTCGGAGGTAGGGCGACGACGGTGACGGGCGCGAGCGACAGGGCAGAGGACGGCGGCGACGGGAGAAAGCGGAACTGAAATGAAAATTTCGCAAGCGATGTTTATATAGACGAATCATTGATCCCGGCTGGTCGCTAGAACCGGGACAAATGCTCTCCTTTAGTCCCGGTTGGCGTTACCAACCGGGACCAATGGTCTCTTTTCAGCAGCCCAAAGGGCGGGAAGCAGAGGTCTTTGGTCTCGGTTGGTGGCACCAACCGGGACCAAAAGGGGTGCATTGGTACCAGTTCGTAGCACCAACTGGGACCAATTCACCCCTTTAGTCCCGGTTGGTGCCCCTAACCGGGACCAAAGCTCGTGCTGCCCGTGGCCAAAACTTTAGTCCCACCTCGCAAGTTGAGAGGGGCGCGCAGTGGTTTATAAGCCCCACTGCCGCACCCCTCTCGAGCTCCTCTTGATTGCAGACTTACGGGCCTAATTGCCACTGCTATGCCTGTGGGCCTGCTGGGCCTTCTGCGGGCCTGAATCATGGCCCATGGTAGGGTTTCTAGTCGTATTCAAGCCGTAGTGGCCCCGTAGGTGTCATTTTTTATTTTTCCTTGCTTTTCTGTTTTTTGCATTATTTATTTTCTTTTTTTTTCGCCTTATTTTTTAGTTCCTTTTGCTTTTAGGTAACAAAAAATTATAAACTTTTTGTTAGTGCCATTTGTTTTCCAATTTGAATAATTTACATTTAAATTTTTTGAAATTTGTGTGAATCACTAGTTTTTGAAATTTGTGTGAATCACTAGTTTCTGTTAGTGCTATTAAAGTTTCTAACAAAAATTTTATTTATGAAAATTCTTTTTTCTTTTAATATTTTGAACAGAAAATACTTTGATAATTTTAGTTGCATAAATTTTATATAATTTTATTTACAATAATACTACAGGTTATATAAAAGCTTATTTTGTTTTTTACTTATTTATTAAAGTTTATTTTGTTTCTACTTATTTAATTTATTTTCTTTTTTGCTTCTTTTATTTATTTTATGAAAATTCTTTCTTTTTTGCTTTATTTGTTTTATTTTTTTTCTACCTGCTGTTGCTATTTTTATTTATTTTATTATAGTCTATTTATTTTACATTATTAAAGTTTATTTTGCTTCTACTTATTTATTACAGTTTTTTCTGTTTCTAATTATTTATTTTATTGTCTTTTTTTGCTTTTTTATTTATTTTATGAAAATTCCTTTTGCTTTTAATGTTTTACACACAAAAGCCTCTCCCCTGGCTGGATTGGTACCGGTTTGTAGCCTGACCCGGCCCGAAAGACAACGCTTTGGTGCCGGTTCAGGCGACAAACCGGTACCAGTCGTGGTGTGCCAGGAGCGGGGCCCATTGGTCCTGGTTTGTGCCGCCAAGCGGTACCAAAGGGGCCAGACAAACCGGGACTAATGGCCCCACGAGGCCTGGCAGGCCCCTGGCCTCACGAACCGGAACAATTGGGCCCATGGGTACCGGTTCGTGAGCGAATCGGGACTAATGAATTTATGCCCTGTTTTCTACTAGTGGTGTGTCAAGATTCGTGCAAACTCGACTGGATGGTCATCCACGTGTCTGGGCGAGTTGCAAACGGCCACACGTATGGGCGTTAGTCTTTCCGAATATTTTTACTTACCAAGAACCTCGCCACTTCAAGCAAATCCTTGCTAGCTAGATACCGAATGAATGAATGCAAGTGCTGTATCATCATGCTACAACACTACTCCCTGTTCACTGCTGGTGATGAGCCGCCAACGCCTGAAGAGCCCGTCCCATCTAGCGGTAGGAGCCGATTCTCGGCCTTTTTTCCGCTACACATGTTGACTGGTTAATTGTTGATCCCTGGCTTTTGGAAAAAAACATGGATCTACAAAACTTTTAGAATTTGAAAAATATTCAAAAAGCCAAGAAAAATATGAATTAAAAAATCATGAATTTGTAAAAATCTTCACAAATTTTACAACAGTTCATAGATTCAGAAAAGTTCATAATTTTGGAAAAAATGGAAAATTTGATAAAAGTAACCAAAATTTTAAAAATACCACAAAATTGGAAAAATGTTTGCGAGTTTTAAAAAGTTAAATTTTTATTTAAAAATTATTAAAATTTACAAATTTGAGAAAAGTTTATAAATTCACGACTTTTAAAAAATGTCTCTAATCTAAAAAGTTCAAGAATATGACAAAAGTTTAAAAGAAAATAGGAAATAAATAAAACTGAATAAAACCAAACAAAACCCAGTACGGAAAACTAAAAACCCAAAACGAAAACACCATCTGGAAGCCTTCTACAACCAGGAGGGAGCTTTCCGGGAGGGGTCAGCCCAGTTAAAAATTATACTCCCTCCGTTCCGAAATAATTGTCTTTTTAGCCATCTCAAATGGACTACAACATACGAATGTATGTAGATATGTTTTAAAGTGTAGATTCATTCATTTTGCACCATATGTAGTCATTTGTTGAAATGTCTAGAAAGACAATTATTTAAGAACGGAGGGAGTAGAAGGGAGGGGGTTTGCGTTGTGTACTATTAGTCCGTTAACGGGCGCCTTGGGCCCAGTTTTTTTTGAGTGATTCTCCCAGACTCTTGAGAATCGACCCTTCACCCAGTTTTTTCTGGAATCTTGTATCAATATTTTTTTCACAATACTAGTTGTTCACATCCTAACTAGTTATGATTGTAAAAAAATAAGTATTCAAGATTTTAGGAGAAGCTGGATGAAGGGGTTGATTCTCAAGATTATGAAAGAATCGGCCAAAATAACTTGACGTTAATAAGAGGTTAAAAGGAATTGCTTTAAAGGGCTTCCCGTCAGTGGAAACAACTCGTCGTCTTTATGTGCGTTCAGTGGCCGTGGCTGCTGGAACTACCTATATAACGCTCACGACGTTATAGAGTAGCCGGACGCATAGGGGCAACCAATCTAGTGGGCCGGCCCGTAAAACAGTTTCCTTTTCTGTGTATTTTCACTGGTTTTGCTGGTCTTCTATGATTCATATTTTATCCTTTTTATTTTACTTTTATTATTTTTCCTATTTTCTTGTCTTTATTTTTGCTTTTCTATTTCTTTTTTGCATAAATTGACACTTTTCAATAAAGGTTCGAAATTTCAAATATAGTTCAGAATTTATTTATTTTTCCAAAAATAATGACCGTCTTTTTTAAAAATTGTTGAAAAAAATCGAAATTTGTTAGTGTTATCCAAACATTGGTTAGGTTTTTCTGAAAATGTTCTCATTTACAAAATTTGTTCATAAATTCCAAATGTGTCCATCTTTTTGAAAAATGTTTGGAATTTTCACTATACGTCTATTTTAAATGTCCAGAAATTTCAACAAAAAATTGCACAAATTTTTTTTTGGAATCTGAAAAAGTTTTCCTTGTTTCAGAATTTTTTTTGGATTCTGATTTTTTTTCCTTTTTCCAAAAATTTGTTCATGAATTCAGTAAATGTCTGGGAATTTTGAATAATATTTGATTCATAAACTATTTTGTTTTTAAAAATGTTCCCAAAACTATTAAATATTTTGTAAACTTCAATTTTTTTATTTTCATAAAATGTTTATGTTTCAAGAAATGTAGTTTGAACTATTCTAGGAAGGAAATTCTCATTTTTTCATTGTAAAGATATATATTTACATATATAAAAGGGAAATAAAAGAGGCAAAAAGCAATTGGAAAAATTAAAAAAGAAAATAGAAGCACAGAAGGAGAAAAATGAGAAGAACAAGGAAGGTTGAAGAATTGAAAACAAAACAAAAAAGAATAAAACTTGAGAAATAAAATAGAAACTGCATCTTACATAATCAAGAAAAAAATGGAGCATCGATTCATTGATTATGAAAGATACAGTTTCATGGGAGCATGCCTTATACATACTAGTATTTGACTGAAGGTCTCAACTATGGGAACTAACCAAGCAGCAATAGTGGATTAGTATTGATGAAGCATCCCCGAAAAAAAAGTATTGACAAAGCATGGATATAATGAACAGCACGGAGCTTATGCGTGGACGATGAGCTAGCATTCAATCTAGCCGATGTAGTATATGGTGTAGGGAAGCTTAAAGGTGCGGGTGCCCTCGGGGGCGTCGAGGATATCGTTCCACTAGTCACTGATGTTGCCTACGATATCCTGGCGTCTTGGAGCTTTTGCCGCTCGCCGGACTCGTAGGTCACCGCGGAGCGATTAAACCCGAGCAACTTTGGCAGCAGGTTCATTCAATCAGAGAAGGCCTAGCGTCGTAGGTCGGTGAAAGTGATGGCAGTTTGGTCCTCTGTCCAGACAATGAGGAACACCGTCTTGACACCGAACAAGATACGCTTGTTATACATCCACTTAGTCTTGGCGCACTGCCCTCATGCACACAGAAAGTTCCTGTGCAGGTCGAGCTACATGGAACTCCTCGTGCACATAATTGCCGGTTCAACTAATAATTCCGCACACAGCTGGGGAAACATGTAGAACATTGTACATGTTGTGTTTGATATCAAACATTGTCTAAAATGCAATAATATTTCAAACGATACTCCAACCAATTCATGGTGTGGTTTTATAATAATCCGAACATTGTAAAATCTGACCAAGTTTATAGAGAATTTGATGTATATCTACAATACCCAACATATACAATATGAAAATATGTCTCATGAATCTAATGATATGTTAATATGCTAGATATAGACGTTTTTATCTATAAACTGGGTCAAAGTTTGTAAAGTTTATATATTTTTAGAAAAAGTATATGCACAAATTATGGAATTGTAAGAGTATAGTTTGTAATGTTACATGAATGAGCAGTTCATACTTCATCATAGCCGGCTTGGGGATAAGGTGGCCAAGTGAAGAGTATAAATATCAGATACTCTGGCCATCGTCTAGTGGAGAATTTGAATGTCAGATACCAGCTAGTGGATATACTCATTAATTAGTAGGAGAATTTGAATGTCAGATACCAGCTAGTGGATATACTCATTAATTAGTAGGAGTGGTAACATGCAAACTCATCGTCACGCCTCACGCGCTGGGCCAAAACAACGTAACATGCAAACCCATCGCTTCAAACTTGAGGTTTTCCACTAATGAGAAGGTGGTCAAGTGGATCAGACAGTCGTACCTAAACCCAATATATCCTCTGTATGTAACGCACGTGCATGAGCATCACCAGTTGTCGATGAGCGAGACTGGTGATCAATTAAGCTCGCCAAGTGGAGGGTACAAATCGATAAATATCACACAGCGAGATCCAACCCAACTCCGGTATCGTCGCTTCGTCATCGATCACGCCACTGCTTTGTTTGGACCAAGAACAATTGTCAAACTTACTGACTACTTATAGCATTTAATCTCATCGTGCACCTCGCTCGTCCTCCTTGTAGTTTGTCAGTGAGGACATGCAATGCATGCAACAACTCAGTTTTTGTTTTTTGGGAAACAGTTCAACTTTGTTGGTTCCCTTCATAAAATAGGTCTACCATTGCAACTTTATTGCAGAGCTCCCGCTTTCACCAAAAGGTCGACTTTTTCATGATTATATGGCCAAGCAAAGTTATTCGAATCCCTCGATTAGTTAGATGACCTATGAGGCAAGTGATAGGTTGTTCATCTTTTTTTTATACGTGCTTGTATACTTTTATGTTTATTTTTCCAGCCGTCCATTGTAGATTCACTTTAAATTTCTTAGGACGAGGTATGTTTTACTTTAGGCCGCAACACATTAGCTTGTTTATCACAATAAAAAAAATGAGATTCGGAAAAAAAGAGGGGAAGTTATACCCAACTAGTTTATCCAAGGAATAGTATTGTAGCATGTAACCGTGCACAACATGTTCAGACTTCTAATATCCTCATATGTACTTTTTTCGTTGTTGGGGACTTTCATAAAGCTTATACTCAGTCTAAACTAACAATTGTGTTTTTCTTTATTGGCAAAAATAATAATTTGTTGAGGAGTGATACATAATATATAGTGTTTTTATTATTCATATAGTGTTTTGAGGGCTTTTCATTGTTGCATGAAAGTGTGAAAAAACAAGCAACTGTACGATTTGAAGTGATATGTTACTGAGAGCTGAACATGCTGAAACACTATATGTCAAGACACTAATCACGTCGTAAGAAAAGGACGGAGAGAAAAAGGCAGTATAGACTCTCTAGAGTAGGCTGATGTAGAGGCATGTTTCAACTGTGCTAGCTCTGAACATTTTTTTTCCAAAAGGAGGCAAAATATTTGCCTCTTAGGTAGGGTTTTAGTCATCACAGGGGCGGCATTTGAGGAGATGGCGGCGCTTCTTCTTCAAGTCAGTCTTCTGGACACCGATTCTCCTCAAGTTCGTCTGTTGGGACGGATTAGACGAAGCTCTGACGTAGATTCCTTCCAGCTCCTTGGGGCGGCGAGGTTAGGGTTTCTCGCCGTGCGTACGCAACGGTGATATTTGGTGTCAGGTTCCTCAAATTGATTCAAGGATTCAACAACGACAACTGCGGCTCCAAAGCGCTTGTCCTTAGGGGCACGTGCACGAAAACTCCCCGGCTGTTATTGACAAGGCCAGACCGGCTCCTGTATGGGAGGAGCGACATCGGTGCGTCTGCGGCTCGTTCTGGCGGCGGCAATGGTCGTTCGGTGGTTCATGAACCTTGATGTAATTTTTATTATGTTTGAGGTGCTTTGTACTTTCGGCGAATCTTTATAACAGATCTGATCCTTTTCGTAAAAAAAAGAGAGACACAACAACAACAACAACAACAACAACAACAACAACAACAACAACAACAACAACAACAACAACAACAACAACAACAACAACAACAAGAGCTACTACTACTAGCACTGGAAGGCTGAATTAAGAGAACTGGACACTCTTATGACATAATATTTCCCGAATCCTTTGCTCCAGTCTTGACCCATATTGCCGCCTCATTTTTAATCTTTGCAAGGAAGGTCTTTGGCATGGCTTAAATACCTTGGAAGATAGACACATCTCTTTCAATCCAAATCTTCCAGGTAACCAGCATAGTGAGGCTTCCCATAGCCTTTCTCTAATGTTCATGCATGTTGGACACCTGTTTAGACCACAATTCCTTGGTGGCCTCTGCAGTCTTCACTTATGGGCGTCTGGTGACCGCCAACAATGATCCCTTCCTCGAACGGGTCAAAGTTGGCCCATTAACGGAGGGGTTAAAGCAAGTGCCATTCTTCAGTAGTGACACCATATATGTGACAATACTATGTAATCCATCCATTCATACATGTAAGCTTTTTTTAGAAATTTTAGTAAGGACTACATACAGATGTATATAGACATATTTAGAGTGTAGATTCACTTGTTTTGCTCCATATGTAGTCCGCATTGAAATCTCTAAAAAAGACTTATATTTAGGAAACGAGGGAGTACCTCTGATATTAGTTGCACCATCCATAATATTTCGTAAAATACTACAGCATGATCAGTACAAGATCCAAGTTGAGAAGAACAACACATCAAACAAGAATAGCCCATGAATTTCTTGCAAGAAAAAAAAATAGTGGACCATGGATCCATAGATTAAGCAACATGCAACTTCTCCACGAACAAGTCTATCTAGTTTATAATGGCAATTAATCTCAAGTTCTCAACAATGGAAATGAACCAAGCAACAAGTAGGGAGGGATTATTGACTAAACAAGCATATAACTAAGAGCATGGAGCTTATTCAAGAAATCAATGGCGGCATGCCCAAGCCGGAGCGGCCTAGCCGATGTAGTACATGGGGTCGGGCAGCTTGAAAGTGCGGGCGCCCTCAGGTGCACCAAGGATGTCGCTCCACTGGTCGCCAATGTTGCCGATGATGACATACCCCGCGTCCTGCAGCTTCTTCCTCTGGCCGGACTTGTAGGTCACCGCGGAGCCCTTGAAGCCGGGCTGCTTCAGCAGCAGGTTCATCCACCCGGAGATGCCTTGGCGGCGGAGGTTGGTGACGGTGATGGCCCTTTTGTCCTCGGTCCGGCCGGTGAGGAACACCGGCTTGACACCGACCGAGAGCAGCTTGTTGTACAGCCGCTTCGTCTCCGGCAGCACCGGCGCGCTCCCCTCCCTCACGTATGCGTCGAAGCTCGTCGCGTTGAACGGTGTAGCCCTGAAATATGCAGCTAGATTAGTGGCAGATTCAACCATATCAACCAGTAATTATGCGGCCAAGTGGATCAAACACCTAAACCCAGTGCACTTTATTTGTATGTAACACAGGTGCATGAGCAGTAGTAAGTAGTAACTATGCAGTTGTCGTCTAATGATAATTTAAGTTGGCCAAGTTGATTATATAAATTAATAAGTACTCCATTACACAACTCCGGCATCACATCGTCATCGATCACGCCATTTCTCTTGGACCAAGACCAGTGTCAAACTTGCACCTTTTTAGTTGCACTACTTGCAGTATTTAACTTCATCGTGCACCTCACTCACCCTCCTCCTAGTGACTCGTGAAGTCGTGAGTGAGCATGCAGCAGCTCAGCTTTGGTGATTCCCTTGATAAAATATTTCTACCATTGCAGCTTAATTTATCGCATAGTTTCGGGGAGGCTTTCAACAAAAGGTTGCTCTTTTCTTGCTTGTGAGTTGGTTTTTTCTTTGAACAGGAACTAACAAGATTTTTCACTTTATCTGAAGGAAAGACGATTCCCTGCTCAGATGCTCCAGCAATAAATAGTACTCCCTCCGTTCCAAATTACTTGCCAAGTAGCAAGTATAAATGTATAATGTACTGCACGTAGCACCAGTAGTGTGTATGGATACGTACCCGAAGCCGTGCTTGGCATAGTAGGGGAGGTTGGAGAGCGTGGTCTCGTCGATGTCGATGACCCACACCTCCTTGCCGTTGCCGGCGAGCTTGAGGGAGTCGACGTAGGCGATGGCCTGGTCGATGACGACCTTGGAGTCCCGGCGGTAGTGGCTGCCTAGCATGTAGTGGCCGACGTAGCCCTCGCAGCTGGCGGGCACCGTCTTCCAGTCCCGCACGTTGTGCGCCTCCACGCCCAGCACCCAGCTGTCGCACTCTACTCCGGCGTGCTTGCCGGAGCCCAGCAGCGGCCGCAGCGCATGGATCAGCGGCGCCACCACGGCCTCGTCCAGCGAGGTCGGCATGCGGATATTGGCCTCCCACGCGCCGCAGGAGGCCACGAGGAGAGCCGCGGCGGCGAGGAGGAGTGTCGTCGTCGTCCTGGCCATCTCCATTTCTAGCGTGTGTAGTGGTGCTAAGAGCGTGTGCTGGCTAGCTTGTTAAATAGGAAGGGAGGAGAAGATAAGCTGCATCGATCGATCCTATACGCGCGTGACCGTGAGCTCGAGGTGACAAAACAAAAGAGGGAGGGACACGCGCGCGCGTTGGGGCGCTATTTTGATTGGAGGAGAGTGTCCTCGACCAATAATACTAGACTCACGGGGTGCATCCGACGGACCTTTACGGAGTGGCCAACATGCCCTCTCATAATTCACCCCCCCTGATTTTTACTAATGGGCCCGCTGCCCTTAATTAAATCCTAGCCATTAATACTTAATCAACCCCGTAAAACCCCGTAAACACCCCGTGAGTGTAGCATTGCTCGTCCTCGACCGACGGGGATCGGATACATGTGATGTGATCCGATCTTGATGCGGTTAGTCTATTAATTCAGTTAATCCTCCCAACCCGCGTCCCCCGCGTCGCCTCCCGCTCGGGCGACTCGGGGGCTCCCCAACCCTAGCCGCCACCGGGCCTAGCCCATCTTCCTCCCCTCCTCCCACCGTCGCCGGAGGACGCCGCCGGCTTGCGCCCGGAGGCTGACGGCGGTGGCGGGGGCTCTTCCCCCCTCCCGCGTCTCAGGGGTGGCGGGGCCCCAATATGCGTGGAGTTGCGGCCGATCTAGAAGCGGCGGCGTTGGCTTCGACGGCGGCGACGGTCGGCCCTGCCTCGGGCCACGGGCGACGGCTGGCCTGGATCGGGCGGCGGCGCGCTGCGGTCTTCGGTGGTATGTCATATGGCTTTAGATCGGCGGCGGCGTCGAGGGCCTGGTGGACTGCTTGGCGGCACCAATGGCAGATCTGTTCTGGCCAGTGTAGCTAGTGGTGGTGGTCATCTTCTTCGTCGGCGGTGGCCGGCCAGAAGCTTGGTGATCGGATCTCGAGATCCATCATCTAGCCCCGGCTGCGAGTTGGGGAGACATGGTTGCCGGTGAAAACCGAGCTGATGGCAGGCGATGGTAGCGTTCTACGCCGTTACCTTGATGAAGGCATCGTCGTGTAACTACTGTCGACCCACTCGTGCTGCTCCGGGGGAAACCTTAGGATCTGGTGTTCCAGATCGGACGATGGCGGCACTGCGGTGTCGTTTCTCTCTTGGGAGCATCGTTTGTGGAGCAGCGCTGAAAGTCAGAGGCAGGAGGTGGAGCGGCTTCGTCTTGCACAGAGCTTCGGTGGAGATGTCAAGTCATGCCTAACCGACAGGTGCTACGCTTTGTCATGCCTGGTCGGCAGGTGCTACGCACGACCAATCTTCCAAGGACTTCAAGCTATGTCAGCTGGTGGTACTTGGCAGCATGGCGCTGAGGTGTATCAGTGGTGACCACGACGTGCTCAGCTGTTTGCGCGCAGGGAGGAGGTGCCGTTGGGCGCCGTGGTGGCGTCGACGATAGCTAGATCGAGCAAGGTTGATGCATCAGTACAGTTCTGATGATGGAGCGGTGGCAGTTGGCGGCGGCAGCCTCTGAGAGCACGCCGGACCAGTGTGTGCCCCAGAACCGGCTAGTGGCTAGGTTGGGGTCTCAGGTCTTAGATGTTAGGCTTGGCTGCGATGTCTGTTTGGTATTAGGCCTGTGCTATCTGCCTGTCATCAATCGGATAGGTGTAGCGACATTTGTTGCTTAGACGGCGGCTTTAGTCTTACTGTTGTATGACTTTATAAGGTCTTGTGAGAATAATTAATAAAGTGGCCGTATGCATCGCCCAGATGCAGAGGCCGGGGGTCATCCTCTTTTTCTAAAAAAAATTAATTCAGATAATTATACTCCCTCCATCCCATAATGTAGTGCGTATAGATTTTCAAAAAATCAAACATTATAAACTTTGAATCTGTTTATAGGCAAAATATGAACATTTAGAATACCAAATGCATATCATTGAAAAACCATCACTTATATTTTCACATCCGGTATGATTTGAATTGTACATATAAATACTTTTTTTGTTAAAGTTTGTTTGGTTTGACTTTTTAGAAAATCTACACGCATAACATTATGGAAAGGAGGGAGTAGCAGGGAAATATCCCTTGGTTCCTGGTTGTATCTACACCCTATATGGGGAAAAATTAAAAATTATAAAATAGTTTAGAAGTTTTTTTTAGAATAAACTTGACTTTCTTTTGCTCTAGTATATAAATTTGCACAAAAAAAACCCGGTGTTCACTTCAGGGCAAAAAAGGTCTTTGCTATTGTAGGTCACCATGATAGATATTTAGTATTCTAGATGTGGGCGGTTTTTTCAATAAACTTGGTAAAAGCTTGTAAAACTTGATTTAAAAAAGAAAAACTAGTGGCCCGTTTGGGATAAACGATAACATGGCCAAGTGAATGTCAGATACTCAGATACTAGTGGATATACTCCTTAATTACTATGATTAGTACTAATCTGCATGGTTCTAGCTACATACTCCGGCCAATGACCATCATTCCATGCAGGGCCAAAACAACGATCCAACGTAACATGCAAACTCACCGCTGCAGCTGCAAACGGTGGTCAAGTGGATCAGACAGCGGTGCCTAAACCCAATATATGCTCACGTGCATGAGCAGTACTAGTTGTCGACAAGCGAGACTGGTGATAAACTTGATTCGCCAAGTAGACGGTATAAACTACTCCCTCTATAAACTAATATAAGACGTTTTAGATCACTAAATTAGTGATCTAAAACATCTTATATTAGTTTACCGAGGGAGTAATAGATATCACACAGCAAGATCCTACTCCGACATCACATCGTTATTGACCACACCACTATTTTGTTGGATCAAAACAGATGCCAAACTTACTATAGGAGTACATTATGGCCAATACTATTTGATTTGCAGGATTCAAAAACACAGAAATAGAAAAAACATAGGATTGCATTTGTTATGACCGTATGAATCCTATGTGGTTTTGATTGGTTTGATTCTTTCACAAGAAAAACAAATGATTTTTTCCAAGATGTTTGATTAGATGCTAAAATTTCTCTGAAATGTAGTACGAGGGAATCATTAGGAAAATTTCCTTTAGAATTCAATCATACAAACCGAACAACCAATGTAGAAAAAAATCTTAAGGATCACAATCCTTCAAATTTATATGAAAATCCTTTGAATCAAAGAGGCCTATAATTTTGGAACCCCATTATTTTGGAGTAGTTCTAATACTTAACTTCATCGTGCACCTCACTCACCCTCCTTTGTTTTTTTTATAACTCACCCACTCTCTTAGTCTCTTTGTGACTCCTGAGTGAGCATGCATTGTGTGCAGCAGCTCACCTTTGTGGATTCCCTTGATACATAATATATCAACCATTGCAGCTTTATTGCACAGTTTGGGCTTGAACAAAAGGTTGACTTTGTCATCATTATGGCGAAGCAAAGTTATTCGAACCACTCGATTAGTTAGATGACATATGAGGCAAGTGATAAGTTGTTCATCTTTCTTTTCTCGCACATGCTTGTATACTTTTATGTTTCTTTTTCTAGTCATGAAGTGTAGATCCACTTTAAATTTCATAGGACGGGGTATGATTTACTTTAGATTGCAAAGCATTAGTTCATTTGTGGCATTGCAAATACAAGGTTCTGAAAAAAGGACGAAGTTCTACACAACTAGTTTATCTAAGGAATAGTGTTGTAGCATGTAACCATGCACAAGATGTTCCGACTTCTGACATCCTCATACATACATTCTGTTCAGATTTTTTTTAAACACATGTAATATTCGTACATAACAATTACAGATACACTTATTTTGACCTAAGATCCAAGAAAACACAAAGTAATTCATGTCACTAAGAATTACAATGAAATCTCTTGTAAACACCTTCTTTGTGGTATCAATCTCAGCTCGAAGAAATACACCAAAGATTTCAGTAAAGATGCTGTAATTAGACTGGAGCAACGATGTTGTCACTCTTTCACCCGCACGACCATTGCCAATAATGGTTTTTGAAAGCGTCTTGAGTCGCCCATCTAAAAAATGGGAAACCTTGATCGACGAATGTACTTGGGGCGAGGATGATCCCCTAGAACTGTAGGCCGTCGAATCAATTATATCTTCACTATGGTGTCGATAAAGGATTTCACCTTCACAAAGAATCAAACCAACAAATAAAAATCTTGACACGGCAACATAAACTCATCAGATCCGAATACTCGAATCTGCGACAGAAAAATCTCTGACCTCTTGGCACTGCTAAAAGAACGAGAGAAAATTTATTCTCACAAAACTATGAAGGTCACTTAACGTTGATGAAGAACATAGAGGTCTAAACTGGCAATTACGTTTTTCGGTTATTAGCAATCTTGTTTTCTTGAAGAGTGAGTACATAATATTCTATCGAGTGTTTTTTATCGTTTCATAGTGTTTTGATGAAAGTGCAAAAAGCATGCAAGTGTATGATATTCTTTTGCGATATAATTTTAAGTGATATGTTACTGAGAGCTGAACACGCTCAAACACTCCGTGTCAAGACACGAATCACGTCGTACAAAGATGGCCGAGAGAAAAAGGTAGCAGAGACCCTCTCTAGAGTGGGCCGATGTAGAGGGATGTGACAACTGTGCTAGCTCTGAACCTTTTCTAAAACGCAGGCAAACTATTTGCATTAAGGGGGAGTTAGAACAAGGGCAACCAAAAACAAAGACAGGCCAACAACGAAACGCTAAATTAATAGAATGGGGTACTCTTCCGAAATAATTTTTCTCAAATCCTTTGCTCCAGCCTTGACCAATGTTGCCGCCTCATTTGTAATCTTTGCACGGATAATTTTTGGCAGCGCTGAAATACCGTGGAAGACACACACATCTGTTCCGTTCCAAATCGTCCAAGTAACTATCATAGTGAGGCTTAACTTTTCGTGCTTCCCATAGCCTTTCTCCCTTGGTTGCCTCTGCAGTCTCACGCGATGGGCATTTGGTGACCCGCCAACGACGATCCCTTCCTCGAACGGGTCAAAATGGGCCCATTAATGGAGGGGGTCAAAAAAGGGTCATTCTTTAGTAGTGACACCATATATGTGATAATATTACTTGTACCTCTGATATTAGTTTCACCATCAATAATATTTGGGGAAAAATGCACCATCAAAAGTACAAGATCCAAGACAAGAAGAAGATGTTCACGAGTATGCCGATGTTCCTTTTGTCTTTCTTTAAAGTCCCGTAATGGTACGGAAAATGTTAGATTTCTATCGTTCATGATTCTTTTGGCAATGCGATGAGATAAAGAGAGCCTTACTAAATGGGATATCATCTATAGACCGAAGGACTAGGGTGGGCTCGGGATTGAGAACTTAGAGATAAAGAATAGATGCCTACTTAGTAAATAGTTGTACATGCTTTCTGTTGAGACTGAAGGCACGTGGGTATAGATTTTGCATAATAAGTACCTATAATCTGAGACCTTGGCTGAGGTTTCCGTTAGACCCAATGATTCACCTTTCTCGAAGGGGTTAATGAGAACGAAAGCAGCTTTCTTTCATAGGACTATATTCATCATTGGAAACGGTAATTCGAGTAGATTCTTGGAGGATACGTGGTTAGGGGAGGTGCCTTTAGCCACACAATATTCATCTCTGTATAATATTGTATAGCGTAAGGAGGCTTATGTTGCTACACTATTACAGTCTAATTCTCTGAACATTCAATTCCGACGATCTTTAGTAGGAGACCTATGGGACGCATGGCTACATCTGGTGCGGAGGTTGTTGGATGTTCACCTCTCTGATGAGCCAGATACTATTCGCCGAAGATTAACTACAAACGAAATCTTCTCAGTAAAATCTATGCACGTAGACCTAATTGACTCTGGTCCGATTCCGAAATCGATACATACTTGGAAGGTTAAAGTGCCGTTAAGAATCAAAGTCTTCATGTGATTTCTTCACAAGGAGGTGATTCCGACTAAGGATAACTTGGCAAAGTGTAGTTGGGACGGTAGTCAATGATGCTGCTTTTGTGATCAAGATGAAACTAGTAAACACCTCTTTCTCGATTGTCCGCTGCCAAACTATTATGGCGTTCAATTCATATAGCCTTTAATATCACCCCTTCAAATAGTATTCGCCCGTTATTCGGGACGTTGCTAAATGAAGTAGAGCCAAATACTGTGAGGCATATTCGGATAGGAGTATGTGCATTACTTTGGGCTATATGGAACTGCAGAAATGATATGTATTTTCACAGACAAACTCATATAAACTTTTTGCAGGTTATTTACAGGGCCACTACTTGGACCCGTACGTGGTCCTTACTCACTCCTATGGAAGCCAGTGAGCCTTTGGTTACTGGGTCAACCCGATGGGAGATGGTAGCTCAGAATATTTACAATCGGTTTGAAAGACGGTCCAGTAATAGGCTAGGCGCTTAGTCATCTCATCCTATTTTCGCCAGTTGAGGCAACTTTTACCTTCTTTCATTACTTTTTTAAGCTCCGAGTGAACTTGTATTAGACCACGGACCTTTCAGATACTTTGCTTAACAAAGGGGTTGCAGATGCAGACGCTGGGCTAATCCTCCTTTAATAAAAAAAAGTTAAGAAGAAGAACACAACAATAGCCCATGGATTTCTCGCAAAACAAACAGTGGACCATGGATCCATTGATTAAACAACATGCAACTTCTCCACAAACACGTTCATAATAGCAATTAATCTCAAGTTCTCAACAATGGAAATGAACGAAGCAACAAAGGGATTATTGGCAAAACATGAATATAACTAAGAGCATGGAGCCTATTGGATTGAGAAATCAATGGCGGCATGCCCGAGCCGGAGGCAGCCTAGCCGATGTAGTACATGGGGTCTGGCAGCTTGAAAGTGCGGGCGCCCTCAGGCACGCCAAGGATGTCACTCCACTGGTCGCCGATATTGCCGACGATGACGTACCCGGCGTCCTGCAGCTTTTGCCTCTCGCCGGACTTGTAGGTCACTGCGGAGCCCTTGAAGCCGGGCTGCTTCAGCAGCAGGTTCATCCAACCAGAGATCCCCTGGCGGCGGAGGTTGGTGACGGTGATGGCCCTCTTGTCCTCGGTCCGGCCGGTGAGGAACACCGGCTTGACACCGACCGAGATCAGTTTGTTGTACAGCCGCTTCGTCTCCGGCAGCACCGGCGCGCTCCCCTCCCTCACGTATGCGTCGAAGCTCGTCGCGTTGAACGGTGTAGCCCTGGATTCACATGTGTATGAAGATATATTAGTGGCAGATTCAACTACATCAGCTGCTAGCAATTATGCATACCGAAGAAACACAGTGTGTGACCTAGATTGTAGTCCAAGTGGCCAAACAGTCAAGTGGATGAGCGGTAACTAAACCCAATGCTCTGCATCTGTACGTAAGGCACGTGCATGAGCAATACGTAGTTGTGGACTAACGAGACTGATGATAAATTAAGTTGGCCATGTACGTGGAGCGTATAAATCAATGTATGACACGGCGAGGTCCCTACTCCAGCATCATCACGCTACTCTTTTGCTGGACCAAGAACGAACGCCAAACATAATCACTAGTTGTGGTATTTAATCTCATCGTGCACAGCTTTGTATGCAGCAGCACAGCTTTGTTGATTCCTTTGATAAATTAGGTCTACCGTTTGCAACGTTATTGCAAAGTTTCGGCTTTCAACAAAAAAGGTTAGCTTTGTCATGATTGTGGTGAGGCAAAGTTACTCTGAATCCTCAATTAGTTAGATATGTTGTGATGAGCTGTTCATCCTACTTTTCTCGGACGCGCTTGTATGCTTTTATGTTTCCTTTTTCTAGCCGTTCAGTGTAGATCTGTTTTAAATTTCTTAGGGCAAGGTATGATTTACTTTAAAATCGCGATGCACTAGCTCATTCATCACATTAAAAATATATACAAGGTAGTTATACTACACACAGCTACTTAATCATAGTTTCGAACTAAAACCTTCGCATCAACTTGGCTAGATATGATCTAGGCTTCTACTACGTTTCAAGTTAATTTCCATTTTGTTTCAAGAGAATCATCTTAACTAAGGAAATATAGTGTTCCAACTCAACAAAAAAATCCCCGAATATTAGTGTTGCAGCATATGCAACAATGCACAAGACGTTCTGACTTCTTACATCTTATTAAATAAGTATTATCCATCTAAACTAAATTAAGCATAAATAGTTAGCAGGTATGGGTTGATAAGGATGCTTGAAAAAGAAACCGTCCGATAAAGTAGCTAGCCAAGTGGACAACAGATAAGGTCCTACTCTGGCCACCACATACACATGCACACCACAGCACACACCTCTATATCTAACTGTAGTACTAGTATAGTATGTTTCCCTCTTGTTTTAATTTGTTGATCACTCATACGAGGGACATATATATGGTCCTGCTGGTTGTCTCTGTGACTGTGATTAATTCGAGGTCACCCTTTTAGTCTCCCTTGTTTTCCATTTTCATTCATTAGAGATCTTACGATGCAACATTGTTATTCTAGCTAGTCAGTTGATTTTAATTAACGAAGCCTAGTCAGATTTTTAGTTTATTTGAATGAAAAGATGAGTGCAAGTCCCTGCTCAGATGCACCTGCAATAGATAGCAAGTATAATGCACTACACATAGCATCAGTAGTGCGTATGTATACAATCGAGTACGTACCCGAAGCCGTGCTTGGCGTAGTAGGGGAGGTTGGAGAGGGTGGTCTCGTCGATGTCGAAGACCCACACCTCCTTGCCGTTGCCGGCGAGCTTGAGGGAGTCGACGTAGGCGAGGGCCTGGTCGACGACGACCTTGGAGTCCCGACGGAAGTGGCTGCCGAGCATGTAGTGGCCGACGTACCCCTCGCAGCTGGCGGGCACCGTCTTCCAGTCCCGCACGTTGTGCGCCTCCACGCCCAGCACCCAGCTGTCGCACGCCACTCCGGCGTGCTTGCCGGAGCCCAGCAGCGGCCGCAGCGCGTGGATCAGCGACGCCACCACCGCCTCCTCCACGTCCGCGGCCGAGGCCGGCATGCGGATGTTGACCTCCCACGCGCTGCATGAGGCCGCGAGGAGAGCCGCGGCGACGAGGAGGAGCGTCGTAGTCCTGGCCATCGCCATTTCTAGTGTGTCTTGGTGCTTGCTGAGGTGCAAAGAGTGTGGGGCGGCTACCTCGTTAAATAGGAAGGGAAGACAAGGGAAACTGCATCGATCGATCCTCGCTACACGGCCTGTGCGTGAGCGTGAGCTTGAGGTAGATTAACTGACAGAGCAAAAGACGGAGGGGAGGGGGTCGCTTTCAGAGCGTGGGACACGAGCGTCCATTGGAGAGATATTTTGATTCGAGGATAGGATCGATGTGATCCGATCTTGATGCGGTTAGTCCAATAATTCAGTTAATTATAACAGCATGCATACGTACCATGCAGATCACTTTTTCCGATTTACTGCATAGCCTGGCCCTAATACCAATGCTACATTTTTTATCTATAATGCACTACTTCCTCCTTTCTGGTTTAGGCCCCTCCCAATGCTCCACCTTGTACAGGTGCTAAGCCCTCTACGTAGGCAAAAAATCTGATGTGGTGAGTTATTTAAGAGGGGAGAGATGAGTGTGGTGACCCCAGGAAGAAACAATGCTAAGCGCGTGAACCTAGGCAAAACATTTAAAGAAAGGAAACCCACCAATACATAAAGAGCTTTAGTTGCTAAATAATTAAATGAAGCAAGCTTAGCAACCATAAGCTAAGCACCTATCCATTGGGGAGTATAGTTGCTAAGCTATTTAAAGTGCTTAGCACCTCATCTAAGCACCCATGCATTGGCACTAGCCTTATAGGGTTCAACTCAAAAATCTCATCAACCAAGGTAGATGGTGAGTGGTGGAATACTTTTTGTAGTTTGCGAAAGAACCTAATTAATGTTCTTGTTTTCCTCAAAAAATATGTTTATCAATACATTAATTGCAATGCATGCATGCATAAAGTACATGTATTGATCAATTTTTTCTTAATTTACTAAAATTGAGCCTTATAAAATGAAAAAACTAAAATTTTAAGACAAGCCTTATAAACCGGAAAGGATGAAGTACTACGAGGGAGTGCTTAGAAGAAAAATATCCTATAGGATTCAACCTATGAACCAAATAAGCAATAAAGGAAAATTCTTAAGAATCACAATCTCAAAATGTTCAATGAAAATCCTCTCATTCAAAGAGGCCTATAATGTTGGTACTTTGGAGTACTTAGAGCATCTCCAACAGGCGCGCAACCACACGGCGCGCTAAATACGTTTACATCGCCGGAAGTAGCAACTTTTCGCGCGCCGCAGAGCGCTGGCTCCAGCGGCCAGGAAAAAAATTGCATGCGCGCCGCTCCAGCAGAAGCGCTAAAATACAGTGCGCCATACACATACGTAAATTAAAATAAAATAAAATGATACATAGATAAAATGATACATAAATAAAAAAAAGGTACATAAAAAAATGATACATAGCTAGTTCAACATAGATAGTTCAACAAGAAAGTTCATCTACTCCGACTATGACTACTACTCGTCGTCGTCCTCCTCCGACTCCACTTCGGTGATGTCCTCCTCCGACGTCTCAATGAAGGCGTCAAGATACCGATCATCGTCGGAGTCCCAGGTCGACGCTTCTCCTAGCTCGATGTGGAATAGAGCGGCCGCCATCCGTGTACGCATGTCCTCGCGATAGGCGCCTTGCTCCGCCCTCCTCTCCCCCCCCCCCCACCCTCTCCGCCCTTCTTTGCGTGTAGAACTCGCGCTCGTTGATGATGTCCTGAGGGAAGCGTTGGCGCCACTGCGTCATGGCTTCCTCATCCATCTCGGCGATGCCTAGATGGTACTGGCGCCTCCGGTTGTCGCGACGATTCTCGTCGGTGATCAGCCGCGGGGGAGGCGTGAGCTCCTGCGCCCGCTCCCGCATTGCCACCTCGGGGAAATTCATATCCCTATGAGGCCGCCGTGTCGGCCTCACGGGCGGTGTCGAAGGTGGCGAGGCCGGGGTGCATCTCACCAGACCGGATCTCGGCGGAGAAGACGCCAGAGGGGCACGCGCGGACGCCACGGTAGCCCGAGGTTCCCCGGCGGCACGGCAGCGGCGAGAAAGAGCGGCGAGAGAGCGGCAAGAGAACGCGTGGCTAGGCGGATAGCGGCAAGAGAGCGAGAGAGAGGGCGCGTGGGAGGACTCGTGGCAGGCGCTGGATTTTATAATGCGTGCGGGACACTGCGCGCCAAACTAGCGCGCGCCCTGCCTCTTTTTCGCATGCGCGCGATCCTTTCCCGCGCGCCTGAATTTCCAGCGTCTGCTGGAGCGCGCGAAACCACCCCCCCCCCCCCCCCCCCGCGCGCGCTAAATCCCACTTTTCCGGTGCGCGTGTTTTTTACATCCACTATTGGAGATGCTCTTATAGTATTCAATTTTTGTGCACCTCACTCACCCTCCTTAATAACTCACCCACTTCCTTTGAGACTCGTGAGTGAGAATGTGTTGTGTGCAGCAGCACAACTCCACTGAGGCGGCGAGGGTTGTCCGGTAACCGTGGTGGCACTGGCTGATGGGTGGCTGATGGGGTGGTGCATTTCAAAATACTAGGGATGGTGGTGGTGGTTCTGGATCGGGAGAAACCCCTGTCGGACTGTTTGGCACCGATGCGACGACGCTTGCGGGCACCGTCGTGAAGGAAATATGCCCTAGAGGCAATAATAAAGTTATTATTTATTTCCTTATATCATGATAAATGTTTATTATTCATGCTAGAATTGTATTAACCGGAAACATAATACATGTGTGAATATATAGACAAACAGTATGTCACTAGTATGCCTCTACTTGACTAGCTTGTTAATCAAAGATGGTTATGTTTCCTAACCATGAACAAGGAGTTGTTATTTGATTAACAAGGTCACATCATTAGTAGAATGATCTGATTGACATGACCCATTCCGTTAGCTTAACACTTGATCGCTTAGTATGTTAATGCTTTCTTCATGACCCATACATGTTCCTATAACTATGAGATTATGCAACTCCGTTTACGGAGGAACACTTTGGGTACTACCAAACGTCACAACGTGAATCGGGTGATTATAAAGGAGTACTACAGGTGTCTCCAAAGGTACTTGTTGGGTTGGCGATTTCGAGATTAGGTTTTGTCACTCCGATTGTTGGAGAGGTATCTCTAGGCCTTCTCGGTAATACACATCACTTAAGCCTTGCAAGCATTACAACTAATGAGTTAGTTGTGAGATAATGTATTACGGAACGAGTAAAGAGACTTACCGGTAACGAGATTGAACTAGGTATTGGATACCGACGATCGAATCTCGGGTAAGTAACATACCGATGACAAAGGGAACAACGTATGTCGTTATGCGGTTTGACCGATAAAGATCTTCGTAGAAAATGTAGGAACCAATATGGGCATCCAGGTTCCGCTATTGGTTATTGACCGAGAATGGTTCTAGGTCATGTCTACATAGTTCTCGAACCCGTAGGGTCCGTGACGCTTAACGCTTCGATGACAGTTCATAATGAGTTTATAAGTATTGATGCACGAAGGTTGTTCGAGTCCCGGATGTGATCACGGACATGACGAGGAGTCTCGAAATGGTCGAGACATAAAGATTGATATATTGGAAGCCTAAGTTTGGACTTCGGAATGGTTCCGAGTGAAAACAGGATGTTACGGAACACCGGGGTTACCGGAACCCCTGGGGGTATATGGGGCCCTCATGGGCCTTGAGGGAGAAGGAGAAGGGCGGCCAGGTGGGCTGCGCCCCTCCCCTTCCAGTCCGAATAGGACAAGGAGAGGGGCGGCGCCTTCCCCTTTCCCTCCCCAATCCTACTCCAACTAGGAGAAGGGGGGAGTCCTACTCGGTGGGAGTAGGACTCCTCCTTGCGCGCCTCCTCTAGGGCCGCCACCTCCCCTTGTCTCCTTTATATACGGGGCAGGGGGCACCCCAAGATACACAAGTTGATCTACGGATCTTTCCTTAGCCGTGTCGGTGCCCCTTCCACCATATTCCACTTCGGTCATATCGTCAGAGAGCTTAGGCGAAGCCCTCGCTACCGGAGAAGTCATATCATCGCGAGCTTAGGCGAAGCCCCGCGTCGGTGGAGCATCAACATCGCCACCACGCCGTCGTCGACGGAACTCATCCCGACACTTTGCTGGATCGGAGTCCGGGATCGTCATCGAGCTGAACGTGTGCGTAACTCGGAGGTGCCGTGACGTTCGGTGCTTGGATCGGTCGGATCGTGAAGACGCACGACTACATCATCAACCGCGTTGTTATAACGCTTCGCTTTCGGTCTCACGAGTGCGTGGACGGACACTCTCCTCTCGTTGCTATGCCATCACCATGGTCTTGCGTGATCGTAGGAAAATTTTGAAATTACTACGTTCCCCAACAGTGGCATCCGAGCCAGGTTTTATGCGTTGATGTCATATGCACGAGTAGAACACAAGTGAGTTGTGGGCGATACAAGTCATACTACCTACCAGCATGTCATACTTTGGTTCAGCGGTATTGTTGGACGAGACGATCCGGACCAACCTTACGCGCATTTTACGCGAGACCGGTTCCTCGACGCGTTTTTGCACATAGATGGCTTGCGGAAGACTGTCTCTCCAACTTTAGTTGAACCGAGTGTGGCATACGCCCGGTCCTTGAGAAGGTTAAACGGAGTCTATTTGACAAACTATCGTTGTGGTTTTGATGCGAGGTAAGAACGGTTCTTGCTCAGCCCGTAGCAGCCACGTAAAACTTGCAACAACAAAGTAGAGGACGTCTAACTTGTTTTTGCAGGGCATGTTGTGATGTGATATGGTCAAGACGTGATGCTATATTTTATTGTATGAGATGATCATGTTTTGTAACCGAAGTTATCGGCAATCGGCAGGAGCCATATGGTTGTCGCTTTATTGTATGAAATGCAAACGCCATGTAATTGCTTTACTTTATCACTAAGCGGTAGCGATAGTCGTGGAAGCAATAGTTGGCAAGACGACAACGATGCTACGATGGAGATCAAGGTGTCGCTACCGGTGACAATGGTGATCATGACGGTGCTTGGCGATGGAGATCACAAGCACAAGATGATGATGACCATATCATATCACTTATATTGATTGCATGTGATGTTTATCCTTTATGCATCTTATCTTGCTTTGATTGACGGTAGCATTATAAGATGATCTCTCACTAAAAATTATCAAGAAGTGTTCTCTCGAGTATGCACCGTTGCCAAAGTTCGTAGTACCCGGACACCACGTGATGATCGGGTGTGATAAGTTCTCGTCCATCTACAACGGGTGCAAAACAGTTGCACACGCGGCATACTCGAGTTAAACTTGACGAGCCTAGCATATAACAGATATGGCCTCGAACACGGAGACCGAAAGGTCGAACGTGAATCATATAGTAGATATGATCAACATAGTGATGTTCACCGTTGAAACTACTCCGCCTCACGTGATGATCGGACACGGTTTAGTTGATATGGATCACGTGATCACTTAGATGACTAGAGAGATGTCTGTCTAAGTGGGAGTTTTAATATGATTAATTGAACTTAAATTTATCATGAACTTAGTACCGATAGTATTTTGCTTGTCTATGTTTACGTAGATAGATGGCTCGTGCTGTTGTTCCGTTGAATTTTAATGCGTTCCTTGAGAAAGCAAAGTTGAAAGATGATGGTAGCAATTACACGGACTGGGTCCGTAACTTGAGGATTATCCTCATTGCTGCACAGAAAAATTACGCCCCGGAAGCACCGCCGGGTGACAGTTCTGCTGCAGATGTTGAGCCAGAAGTTATGAACGTCTGGCAAAGCAGAGCTGATGACTACTCTATAGTTCAGTGTGCCATGCTTTACGGCTTAGAACCGGGTCTTCAACGACGTTTTGAACGTCATGGAGCATATGAGATGTTCCAGGAGTTGAAGTTAATATTTCAAGCAAATGCCCGGATTGAGAGATATGAAGTCTCCAATAAGTTCTATAGCTGCAAGATGGAAGAGAATAGTTACATCGGTGAGCACATACTCAAAATGTCCGGGTATAACAATCACTTAATTCAGCTGGGAGTTAATCTTCCGGATGATAGTGTCATTGACAGAATTCTCCAATCATCGCCACCAAGCTACAAGAGCTTCGTGATGAACTATAATATGCAAGGGATGACTAAGACAATTCTCGAGCTCTTCGCGATGCTGAAAGCTGCGGAGGTAGAAATCAAGAAAGAGCATCAAGTGTTGATGGTCAACAAGACCACTAGTTTCAAGAAAAAGGGCAAAGGGAAGAAGAAGGGAAACTTCAAAAGAAACAGCAAGAAAGTTGCTGATCAAGAGAAGAAACCCAAGTCTGGACCTAAGCCTGAAACTGAGTGTTTTTACTGCAAGCAGACCGGACACTGGAAGCGGAACTGCCCCAAGTATTTGGCGGATAAAAAGGATGGCAAGGTGAACAAAGGTATATGTGATATACATGTTATTGATGTGTACCTTACTAGAGCTCGTAGTAGCACTGGTATTTGATAATCGGGTTCTGTTGCTAATATTTGCAACTCAAACAGGGACTACGGAATAGACGAGCACCGGCAAAGGACGAGGTGACGGCGCGCTGGGAAATGGTTCCAAAGTCAATGTGATCGCGGTCGGCACGCTACCTCTACATCTACCTTCGGGATTAGTTTTAGACCTAAATAATTGTTATTTGGTGCCAGCGTTGAGCATGAACATTATATCTGGATCTTGTTTAATGCGAGACGGTTATTCATTTAAATCAGAGAATAATGGTTGTTCTATTTATATGAGTAATATCTTTTATGGTCATGCACCCTTGAAGAATGGTCTATTCTTGTTGAATCTCGACAAAGTAGTGATACACATATTCATAATGTTGAAGCCAAAAGATGCAGAGTTGATAATGATAGTGCAACTTATTTGTGGCACTGCCGTTTAGGTCATATCGGTGTAAAACGCATGAAGAAACTCCATCTTGATGGGCTTCGAATCACTTGATTATGAATCACTTGGTACTTGCGAACCGTGCCTCATGGGCAAGATGACCAAAACGCCGTTCTCCGGAACTATGGAGCGAGCAACAGATTTATTGGAAATCATACATACCGATGTTTGTGGTCCAATGAATGTTGAGGCACTTGGCGGGTATCGTTATTTTCTCACCTTCACAGATGATTTGAGCAGATATGGGTATATCTACTTAATGAAACACAAATCTGAAACATTTGAAAAGTTCAAAGAATTTCAGAGTGAAGTGGAAAATCATCGTAACAAGAAAATAAAATTCCTACGATCTGATCGTGGAGGAGAATATTTGAGTTACGAGTTTGGTTTACATTTGAAACAATGTGGAATAGTTTCAAGCAACTCACGCCACCCGGAACACCACAGAGAAATGGTGTGTCCGAACGTCAGAATCGTATTTTACTAGATATGGTGCGATCAATGATGTCTATTTCCGATTTACCGCTATCGCTTTTGGGGTTATGCTTTAGAGACGGCCGCATTCACGTTAAATAGGACACCGTCAAAATCCGTTGAGACGACGCCTTATGAACTATGGTTTGGCAAGAAACCAAAGTTGTCGTTTCTTAAAGTTTGGGGCTGCGATGCTTATGTGAAGAAACTTCAACCAGATAAGCTCGAACCCAAATCGGAAAAATGTGTCTTCATAGGATACCCAAAGGAGACTGTTGGGTACACCTTCTATCACAGATCTGAAGGCAAGATTTTCGTTGCTAAATTTGGATCCTTTCTAGAGAAAGAGTTTCTCTCGAAAGAAGTGAGTGGGAGGAAAGTAGAACTTGATGAGATAATTGTATCTGCTCCCTTATTGGAAAGTAGTTCATCACAAGAAATGGTTCTGTGACAACTACACCAATTAGTGAAGAAACTAGTGATGATGATCATGAAGCTTCAGATCAAGTTACTACTGAACCTCAGAGGGTCAACCAGAATAAAATACGCACCAGAGTGGTACGGTAATCCTATTCCGGAAGTCATGTTACTTGACCATGACGAACCTACAAACTATGAAGAAGCGATGGTGAGCCCAGATTCCGCGAAATGGCTGGAAGCCATGAAATCTGAGATGGGATCCATGTATGAGAACAAAGTTTGGACTTTGGTTGACTTGCCCGATGATCGGCAAGCCATTGAAAATAAATGGATCTTTAAGAAGAAGACTGACGCCGATGGTAATGTAACCGTCTACAAAGCTCGACTTGTTGCGAAAGGTTTTCGACAAGTTCAAGGGGTTGACTACGATGAGACTTTCTCACCCGTAGCGATGCTTAAGTCTGTCCGAATCATGTTAGCAATTGCCGCATTTTATGATTATGAAATTTGGCAAATGGATGTAAAACTGCATTCTTGAATGGATTTCTAGAAGAAGAGTTGTATATGATGCAACCAGAAGGTTTTGTCGATCCAAAAGGTGCTAACAAAGTGTGCAAGCTCCAACGATCAATTTATGGTCCGGTGCAAGCCTCTCGGAGTTGGAATAAACGCTTTGATAGTGTGATCAAAGCATATGGGTTTATACAGACTTTTGGAGAAGCCTGTATTTACAAGAAAGTGAGTGGGAGCTCTGTAGCATTTCTGATATTATATGTGGACGACATATTATTAATTGGAAATGATATAGAATTTCTGGATGGCATAAAAGGATACTTGAATAAAATTTTTCAATGAAAGACCTCGGTGAAGCTGCTTACATATTGGGCATCAAGATCTATAGAGATAGATCAAGACGCTTAATTGGACTTTCACAAAGCACATACCTTGATAAAATTTTGAAAAAGTTCAAAATGGATCGTGCAAAGAAAGGTTTTTGCCTGTTGCAAGGTATAAGATTGAGTAAGACTCAATGCCCGACCACAGCAGAAGATAGAGAGAAAATGAAAGATGTTCCCTATGCTTCAGCCATAGGCTCTATCATGTATGCAATGCTGTGTACCGCACTGACGTATGCTTAGCTATAAGCTTGGCAGGAAGGTACCAAAGTAATCCAGGAATGGATCATCGGACAGCGTCAAGAACATCTGAAATACACGAAAAGGACTAAGGATATGTTTCTCGTATATGGAGGTGACAAAGAGCTAGTCGTAAATGGTTACGTCGACGAAGCTTTGACATCGATCCAGACGATTCTAAATCGCAAACCGGATCGTGTTTTATTAAACGGTGGAGCTGTCGGTTGGTGCAGTTCTAAACAAAGCGCCGTGGCGGGATCTACATGTGAAGCGGAGTACATAGCTGCTTCGGAAGCAGCAAATGAAGGAGTCTGGATGAAAGAGTTCATTTCCGATCTAGGTGTTATACCTAGTGCATCGGGACCGATGAAGATCTTCGGTGACAATACTGGTGCAATTGCCTTGGCAAAGGAATCCAGATTTCACAAGAAGACCAAGCACATCAAGAGACGCTTCAATTCCATTCGGGACCAAGTCCAAGTGGGAGACATAGAGATTTGCAAAATACATACGGATCTGAATGTTGCAGACCCGTTAACTAAGCCTCTTCCACGAGCAAAACATGATCAGCACCAAGACTCCATGGGTGTTAAGATCATTACTTTGTAATCTAGATTATTGACTCTAGTGCAAGTGGGAGACTGAAGGAAATATGCCCTAGAGGCAATAATAAAGTTATTATTTATTTCCTTATATCATGATAAATGTTTATTATTCATGCTAGAATTGTATTAACCGGAAACATAATACATGTGTGAATATATAGACAAACAGTATGTCACTAGTATGCCTCTACTTGACTAGCTTGTTAATCAAAGATGGTTATGTTTCCTAACCATGAACAAGGAGTTGTTATTTGATTAACAAGGTCACATCATTAGTAGAATGATCTGATTGACATGACCCATTCCGTTAGCTTAACACTTGATCGCTTAGTATGTTAATGCTTTCTTCATGACCCATACATGTTCCTATAACTATGAGATTATGCAACTCCGTTTACGGAGGAACACTTTGGTACTACCAAACGTCACAACGTAATCGGGTGATTATAAAGGAGTACTACAGGTGTCTCCAAAGGTACTTGTTGGGTTGGCGTATTTCGAGATTAGGTTTTGTCACTCCGATTGTTGGAAAGGTATCTCTAGGCCTTCTCGGTAATACACATCACTTAAGCCTTGCAAGCATTACAACTAATGAGTTAGTTGTGAGATGATGTATTACGGAACGAGTAAAGAGACTTACTGCAACGAGATTGAACTAGGTATTGGATACCGACGATCGAATCTCGGGTAAGTAACATACCGATGACAAAGGGAACAACGTATGTCGTTATGCGGTTTGACCGATAAAGATCTTCAGAGAAAATGTAGGAACCAATATGGGCATCCAGGTTCCGCTATTGGTTATTGACCGAGAATGGTTCTAGGTCATGTCTACATAGTTCTCGAACCCGTAGGGTCCGCACGCTTAACGCTTCGATGACAGTTCATAATGAGTTTATAAGTATTGATGCACGAAGGTTGTTCGAGTCCCGGATGTGATCACGGACATGACGAGGAGTCTCGAAATGGTCGAGACATAAAGATTGATATATTGGAAGCCTAAGTTTGGACTTGAATGGTTCCGAGTGAAAGCAGGATGTTACCGGAACACCGGGGTTACGGAACCCCGGGGTATATGGGCCCTCATGGGCCTTGAGGGAGAAGGAGAAGGGCCGGCCAGGTGGGCTGCGCGCCCCCTCCCCTTCCAGTCCGAATAGGACAAGGAGAGGGCGGCGCCTTCCCCTTTCCCTCCCCAATCCTACTCCAACTAGGAGAAGGGGAGTCCTACTCCGGTGGGAGTAGGACTCCTCCTTAGTGCGCCTCCTCTAGGGCCGCCACCTCCCCTTGTCTCCTTTATATCACGGGGCAGGGGGCACCCAAGATACACAAGTTGATCTACGGATCTTTCCTTAGCCGTGTGCGGTGCCCCTTCCACCATATTCCACTTCGGTCATATCGTCAGAGAGCTTAGGCGAAGCCCTCGCGCCGGAGAAGTCATATCATCGCGAGCTTAGGCGAAGCCCTGCGTCGGTGGAGCATCAACATCGCCACCACGCCGTCGTCTTGACGGAACTCATCCCCGACACTTTGCCGGATCGGAGTCCGGGATCGTCATCGAGCTGAACGATGTGCGAGAACTCGGAGGTGCCGTGACGTTCGGTGCTTGGATCGGTCGGATCGTGAAGACGCACGACTACATCAACCGCGTTGTTATAACGCTTCCGCTTTCGGTCTACGAGGGTACGTGGACGGACACTCTCCCCTCTCGTTGCTATGCCATCACCATGGTCTTGCGTGATCGTAGGAAATTTTTTGAAATTACTACGTTCCCCAACACGTCGGACCTTCCTGAGGGGCGTCGAGTATATATATCCCTTCCCCACTATCCCTCACGTACCGGAGGAAACCTAGAACTTGTTCGGGCAGCAGCAGCGGCATCGTCGCATTTCTTCTTGAAGGTGTTGCTTGGTGCGCGGCGCTTCAGGATGCTGGGAGCATGGTGGTACTTCTTTGGAGGGTGCAGCGGTTGCTGGTCTTCCTTTCTTCGTTGATCTGTCGGTGTCGGCATTTATTTCTCTTTCTTTTTCTTGTTTTTTTCTTTTGGGCTTATCTGTGATGCGGCCTCAGCGAGCTGAATGTATCGAATGTATCGCGTGTTTGCTTTATAATATAAAGCGGGGGGAAACCCTTTATCATCAAAAAGAGATCTACCATTGCAGCTTTATTGCAGAGTTCCGACTTTCAACAAAAGGTTCACTTTGCCATGATTGTGGCCAAACAAAGTTATTCAATCCCCTCGATAGTTAGATGATCAGTGAAGGATAAGTTGTTCATCTTTCTGTTTTTAGAAGCACTTAAATACTTTTATGTTTCTTTTTCTAGTTGCGCAATGTAGATTCACTTTTAATTTCTTAGGGCGAGGTTTAATTACTTTAAATCGCATTAACTTGTTCATCACATGGTTCGCAACTAAAGGAAGAAGTGATGCCCAACTAGTTAATCTAAGGAATAGCTGTGTAGCATGTAACCATGCACAAGGTATTCTGACTTCTAACATATTCATACAAAAGTACCTTTTTTGTTGTGGAGATTCATAAAAAAAAGCATTCTCGGTCTAATTGATGATTACATTTTTTGGTTGTTCACAAAACTTGTCTTATTTCGAAGTGTTATATAGTATCTCATTGAGCTTTTTATTGTTGCATAAAAGTGCAAAATACATGCAAGTATATGTTCTTCTTTTTGCGATTTAATTTGAAGTGACATGCTTTTGTGGATGCATGTCGTCTTTTTCGTGCACACGTTGCTGGTCCTTCCGTGCCTTCGGTGTATCTTTGGTCTTTTCATACACGCCCAAGAAGCCTAGCAGGTTCACACAAAGATTCTTCGTCACATGCATCACGTCGATTGCAGAGCGGACCTCTAGGTCTTTCCAACAGGGTAGGTCCCAAAATATAGATTTCTTCTTCCACATGAGTGTGCGTGCCTCAGTGTCATTCGAAACAGATAGTCCGCCGGGACCCTTTCCAAGGATTACTTGTAAATCATTCACCATATCAAGTATGTGATCACCAGTACAGGCGTCAGGCTTCTTCTGATGATTTGCCTTACCTTTGAAATGCTTGCCTTTCTTTCGACATTGATGGTTGGTCGGAAGAAATCGATGATGTCCCAGGTACACATTCTTCCTCCATTTGTCCAAATATATACTTTCGGTGTCATCTAAACAGTGCGTGCAAGTATGGTATTCCTTGTTTGTCTGTCCTTAAAGGTTACTAAGAGCAGGCCAATCATTGATGGTTACAAACAGCAACGCATGTAGGTCAAATTCCTCCTGGTCATGCTCATCCCACACATGCACACCTTTTGCATTCCACAACTGTAAAAGTTCTTCAATTAATTTCCTTAAGTGCACATCAATGTCGTTGCCGGGTTGTTTAGGCCCTTGGATGAGCACTGACATCATAATGAACTTCCGCTCCATGCACAACCAATGAGGAAGGTTATAGATACATAGAGTCACGGGCCAGGTGCTATGATTATTGATCTGCTCCCCAAAAGGATTAATGCCATCCGCGCTTAAACCAAACCATACGTTCCTTGCGTCACATGTAAAGTGCCCCCACATTCTCTCGATTTTTCTCCACTGCGACCCATCAGCGGGTACTCTCAACTTCTCGTCTTTCTTACGGTCCTCTTTGTACCATCGCATCAACTTGGCATGCTCTTTGTTTGTGAATAGCTGGTTCAACCGTGGTATTATAGGAGCATACCACATCACCTTGGCAGGAACCCTCTTCCTGGGGCGCTCGCCATCAACATCACTAGGGTCATCTCGTCTGATCTTATACCGCAATGCACCGCATACCGGGCATGCGTTCAAATCCTCGTATGCACCGCGGTAGAGGATGCAATCATTAGGGCATGCATGTATCTTCTGCACCTCTAATCCTAGAGGGCATAGAACCTTCTTTGCTCAGTACGTACTGTCGGGCAATTTGTTAGTCTTTGTAAGCTTCTTCTTCAATATTTTCAGTAGCTTCTCAAACCCGTTGTCAGATACACCATTGTCTGCCTTCCATTGCAACAATTCCAGTGTGGTATCGAGCTTTGTGTTGCCATCTTCGCAATTTGGGTACAACCCTTTTTCGTGATCCTCTAACATGTGATCAAACTTCAACTTCTCCCTTTCACTTTGGCATTATCTCTTTGCATCAACAATGACCCGACGGAGATCATCATCCGGCGAATTGTCTGGTTCGTCTTGATCTTCAGCTTCCCATGTTGTAGCATCACCGTATTCAGGGGGCGGATAATTGTCATCATCATCTTCTTCTTTGTTGTATTCCATCATAACCCCTCTTTCTCCGTGCTTAGTCCAAACATTATAGTGTGGCATGAAACCCTTCTCAAGCAGGTGGATGTGAAGGGTTTTCAAGTCAGAGTAAGACTTCGTATTCCCACAGATAGGGCATGGACAACACATAAAATCATTCTGCTTGTTTGCCTCAGCCATTTCAAGAAAATTATGCACGCCCTTAATGTACTCGGAGGTGCGTCTGTCACCGTACATCCATTACCGATTCATCTGTGTGCATTATATATAATTAAGTGTGTCAAAAACCATTACAGAACATCATGAATAAGAAGTAACCAAATTAATAGAAGTTCATCATCACATTAAAACCAAAGTACAGTAGTGATCAAATGTTATTACTGAAAAAATAAATACATAAAGTTCATACATAGTTCTCATTGAACAACATATAGCTCTCTAGAGCTCTAATAAACCATACATTGAAACTATGTAAAACATTTCAATGCAACAAAAAATGCGATCATAATCACAACTAAGGTAACAATTGATTCAACGGCATAATGATACCAAGCCTCAGTATGAATGTCATATTTTCTAATCTTTTTAATCTTATAGTGCATTGCATCCATCTTGATCTTGTGATCATCGACGACATCCACAACATGCAACTCCAATTTAATCTTATCCTTCTCAATTCTTTTCAATTTTTTTTCAAGTAATTGTTTTCTTTTTAGCTAAATTTAACATCTCGACAAGAGGGTCGGTTGGAATTTTCGGTTCATATACCTCCTAGATAAAAACATCTATGTCACGTTGGTCGGCATAATTGTCATAAACACTAAATGAAACAAATAGTTATAAAAGATAATATATACCACATCCGAATCATAGACAGGACGAGCGCCGACGGTGGCGGATACCAAAACCATCGCACTATATAATAACAAACAATAATAAAAGTAAGAAAATTATACAAGTATCTATCTAAATCATACAAGTAAGATTTTTTTCTTTTAGAAAGAAGATAAGAACAAGAGGCTCACCACGGTGGTGCCGGCAACGAGATCGGCGTGGGCGATCGACGGCGGTGAGGACCGGGACGGGACAGGACGGTCCGCCAAACCTAAACAAATCTTGAGGAAAATGGAGTTTGGACAAGGAGCTTGGAGAGGAGAAAGCTTAAGTGTGGCTCGGGCATTTCATCAAACAGCTCATGTGCATAGAAGGTGAGCTAGAGCAACACACATCTCTCTCACGGCCGGCCAAAAAAACAGAGCCATGCAGGGGTGGGGGTATATATAGTGATCTCTTTAGTCCGGGTTGGTGGCTAGAACCGGGACTAAAGGACAACATTTGGTCTCGGTACCAACCACCAACCGGGACTAAAGGTGTTGGACCAGGAGCCACTGGTGGAAAAACAGGCTTCCGTCCAGCCCCATAAGTCGCGAAGCTGTAGGAACCGCGACTAATGGGACCTTTAGTCGCGGTTCTGGAGGTGAACCGCGACCAAAGGCCCGGGCCCAGGCGCTCGGTGGCCAGTGGCAAGACGTGAGGGTCTTTAGTCGCGGTTTGCCAGGACAACCGCGACTAAAGGCCTTCGGGCACCTTTAGTCACGGTTTGCCAGGCCAACCGCAACCGCGACTAAAGGAAGTGGCGGGAAATTTGTTTGAAATTGTACATTCATATGCATGTATGTAGTACCGTAGAATATGTGAAACTCCTTCAAAATTAAAATAAAGCACAAAAGAAATAAAACAATACAAATTAAACAGAAAACAATACAAATTAAAAAGAAAACAATACAAATTAAACAGAAGAAACAGGTTTGGGGGGGGGCTAAAACCCTAAACTGCGGCCTTTAGTCGCGGTTGGCGAGACCAACCGCGACTAAGAAGTGAACGCATAAAAACCCGCCAAAAACCCTTTAGTCACGGTTGGGCGAGGCGACCCGCGACTAAAGGGTACCTTTAATCGCGGTCTCGCCGCCAACCGCGACTAAAGGGGGCTATAAATACAAGGCTCCGATTCTCGTCTTCTCCGATTCGATTCTCGCTTTGTTCGTCTCTGCGCCCTCGGCGCCTTGCCGTCGCCCTCGCCTCAGCCGCGTTGCCGTCGCCCTCGCCTCGCCTTGTGCAGCGCTTGGGCCGGCCTCGTCTTGCCGCCTCGCTCGCCCGCCCTCAATGGCCAAGCCTCCCTCGCCAGCGCGCCGCCCTCGCTCGCCGACAGGAAGTAGCCACCTCGGCTACTTCACTGCCGCCTTCTCAACGCCTCGACCCATTCTTGGGCTCACGCTGTGTGACGCCTTGTGACAGATCACCTTCCTTGGCTTCTCGGCGTGTGGCAGCGGCGGCAGCGTGCCCGGCAGTGGAGGCCGGCAAGGGAATTAGGGACTAGGATTAGGGAAAGATGTGTTAGCCTGTCTGCCTTATTAAAAAAATAAAACAATACAAATTAAACGAAAACAGGTTTAGGGGCTAAAACCCTAAACCTGTGGCCTTTTTAGTCGCGGTTGGCGAAGAACCGCGACTTAAAGGTCCTCCGCTTCGACAACCGCTGGCGCGTGGACGGGCCGTTAGTCGCGGTTCTTAAGCAGCCGCGACTAAAGGTGGGGGGCATTAGTCGCGCTTATTTGGTCGCGGTTGCCCAACCGCGACTAATGGCAGTTGCGAACCGCGACCAAAGGCCTTTTGGTCCCGGTTCGTGTCTGGAACCGGGACCAAAGGGGTCAGACGAACCGGACCAATGACCCCCGAGGCCCGGCCGGCGCCCTGGCCTCACGAATCGGGACTGATGCCTCCTTTGGTCCCGGTTCGGGAGTGAACCAGGATTAATGCCCTTATCTCGGCCTCAACCAAAGCCCTGTTTTCTACTAGTGTCCGCGTCATCGTCCTAACAATCGCCATTTCTAGCTACTCTTTGGTGCTTGCTGAGATGCAAAGAGTGTGGGGTGGCTAGCTCGTCAAATAGGAAGGGAAGGGAAGGGACCCTGCATGGATCGATCCTATCACGGTGTGTGCGTGAGTGTGGGCTAAAGGCAAATTAACTGACAAAACCAAAGACGGAGGGGGTTGGATTTCAAAGCGTGGGACACGCGCCTTGGGCCGATGTTTTGATTGGAGGAGAGTATCGTCGACTGGGATTGGACGTGATCCGATCTTGATGCGGTTAGTCCAATAATTCAGTTAGTTATAGCATGCATACGTACTACCATGGAGATCACTTTTCCTGATTTACCATAGGATTTCGCTACAAATCCAAAACGTTAGACTTTTTACAATGGCAAATCAAACATGCGAGATATCAAATCACATTGTCGCGAGGATGGCATTTTCCTTTACAAGCACGACAAATCTTTGCTATGTTAGTTTTTGCTGGGAATTGAAATGCTTGCTAAAGCAAATTGTCATCCTCACGACAACATAATTTGTCATAAATTTTTTTGATTTGCCATGCTTAATAAATCTGACATCAAATTTAGTTAGCATTTCTGTTTACCATATGTACTACGTAGTATCACCGTTCTTAATTTCATATATTTTATGCCCTGCAAAAAAATTCATATATTTGATGTCCTGAACTGCAAGGTAGAGAGTGACTGAGGGACAAAAGTGGTTTGATGCCAATGACAGGGCCACATTTGGAGCATGGAACATGTCATGTGATATTTGAACGGATTAGATGCATGGTTGTGATTTGAGGGGATAGATGTGTTTTTTTTAATGAAAATTACTCATGTCATATATGTGTTGGATATATGATACATGAGTAATTTTTTTTATATGATTTTTTCCAGGGAGGGAGTCGGTGTCATTGGCGGGGTCGCATTCAGAGCGTGAAGCATGCTGGGTCCATATTTTACAGGATTATTACACGGTTTTGATTGGAGGAGAGCCGACGGGGATATGGTATTTCTTTTTAGGGATGACAAGGATATGATGTGATCCGATCGAGATGTGCCACTTTAATATTTCAGGTAACAATGACACACGTAGGGCATAGCCAGGCCCAAGAAACATGGACCATGGTCTGGGGTGTGGCAGCATGATTCTTCGGTGACTGACAGTAGCATTGTTTGGCACTGTAGCTGTGAGGTTGGCCTGGGTCGTGGCTCTGACCTGGCTACCCTATACGTACAACGTGGATCCTACCTGGCTCCAACCTGGCTACGGCATGTGATATTTGTAAGGCTTAGATGCATGTGGTTGTGATTGGAGGGGCAAGATGTGTTGGATATATGAGCAAATTTCTATCCGGTGACAGACTAGTACGGGGCCATGGGGATGAAGCAGTCGATGCCGAGGGAGTGGGTGAAGGAGAAAGTAGTCATGCACACGCTCCCTAAAAAACTCATTCGCCCTCACTCGTGCAAGTTTTCGAGAGCGGAGGTTCTGAAGACTGGCTCTCTTGGTGAGACCAGTGCACACACCTTGTTAGGATGGGAAAAACCTAGAGGCAACCCAAATCATTGCAAGAGAAGGCTATGGAGCCCTAGGTTAGTGGTTACTTCTTCCCTCCTTGAGGAACGACCGCTTGTAGACAAGTAGTAACTAAACCATAGTGGGTGGATGGTTGATGTTGGGGGGGGGCAACAAAACGGAAAGAACTTGCACATTTGGCATGGATCCAAGTCCAGCTTGACTCGTTCACCGAATGCAATGAACAGAAATGCTTGGAGATGTGGACAACACAGGAGGGGCACGTGAGTATCAGTTGACTTCTCAAGCTAATAGTAGAGGGTAGAAAATGAAGTCTTATATCCTGGTCACTTTGAAACAACATCTTATATCCCTAGTGGTTTTCGATGATTAATGAGATTTTTTTAATACTTTCCACAACTAGTGTCAGTTAGTTGCACATCTTTGGATGTAGTTGGCACAGTGTAATTAATGATCTGTGTGGCCCGTGATGCGTTGACATCACACTTGGTATTACAAATTGATTATATGTTTGTCCCACTCAGTCCCGCTATCACTGGTAATTTGTGTCATCATTCTCCATATATAACTTCTAACTTGTATTTATGACGGAATTGCTAATGCAGAATAGTTTCAGTAAAAAGATAGAACAAATATGTCATGATCTCGAATTTATGTCATCTCTTATTATGTTTATGTCCAAATCAAACAAGTCGATTTGTAACCACACAAAAGATAGGACAAGGAACCTTATCCCTTTGGAATATGTTCTTAAATGTCTTCCATCTTTCATCCAGCTCATGTCTCCAACAAAAAAAATGAACCAATTGACTCGCAGCCACACAAAAGTTGGGGCAAACATTATCCCTTAGTTGATTCGTAAAACCACAATGCAGGGAGGATGCCATTGCCATAGACCTAAGAACTAGAGGTTACATGATCTTTCTGGAATAGAATACAACAAAAAGACAAGGTGAAACAAGCAAAGTAAAGCATAATTGTTTGTATATAGAGTTTGTCAAATCTGTCGAATTTAATAGATGTCCCCACATATACGTGTCGGATCTTCAACCATATCTACGCTTCCATGGATCTCTCATGTGGTGGCCATCTATACGAAAACCATGAAAACAATGACACAAAAAGACCCTCAGGCAAATGCACAACCAACAAATAAACCCTACAGAAAGAACAACGAGTATGGCAAAGTGCGCTTCGGCTCCTAGTCTAATAGATGTTCGAATGTTTACTGAATAATGCTATAGTTCATATCATGAAAAAAATAGAAGTTAAGAGCATTTCTAGCAACATGTTTAAAGCGTTGTGTATAGCTGATTTAGACAGCGAAATGAAAAAATCATCACCCAACTGGTTGTGCAAAGCATTGCCTAAATTTAGACACCATCCAAAAATGGCTCAACATCGTCCACAACAATGAAACACATACCACCTTTTCCGAGCATTTGCCACGCCACCATTCGGAAGCCAGGAGGGCACCACGCGAGCTTCTTGGGGTCGGAGCGGCTGCACCGTCCTGCAAAGTACTCCCTCCATTCCTAAATATAAGTCTTTTTAGAGATTTCAATACAGACTACATTCGGAGCAAAATGAATGAATCTATGTGGGGGTGGGGGGAGGAGATGCTCGGCATTGAATCACTTGCCGCCATGCATGCGCCATCCATCTGGATGCGGCGAGGAAGGAGAGGGAGTGTGCCACCGCCGCCTCTCCGGGGACGGGGGAGGAGGAGGAGATGCTCGGCGTTGAATCATTCATCGCCATGCATGCACCATCCATCTGGATCCGGCGAGGAAGGAGAGGGAGTGTGCCGCCGCTGCCGCATCTTCGAGGATGGGATGGGGTTGTGGGGGGAGGGGCATGGGCCGCGATAGTTGAATTGTCAGTTGTAAGATGCCATTACAATACATGGGAGAGAAGGTAGAACAATCTGATGGAAAACTAGGGTTCCGTATTAGACCGTGTAGTAGTATATGAGCATGCAGGCAACAGAATATACAAGAAGCGATGTACGTAGATGCCCCGAATTACGCTGTGATTATATATTCCATATGTGGGTGTTGATCGACGAGAGAGTGACTGGCCGGCCGGCGAAATGACTTTTTGGAGGCGCATGCATGCATGTGTCCGTGTCGCGCGTACGTCGGGTAGCTAGGGTTAGGCCCCGCCACAATATTGTTTAAGCATGCAGCGTGTTTCGCGTGGAGGGGGCCCCAGAAAACAACATTTTTGGATGGATCAAGTTGAATGATGATGCTACTGCTCTACTCACAGTTGATTGGCATTAGCGATACTAGCGGCACATACAGTAACTTGCATCGCTAGATCCACGTTTCAGATCCAACAACCCCAATCCATCCACATCATCTTTTCACGATGAGATCGACACACGCACGCACGCACGCACGCATTAGTGTTACTCACAGTACAATTCTACTACCCTCCCTACAGTAAGATGTTATTGTTTTATTTTGCATGGCAGGGACTCAGCTGCACGGCCTACCAAACCCTGGGGCTGCCCATGAAAACTCCTGCCTCCTTTTAATACCCTTTCGGCTGCTCACTCGAGCACGCGCACTAGCCACCCACCAGCACTCCAGCAGCAGCTCGCCATGGCTCGTCATGCCTCGGGCGTCCTCCTCCTCCTCCTCCTCCTCGTGGCCTTCTCGTTCGCCGGCTCCGCCTTTGCCGCCGACGTGGCGGTGCTCGGCCGGAAGGCCGGTATTGGGGCCGTCGCCGAGGAGGAGCCCGAGCTGAAGAAGGCGGGCGGGAAGTACGCGGTGATCTTCGACGCCGGCAGCACGGGCACGCGCGTCCACGTCTTCCGGTTCGACAAGAAGATGGAGCTCATTGACATTGGCGACGGCGACGACATCGAGGTCTTCGCCAAGGTATGTATATATATATAAGCACCACGTATGACAATCTATTTTAGGAGTATGTTGTTGCTTTCCTCTCATACTTCTTTTGATTTGTTGGTGGCCGCAGGTGGAGCCGGGGCTGAGCGCGTACGCCGGCCGGCCGCAGGAGGCGGCCAAGTCCATCGTGCCTCTGCTGGAGAAGGCCAAGAGCACCGTGCCCCGCTGGCTCATGAAGAAAACGCCCGTTAAACTAGGGGTCCGTCCTTAACAAACTATAGCCATAACATATAGTTTATACAGTTTTTCCAGGGCCTAGTTTACTAGCCACCAAACAAATTGAAACGAAATTTATATATGGGACACAAATCAATCGCTAAAATTAGAAATGGAATGAATATGTGCAGGCGACGGCTGGGCTCAGGCTCATCGGAGATGAGAAAGCAGAGCAAATTCTTGAAGCAGTAATCATTTCTTATCTCTAAATTCTACTCTTGTTCCAGTATCTATATATAGTACTAAAATTTGAAACGGATGGACTTGTTTGAACTGATTATTCCTAACCAAAACACGTACGTACGTACAGGTGAGGGATGCTGTCCACAGCCAGAGCAAATTCCAGTACAATCCCAGTTGGATCAATGTCCTCAAGGGGTCTCAGGAAGGGTCTTACCTGTGGGTACGTATACTCCTATCCTATGTACTCCCTCCGTTCCATAATATACTACTCCCTCCGTTCACAAATATAAGATATTCTAAGTATTCACTTATTTCAGTTCTAGTAATCCATATTGAAATATGCAAAATATCTTATATTTGTGAACGGAGAAAATACTTACATGACCTCACTTAATTACTCAATATATATGTCCACGTAGATGTATTTACTGTTGTCACAACAATTTGATACCCACAAAAAAGACAATTTGATATTGCACCGTAGGTTGCTCTGAATTACCTGCTGGGTAATCTGGGAGGAGACTACTCCAAGACGGTGGGTGTGATCGACCTTGGGGGTGGGTCCGTGCAGATGGCATATGCCATCTCCGCAGACGCCGCCGCTGCAGCTCCCGGGGTGCCTCAAGGGGACGATCCATATGTCACCAAAGAGTATCTCAAAGGAAGAGATTACAACGTCTATGTTCACAGGTTACTTACTTGGACCCTAGCTAGCTAAGCTCCCTCCATCGTTGTTTTACTCCTTCCGTCCGAAAAAACTTATCCAGAGCTATCTAGCATCAAGTTGGTGCTAGATACAACCATTTGGGGGACAAGCTTTCTCAGACGGAGGGGGTACTTATTACTGCCATTCATCTCTGTTAGGCCATTTGTATTTATTTGTTCTACATATTAGCTTTGTCTAAAGTTAAACTTTATAAATATTGATCAAATTTTTAGGGGAGAAAATGTATACTCCCTCCGTTCGAAAATAATTGCTGAAGAAATTGATAAAAATGAATGTATCTAGAACTAAAATATGTCTAGATACATCCATTTCTCCGAAAAATATTTTCAGACTAAGGGAGTAACACATACACCACCAAATTAATATGATTAGAATCATCATTGAATATAGTTTCATATCGTATACATTTATTGTTGTAAATGTCCATATTATTCTTTATAAACTTGGTCAAATTTTATTAAAAAAATGACTTGAACCAAAGCTAATGTGTGGAGTAAATAAAAACAGAGGGAGTATTTTGCAATGCTACAAAGGCCATGTGGTAACTATTCCCTCCGTTCCTAAATGTAAGTCTTTTTAGAGATTCCACTACAAACTACATACAAATTTATATAGACATATTTTAGAGTGTAGATTCACTCATTTTGCTTCGTATGTAGTCCATAGTGAATTCTCTAAAAAGACTTATATTTAGGAACGGAGGGAGTACGTACTTAGCTCCCCTTATTAATGGCTTTACGGGTGGTAATTTTTGAACCATTTCAGCTACTTGCACTATGGCGCAATGGCTTCTCGGGTAGAGATCTTCAAGGCGAAGAATGGACCAGTGAGCTACTGCATGCTGCGCGGATACAATGGTATGATATCCTTAATTTGGGTTGAGTAAGCAGAGCACATAATATAATCAAATAAAGGAGTAATCGATGTACATTTATACATCCTTTGAATATGAATGAAGGCAAATACACCTATAACGGAGAGCAATACGACGCCATAGCGCCTCCGCAAGGAGCAGCATACGACAAGTGCAGAGAGGATGTCACCAAGGCGCTTAAGATCAACGCGCCCTGCCAGGCCAAGAACTGCACCTTCAACGGCGCATGGAATGGCGGCGGTGGCCCCGGTCAGGCCGACCTCTACGTCACCTCCAGCTTCTACTACATGGCAGCAGACGTTGGCTTGATCGACAGTGAGGCCACCAGCGGGAAGACCACCCCTGCAGCGTTCAGGGACGCCGCCGAGAAGATTTGCCCGATGGGCTTCGTGGAAGCCAAGGCCGCGTACCCCAAGGTGCGATCCGTCGACGCGCCCTACATCTGCATGGACCTCATCTACCAGTACTCCCTGCTTGTGGACGGTTTCGGTCTGGAGCCGACCAAGGAAATCACGGTGGCGCAGAAGGTGAAGCACGGGGAGTACTTCATCGAAGCCGCGTGGGCGCTTGGAGAAGCCATCGAGGCCGTCTCGCCCACCAAGCGGCTCAACGATGCATAATTTTAGATATAATTGCTAGTCCCTCGCAATGTGTATCATACGATTAATTGCAATAAGGTGCATATGCTTGGACGCCATCTCCAACTGTAATCCTTTTATCATCTTTGTGGCGAGAATTGCCTAGTATAACATATAGATGTGCACGCACACAACCGCACTCATTCACAATTCGTTTACTGAATACCGGAGTCGTGGTTCTTCACTACTACGAATGTCACAATTATCTGGTTCACAAAAAATGTCGTCATTGTCAATAGAAATGGTCTGCCATGAAGAATAATCCGTGAAACGAGACATGCGATAAGGTGAAAACTCACACAGGACATTCCATCGCCGTCAGCATGCAGTGCAACGGAGTTGATGACAAATGCATACGTTTTTTTTTTAGACAATGACGAATGCAAAAGTGAAGTTCAAACTGAGGATTCGAGTGGGTAAGATCCAGAACGGAAAAAAAAGTGGCCCAACCAGTGATTTGTTGGGCCCGCCCGAGATCATACGGCGATGCAGCCATCGTACCGGGCCGGGCCGTACGAGATCATACACGGGCTTTTCTCAGGGTTACCGGGCCGGATTTCTCGAAGAGCAAGAAGGCAGAAGGGAGAGCGGCGGGGCCGGGCGAGAGGGGCAGGCGAAATGGCGAGCTCGTCATCCGAGGCGGCGCCGCCCGTCGCCGCCGGCGAGGATCCAGCGGCGCCAGCAAAGGGAGAGCAGAGGACGAAGAAGGAGAGGACGAGGGTGGTCTTGCCGCAGTTCCACCTGGACACGCTCATGAGGGCCGAGGAATTCCTGGAGCCTCTGCCGCCGCCGGACGAGGAGTTTCTTGCGCGGGTCCGGGAGCAGCGCGGTCAGAAGGGCTTCGTCGAGATAGAACTCACCGACGACAACGAAGACGAGGAGGAGGAGGGAGGAAACGCAGCTCCCCCGGCTGCTGCAAGGGGATCTATGGAGGAGGACAGGTCCCGCCCCGAGGTCACCAAGAAACCCGGCGGCGGCGGCGGCGGCACTGCGATCAAGAAGCTCAGCTGAACAGCTGATTCGTCGGTTGATTGGTGACTCATCCTTAATCCGGCCTCCTGTCCTGCTGCTTAATTCTGAAACTGCCGTAGGATATGTCATGGGGTATGTTCTGTTCTATCATGTTTACTGTTGTCGAATTCTGATATGTTATGGGTATGACTGGAATGCATGACATATGTATCGGTGTTGATTATGCGCACACTGATTATGGATTTACTCTGAACTCCACTGAAATGGGTGTCACTTTGATTGTATTTTGCATAACTGACACTAGTATTCACACAAATCACATATGCACGCACCACCCAAGGCACAAGAACAACATCGTAACCGTCAGCTGCACACCATCAAGAAAAAAACCTCACTGGCTCTGCCCTCCCAAACATGGTAAAAGTTACTGTATCTAATACTCACATTAGGAAGGACACAATGCTCTGCCTTGATCGCCCTGATAGACTATACCCACAAGTCATAAGCGACATCTTCTAGCAGTTCATCCAGCAAGAATTCCCATATATCCACAACAGTCTCCTCACTTTCCGACCGGAGATTCATCCAAGTCCCCTCTTCCAGATCCACACTAACTAGCTGGTTCAATGTGCTTGGAAATTCATAACAGAGATGGCCCTCAATGTGCTTATTTATTTCTGAGATGAGCTTCTGTCCCATTGGAGGTGCCTGTATGTTTTGTCTGACAAAGGATAAGCAATGGGGGTTTCCAAAGTGTTTCCCCTGAATTGCTGTTATAGCTTCACATATGCAGTCAAAGAAGAGCTTGAAATCATCTCTTTGATGATTGCCTTGAAGTAGCTCTTCAAACAGACAAGGGCTGATCAATTCATCTTCTAGATACCATACATCTGAGTTCTGGTATGTGCATAGTTCTGATAGCTCCAGTACTGTTTCTATGTAACCTAACCTGACGTCCGTGTCCTCCCAGAAGATCTCTTCTGGGTCTGATTCATCATCTTGGTAGTACTGGTGGGGACTCGAGACATCTTGGCGCAACTCACCTGTAGGTCATTTTGGGAGATGAAACCGTTAGAATTAAAAAAAACACTTTGTTTCTCTGAAGCTCAATGGTAAGCATACATTAGATTTTTTTATCAATTGAATATTACATTGTATTGGGCTCTTATTTTCAGGGCTGTGGACATCTTCATGGAAGAATGGATCAAGAATAGACACAGGACTGGGTTGCTCTTGCTTTTCATAGTTTTCCTCTTGTGATGTTGGTCCAAGTGACGGGCTTCGTCTGGGAGTTTCTGGCTCTTGGTGCTCTAGCATCTTGGCAACATTCTCAGGGGAACCTGGACAAATCTCAGCATGCTCTTTACCTGGTTCTGCTGCTTCTGTCGTTTCCTTCAATGCAGACATTCGAAATTTTCATTAAACTAGCACATCAATGGAAACTAGATGAAATAGCAATAAATATTGTCTTGAACATACTGGGGGTGAGTTATATTTGTGTTGCTCTGCTGAAATGCATTGCTCATTCTGAATTGCTTGCGAGTGATCCAGATTGCCAGTTTCTTCAATACAACCAATATCAAGTTCAACGTCTGCAAGTATTCATATTCTGTTAATATAATATCCATGCAGTATTTGATAATTTTGTATTCTGTGATCACTCACCTTGTTGTGTGTCTTCTTCCTTGTAATAATATCTTTCTTGATCCGCTTGTTCAATCGGTGCTTCACTAATACCACACTCAGCACTCCCTGAATCTTCCTCTGATTTATTTCCTTCTTCTGCAGATTCTTCCCCCTCAGCCTTGTGTATGGCACAAATATTTTTCTCTTCCTGTGAATGTTCAATACATTCTCTTACCCTTGGGGTACTCCCAGGTGATGATGGGGTACTGCACTGAGGAAGGGAAAGCATTCCTACCAAGGACCTTGAGACCGGAACTGCTGGACTTGGATACTTGCCAGTATGACTATTGTCCTTCAGAATTTCTGTTAAATGTTTTTTGGCTTCTGCGTAGAAGGTGGATGCATCCTTTGAGGTAGATACGTCGCTATTGAAACCACCTAGTGAATGATTTATTTGCTTGTGTTTACTGCTGTTTGGAGGTCGAACATCATTTTTATCAGTAACTGGAGGGGCCTGTCTGGAATCCTTTATAATTGTAAATGAGTCTCTGAGCAAACAAGGATCTCTTTGTACATCATCATCGTTCATTGGGGGTCTTCCTTTTCTAGTTTCTCCGGTCACGATTCTGAATCTTCTCCTGACTTCCTTAACTGAAAATGTTGAACATTCAGCTGCACTGTATTCTGGAGCTTGAATTCCACCTGATTGCCGATGGAAGGATGTCGATGCAGTTGCTTCTGTAGGATCAAATCCTCTCCTTGGATTTGGCTTCAGTATTACTATTTTGTTAACTGGCTGAGAAGACCTTCCCTCTGGTGCATGTGTTCTGCTCGATTTATCTTTCTTCCAGAAAAATATATTCCTGCTCTCTTTATTCTTTGTTTTGATGGCCAACTCACGCTGATTCGAAGCCTTTGTATCTTCGACAATGTTAGTTTTTTCAAGGATTTTCCTGGGCTCTAACCTAGCCCCTACATGCCTGTTGCGAATATGCTTGTTGTCAGCCAGCTGCTTTCCCTCACTCACCGGTGTTTTCTGATAATCAAGGTCACATGGAGGATTGTTATATTCATTAAGCTTTGTATGGATAATGGACTCTAATTCAGGGTATAATTCACTCGTATTCCTGCAATCATCATGTGGCCCTTCATCGTGGTACTTATAGACATGCCCCAAGAAATCTGACAAAGCAAGCTCAAGGCCATCTTCCTCTGCCTGTTTCATGCACTTTGAACCACCGGGATCCAGGGATCCAGAGGAAGAAGCAATGCCGATGTCTGCGTCGGGACTTGCGACGCTGTTTGGTTTGCTGTTTTGCATTGTACCTTTGTCCAGACAGACATCATGTCCCAGGTCAGCCAATATTCTTTGAACTTCATCATTTGGAATCTTCTTGGGCTGTTTTAGCTTGCCCAGCTCGCCCTCCATAAGTCTTTTAACAGTTGGTTTTGTAGTACTGTATTCCTCCATGTTCTAAGAAATATAAGACCAAATATGAGTTCTTACCAGGAAACAAGGAAATCTTATTTTGTTATGTTACCATGCACTTGGAAGTAAATAAAAAAATTATCTTGTTTCGGTTTGGAGTTGGAGACAGTAACTTACAACCGAACAGAACAGGTTGTAAGTAATGCACTTAGGTATTCAGAAGGTCAACAAATTCAGTTTCGGCACAAACGACACAAGCAAAGCTTGAACAGGGTCTGTATTGCATCAAAGGGGGGCTGAATGATGGTTCTTCAATACAAGTCCATGCATAGTAAGCTATGCTTGTTGACATATCAGAACTGCTTTTTCTATGTTTATTGTTACTCAACTTACATTAAACTACACTCTGCCTTGAAGACTTGTTGGCTGCTATTAAAACCAAGTTGACACTTTCACTTCCACAAGTCACAGCAATTTTGGTATGCAAGTAACTTGATTGCATATTCGTGGAGTAGTGGTGTTTTTTTTTTAATAAAGGTGGGAGTTGTGGTGTTAACGAAAGCAGCATTATAGATAACTTACATCTCTGTCTTCATCTGGTTCCTCAAAGTCCCTGGACTTCTTTCTGGAGTGCCCTCTTCCTGCAACCATGCAGGGTGCATTAGCAGCAGTACAAATTAATTCCAATAACAGAATTTACAACATGCCTGAGTGATGCATTTCCTGAATTCTTTCGTATCTTCCAGTTAAATCTAGGTGGAACAGTTGCTAGTTTGTAATATTAGCAAAATTTGAAGTGAAGGACGGACATCACAGATTAAGATAGTATTGCCATGAAACTGAATTGTTGTTGCAATACCCACATATATATCTGGATAACTATTCTGTGTTGATACAATAATATAACTTTGGTCTCTAATTTAAATTAAGAGAAGCAGTACCAGCAAAGCCGCTGAAGGAGTGCCTTGTGCTCCCTTGCTTCCTGTCGAGGATGAGCTTGGGGTCGCGGCGGGAGTAGAACATGCGGATGAGGCCCCAGGTGCAGCCTACGTTGTTCTCTTGGATCTGCGTAGCCCGTCTCCGGCTCGTCTTGCCCATTCTGGGATGGTTTCTTGTGCCTGCACTCTGAACTCTGAAGTTGAATTACCCAGCAGTATCAGGTGTTCAGTTCATGGGCGGGGCTGATTAATTTTCTTGCAGCAAATCAAGCGAGCCTGGTCGCAGAAAATGTTACACTCTGCTGCAATTAGATGAACACACAATTAGAGTTGGCTGCAAATGACCATGTTGTGATTGGTATGTTTCACTCTGGTTGGGTTCTGTTCTGACCCTTATTACTTTTCTCTGCTATTGTAGTAATCACAGAAGAAAAGGAGCTGGGCATGCGAAGCCACCGCAGAGACAACTTGTATTACTATGGTTCCATCCAAAACAAGAGTGAAACCCATCCAGCATTACTACAAGGCAAGAGCATAACAAGAAAGAATTACTCACCGACAATCGCGACGGCGCAGCAGGGAAGAAGATGAAGAACCGCCGGTAGCTCCGAGCCCGACCCGAGGAGGATTCCAGGAGATCAGCACACACACACAGAGGACTAGATAGAGGAGTGCAAGGGAAGCAAGCAACCATGACAAGTCCCTGAGGGCCTGTTTCTGGCCATGTGAAGGGATGCTACGGCCAGTTGCAGCCAGGCTCGCCGCCGACCCGTCGGCGGCGGAAGGAAGGAATCAGAAGGAGAAGCCTTTCTTGCTGGCTCGCACAGGCCAGTGGCAGTCAGGTCAGTCAGTGGCACGCCATCCTTTTCACTTCTTCCCTCGTGCCTGCCGGCCTCTCTTTGCGCTTTGTGGAGCTGGTGTTGAGGGCAAGCAGCACAGCTATGGCGACGGACAGTTGTGTAGCAGCAGCACCAGCAGCGGCACATGCCATGGCCACGCATCAAGGTGACCACGGCCCCCCCCCCCCCCCCCCCCCACGCACCCACGCACGCATGCTTTTTCCCCACCCCTCTGCAGGAAAAAGTGGCAGGATCAGAGCGGTTGATAATTGTCCTTGAGGCCGCCCTGTAGCAATCATCCAACCTTGTGGTAAAAGCGTCATATCAATTTTTCTTATACATAAATTGCTGAGTGCATGGTTGTGTAAGAAAAAATTGGAATATGTGAACGCCCCTCATCCTGCTTTGTACTCCCTCCGTAAAGAAATATAAGAGCGTTTACATCACTACTTTATGAAGGGAGCATATATGTACTTAATGCGGCATTTTGAGTTAACAAAAACATCATTTATCAAAAAGGTTGTACTCCAGGGCATCCCGTTTCCGTTAAACACTTACAAGTGCTACACACAGGGACAGGATACACGTGAGCAGTAAGCATGCACATGTGCCTTGTTTTGCTGATCATGCGTGCATGTCACGCTCGTGTTGTGGGCTAGCGATCGATGGAGTACGTAGTGTAGCCGGCACACGTAGCTACAGTGCACCTGTGCACGCCAATCAAACCTCAGAAACGACGGCTCACATTATCTATATTTGCTTCTCTAACTACGTACACCTTGATTGTGCTTACTTTGCATATAATCTTTCGCCACGCTTTATAAATAAAGCAACAACTGAAAGTGTATACGGGCGAACGATACAAGATGGTGAGGTAGCTCCCATACAAAACCGATCCTGAGAAACCTAGCACACACGGAACACAGACGACTATGCTACCGGCAACGAGCACCGGAAGAACTAAACACCCTATCTATATATCTCTTTCTCTGTCTCTGACAGCATGTTTGGCTACAATGGGCAAAGGGAGAGAGTTTACATGTGGGAATTAATTAAGTAGGGGGTTAGACATGGGAATTTGATTTTAGTACCACTCTCTTTCTCTCTCCCTAAAAAGTAAACGATTCAGTGACAACCATGCTTCATGTTTACTAGTACAGGATTATCGACTAAAATACAGTGTTAAATAATGGATGCAGATTAAGCCCTTGACACGCATATATGATGACAGAGTGCTGGACTGGAATCTACTGCACCAGGTAACCTTCCTTGGCACGCATAAGGAGTGTTTGTTTGTTTTTTTAGGACCATATGTAATTCTGTTCATGTTCATGCCATTAAAGGTAAACACTTTCAACATCTACGAAACTTATCAAAAAGTAACTCGTATGACTACGAATTACAATGATATCTATAAAAGCCCCTTGAATCGCCGGTCTAAAAACATGAAAAGCCTTGTGCAATGAACGTATCTGGGTTGGGGATGATCGATCCCCTAGAAGCGCAGACCGACAAGCCACGACATTTTCTCCGTCGTGTCGAGAAAGGATTTAGACTCCACAAAGTATCAAAGCGACAGAAACAGCATGGCACAACAACATGGGCTCGTCAGAAATATGCGAGGACGCAGGTTTCTCTAGCTTCATGGCACCACCAACGAAAGGATTAGAGTAACTTTGTTGGGAAACCCCTATGACGGCCACTAAATGTTGTGGTGAATATAGAATTGTTGAAGATCTGAGGTCCCTCACCTCTTAGTGCCAAGATGGCACATTCTACTTAGGATTAATAGTAGGTGCAATCATGCCTGCTTTTGACATTACTACTATCTACTCCACCTGTCCCACAATATAAAACTAGTGTAAAAAACGCTCTTATATTATGGGACGGGGTGAGTAACGTATTCTTATCCGGGTAACCTGCGCGGAAAATATGTCTGACGGTGGCTAACTTGTCGTCGCTGGCATTGTTCTCCGGCCAGTCAGTGAGTCAGTCCGTGGAGGAGGGAATCCAAACGAAAATGCCTGCGTGCCCGCCCCGCCAGCGTAAAAGGCACCGACCTCCTTTCAAACCGGCCCACCTCACCTCTGCATCTGTACGCCACGCGCTACCGTTGGGTTGCTGCTACTAGTGAATAAACAGTCTAGCAGCGGTCCAGCGCGACGGCGTTGGCCTCCTCCCTCCGCCGGCGCTTCCTCGCCCGCCGCAGGATCGCCAGGGCCTCCCCCTCGCCCATCGCCTCCTCCTCCTCCGCCTCGCCGCCACCCGCGCCACCTGCACAAGACACACAGTCACTCTCACTCTCACATTCACATTGGTCCGGCATATAATACAGTGGTGTACAAGGAAGGAGGAAAGGAGGTTCAGTGCAGCGGCCAGCTCTACCTGCTCCCGTCTTCAGCATGACGCACGACGCGCTCCCCTCCTCCGCCTCCTCGTCCGAGTCGATGACAATCGTCACGATCGCCTGCGTTTTCCCCCATCCGCAACAACCATCATCATCGCGCAGCCGATAACCGCAACAACAACAACAACAACTTCACAGTTTCACATGATGTTTCCGCACTTGCTTGATCAACAGGGGCAAGCTAAACTACAGAGCATTCATGAAGCAGCGGAACCAAGCATGCTCCAGTATGTTCAGCAAGTTAATCATTCGTGTTCTTCTTTCAGGACAAATGATTCAGTTAATCAGTGGTGCTCTTCTTTCAGGCCAAATAATAAAAATTCAGCGGTGTTGGTGTGACCCCATTGGCTACAGCTAGTGACATTGCATTAGGTGGTCTCATCTCTGCTAACATTTTACGGTTGTTCAGTCGAGCTAGAAACGAGCAAGGCTGCGGCGCGGGTTACCTTGTTGACTGGTGCTTCTTCATTGTCCTTCTGAATCGCCAGCTCTTGCTCTATAGGTGGCGCCGGCCTGCTGTCGCCTGAGCCATCCAATTTCCGCGCTTCTGTGCCGGCCTTTGCCATCCCCTTCTCCACATTTGGCTTCACACCTTCTGTCTTCCGGTGATAAGCCAAGGGTGCAGGAGCACTGGCACTGACAGAAAAACAAGCCTGATTAGTACTAGAATGTCAAACCAAGCAGCAACAGGGGAAACTAAAGCAAAGGCAGATGCATATTCAGAGAAGTGGAGGCATTTTAATTAGTAGCAATATAACTGAAACACACCAATCTGATCTTGCTGTCAAAACAGAGATGGCGATCTACTGTACAAGCGTTTTACTCCCTCCCTTCGGAATTACTCGTCCAAGAAATGAATGTATCTAGATGTATTTTAGTTGTAGATACATCCATTTTTGTGACGAGTAATTCTGAACGGAGGGAGTAGTTACCAATCTCAAGAGGACAATTCAACATTTCAAAGGCCAGAATTAACTAGTAGTAGCTCTGTAACAAAAGAAAATGAGAAGCATCTTGTCACAAGATCCTCCTGCACATAAGAATATCTTGCAGCTTTCCTCTTGAGGATGTCGGTATTTCTAGGTTCAGTTTGCGTTTCGATTTTTATCAAGACAATTTTCACACTGATGCCCCATACTACAGCAATGCATACTAGTAGTAGTTATCTAACAACTTGGATCTGTAAGAAGCTGAGGTTAGAAGATTACGCTTGTGTTACTGGTAGTACTTGGTTCATCGGGGCGTTTCCAGTTGCTTCGGGTTTCTGGTTCATCTGCGGACTTGCATCTGCTGTCTCTGCTTGTTTCACCTGGGGCCTTCCATTTGGTACCGGTCTGTGGTTCCTCTGGGGCCTTCCGTTTGCTACTGGCCTTTGCTTCTTCCTCTGAGGCCTTCCATTTGCTACTGGTGTTAGCTTCTTCCTCTGGGGCCTTCCGTTTGCCGCTGGCCTTTGTTTCTTCCGCGGCCTTCCCTCTGCTACTGGTCCTTGGTTCATCAGGGGACTTCCATCTGCTACTGGTCCTTGGTTCATCAGGGGCCCTCCATCTGCTACTGCTGTCTGGTTCACCAGTGGGCTTCCATATGCTACTGGTGTCTGGTTCATCAGGGGTTTTGCATTGGTGCTGCAGCTCTGGTTCTTCAGGAAAGAAAGGGAAATAGAATAAGAGGAGAAAAGTACTGAAAGGCTTGTTAATTCAATTAGTTGAGTGACAAGTACACATACTGCCAGCATTTGCATCTGGTCAAGCCTGGTATCAACAGATCTGACAGCTCTAACCATCCCCTGTCCAAATACGCAAATGTCAGCAAAACCCACATTAGTTGCTTTACTCTAGTATGTGAAGTGATGGGTCTTAGCATGCCACATGATATACAAGATTGTGCATGTTCTTCAAGAGCAATCTTTTAACTTCAGAGTAAAATGCTGAAAAATAAGCCCTGGTGTAGACTGAGAATTTTTAGTGTTAGATATCATGAATAGACAACGGAATTACGCTTCCTGAAAAAAATAAGATATAGAAGAAAATGGTATGAACCAGCTTATATACGCCTTCATAGAAACTAAACTCACACATATGGGCATAAGAGAGAATTTTACATGGTGGTAAATCAGCAAGATAAGATAATTACTTATATGCACATCAGAAAGAATTCCCAAACACAAGTGAAGCTGAAGCTAGTGGTTGATCTTAGCAGTAGTACCTCCATCTCCCTTGAGAAAATTCTGAAGATGTCACCCTTGAGTTGCCCCAGTTCTCTTTGCATATGGTTTGGCAAGACTGAAAGTAACGAAGACATCTCATCCTGTTTGCTGGCGAGAGAGTTGAGAACACTCAGTTGGTCAGGATTACTTTCTGTTATTCCTTCAAGGAGTGCTTTGAGATCATCTTGTCCCTTAAGCTGTGGTAGCATGTTTGGGTTAATTAAACTTTGTTGCCTCAGCAAAAAGAAGAAGGAAAAAGGGACTGAACCAGCAACTATCCTTACAATTTGCTTTAGAGAGTCCTCCAGGAGCACAAACTTTTTCTGAATGCTACCAGCTGAACAAAGCGAATGCATGCTCTCATTAGTCGATAATGTACTATTTGTGGGATGTAACAGAATTAGAGTGCAAAACTCATGAAGACATAGCAGCAATTAAAATCGCCCAAATTTTGATCAAAAGTACCAATTAGGGGGGTGACTTACAGTCTAGTGATGCCTCCTTCATGGCTCTGTTTAACTGCATCACATCATTTTGCACTGAGTCTAATATCATTCCCATCTTATGTACTGAACTTGCAAGATGCTGAAACTTGCGCTCAACTTCCTCATTAACCTGACCTGTCGAAACAACATCAACTGGGCACTTTAGTCGAAATATACTTCCAAGTATACCATGACAATGTGACAGCTTAAAATAAAATGTAGATTCTACGTTTAGAACAGCTTCAGGTCACTATCTGTTTAAAGCATGCACTATATGACCTTACATGCCCAGTTAATGAGAGAATTTTTGTGAACCTGTTCAGAACACCAAAATTAGTGTGCTTGAAGAGCATGTGAACTGTTGTTATGGCGATGAATGAAATGTAATTTTCCGCAAAAGAAAAATGAATAAAATGTAAACTCTGTCAAGTGCAAGGGCTTGAGTTTACATCTGCCATCCAGAAGAGAGGGGCTCCAGCGGTGGATAGGGTTGGTTGGTATTTTTGTCAGTTGCAGCTGAGATTCCTCGCGGACACAAGAAGCTGAACTGGCGGGATATGAAGACTTCCTATTCGACGAGTCCTGTTGCAAGGCAAATCTCTGGTCACCAAAGGAAAGAGAATGAAGATCACAATTGGGCAGCAGATAAAAAGTGTGCACATTATATAACTTTTTTGAAGGAATGCACCTTCTGTAACTAGCAAATATAACAACAAACATAGTTGTTCTCACTCAAACATTTATTAGGACAAGAACTGTTGGTTTGGGCATTCCCTCTGCATTGCCGAATATGAATAAATCGTAACTGCATACTAACTGTGCACAGAACGGCGGCAATTCCGACAAATCATACAGATCAAAATCACCATTTCAAAGAGTCTGGCAGAAGAGGATCACATGGATCTCGTTCCCCTAACACTTTCAGTCAAATGCAGTACATGAATGCTCGCATGCACCAAATTGAGATATCAAGCAATAACACTTAGTTCACTAATTTGCCCAATGAAATGGCCACTGCAGAGATTTGAACTATTTCTTCCACGCATCAACCAAGCACCAGCGGATTCACTGCAAGCGACTAATTAACAGTAACCAGTACTAATCAATTCGTTGCCACGCTACTGTGACTAAACACAAGATCGAGAAATGGCCACTTCAGAGATTAACCAAGCACAAAAGGATTCAGTGGGAGCGACTAATTAACAGTAACCAACACCAATCAATTCGATGCAAACTCGCTAGTTACCTGACATACTAGTTACCGACTGATCAAATTCACCGAACACACTGATCATGTGATCCAACTGAACTGGTAGAAGCAGACGCGGCCTCGATCATGGATCACCACACAGCGGCAACAATTGGAGAAGAAGGGGGGATGATGTGTACGAGACCTGGTCGCGCGCGGGAGCCTGCGAGAGGAGGCTGAGGAGGTTCGCGTCGAGGGAGGCCTGCGAGAGCTGCGACTGCGCGTGCACGAGCGGCGCGCTGCCACCGCCCTGGGAGAAGGACGCGCCTCCGCTTCCACCGCCCTGGGAGAAGGACGCGCCTCCGCTGCCACCGCCCTGAGAGAAGGCCGCGCCTCCACTGCCACCGCCCTGAGAGAACGCCGCGCCTCCGCCACCTCCGCCCTGAGAGAACGCCGCGGCTCCGCTTCCACCGCCCTGAGAGAACCCCGCGCCTCCGCCTCCACCGACCTGAGAGAACGCGGCGCCTCCGCTGCCGCTGCTCTGCGAGAAGGACGCGCCTCTGGCCTGGGAGAAGGACGCGCCACCGCTGCCTATGCCCTGCGAGAAGGACGCTCCGACGCCCTGCGAGAAGGACTTCTGCGACATGGACTGGGACCGCTGCTGCTGCGCGGCGGCCGCCGCCGCCGCGGAAGCAGCAGCAGGCGCGCTCATCCCGCCACCGCCACCGCTGCTCCCTCCGGTCCTCCTGCACCACCAACAAAACGCACCACGAGCACGAATTAAACCAAGCACGCCTCGGAACGAACGGGAGCGGCCGGCGGCGAGAGGGGAGGGGATCGGCCTGGGCGGGGGTGCCGTACCGGGGAGGGAGAACGGAGATGGAGGCGATGTCGCACGCCTTGTTGATCTTCAGCTTCATCGAGAGTCTCCTTGGTGTCTCCCGGAGCGTCGACCCCTCCGACGAGGGCCGCGGCGGCGATCGCCGGCGGGGAGGAGGAGAGCGACGGATTGGGTGGCGGTGGTGTTGGGGAACGGGGAGACACCGAGGAATGGGAATGGGAATTTGAATTCTCTCCCTCTCTGTCTCTGCTGCTTCCTGGCTGGTGGGGCCCCCTCGCGCTGGCCGTTGTCTTATAATATAGGCAGCCGGCCATGCGGGCCCAGGCTGGTGTGCGAAATGGTCTTGGGCTGCGTTGCTGCACGAACTGAGCGATGAATTCCATGAGGCCCAGAACAGCGTGGTTTCGGCTAGGCCTTTGGTTGAGGCCCAGCGTCGGCTCTGAGTCGTCGCCTCACACGGAGTTGTTTGACTCAAAGAAAAAAAATGTAGGGTGTCAGCTCTAGCCACTTGGGTGGCAGAGTCATCGGCTCGGCTCGGCTCGGCTCGGCTGGTGACTGGGCTCAAGACCGATGTATATGTGTTCTTTGTAGGCTGGGGTGGTGGCTTCGAGTCGTGTTGTAGGGTGTCGATTTCAGTCACTTGGCAGGTGGAGTCGTCGGCTTGATCGGTATTGCTCGGCTATTGCGGTTTTCTGGTCAACTCTCCATGTCACGATCGCATACTCTACAACGACCAATTGTCTAAAGGTGCCCACATACCCTGTTCTTGTCAGTCGCAAATGCTCCTGTCGCTGTTTTCCATGCAGTAATACGCATCTTTAAGAGGAACTTTTGCACTCCACACACATTCTCGTAGAGTGCGCTCGCAACCTCTGGGTTTGCATATCTGGGGAAAATGTGAAGCTCCTGCTCCGCCTTGGAACAGTTGTGTCTATTTTTACATGGTTGAGGATTTGGTTCTTCAAACACCGATGAATAATGAATACTTTACAACTAGATCTCAGATTCCGTGCATTTTTCTTTTCTGCTTTCCAGGTAGAGTTCAATGGCCACCAAGGAGTCAGCGTGTTGTCGCATCATCTTTTTTTTTAGAAATGCCACAGCAACTATACAACTCGCTGACGGGCCTCTGGCGGGCCACTTTGAGGATCAGATGGACTGGACCGTGCAACTGAAATAGTATCGCGTCACTTAATCCTGAACTACTTAAGAAACCACCCCCAACGACCCCGAATACTATCTATCGCCTTAGTTAACTAGCGCAGGCGCTCCGACCTGGTCCAGCCCATCTAAGGGTGTAATGGGAGAGAGTTCTTCCCGGTTTTGAAGCTTCCCAACCGTTTTTTTTTTCATGATTTTGGTTGTTTTCTGAAGTGGTTTTATTTGGTTTTTCTTTTCTATTTATTTTCTTTTTATTTTCCTTTACTGTTATTTTAAATTTTCTTAGTTTTTCAAAATGCATGATTTTTTTCAAAATTTGATTTTTTTCAAAATTGATGAATTTCATCAAAATCGATCACGTTTTTTCAAATTTATTTTAAATCGATGAACACTTTTAACGTTTGTGAACTTTTTTTATAAATATGTGAACTCTTTTCATAATTGATGAATTTTTTCCCAAATTTGTGAACTTTTCCGAATTTTGTGATCTTTTTTAAATTTTTTACTTTGTGGAATTCATGAACCTTTTTGTTTTTTTTATGATTTTTGAGTTTACATTTTTTTCGTATTTTTTCCCAAAAGTCAATGGTCCACCGGTCAATGGTTGGTCGGTTAATCACAACGATTCAACTGGGAAACCGAGTGAGCTGGCTGGCTGGCCTCATTGTTGGGCTGGCCCGCGGACAGGGCGCATGAGCGCCAGATCCTCTATATGGCGCACAAAGCGCTCAGGAGGAGGTCTCTGCAATGACACGCCTAATGTGTAATTCTCTACGTTTTCTAGGATATCTAATTTTCTTGTTTACCGACAGATTTTCAAGAACACTGCAACGGCCGCATGTGCCATGCCTCTTCCTCTACAGGGTCAAAAGATATAGAGAAAAATATGTGGTTGGTCCCTCAAGTTCCACAAAAGTATAGCCTTGGTCCCTCACAGATTTTTGGTAGACATTTGGTCCTTCAAGTCTCAGAAACACATAAGTTTCGTCCAAAACTAGATTTTGGCCATGTTGACCGGGTTTGACCAATGAACAGTATATTCATAAAAAATAGCAAAAAATTGAAAAAGGTCTGGAATTTTGTGGCAACCAAGATGCTTCTGTGCGTTAGGTGCGTGAAATTGTTTGTGGTGTTTCCACATTCGAGAAGCTCGTGGCAAAAAAAGTTTGGCTGACAAATAAAAGGCAATTTTTTTGCTAGAGCTTCTCGGATGTTATTTGGCCACAAATATTACATGCACCCAGTGCACACAAGTATCTTAGTTGTCAGAAAATTTCAGTTTTCTTTTATTATTTTCCTACTTTTTGATTTTACTGTCTGTCGGTCAAACCTGGCCAACATGGTCAAACTCGGTCAATGTACCAAACTTATCAGGTTTTGTGACTTGAAGGACCGAAAATGTTTACCAAAAAAATCTTGAGGAACCAAGTCTATACTTTTGGGGAATTTGAGGGACCAAAAAACTGTATAGTTCAAGACATATTGTATATCTAGTTTTGGACCAAACATATCAAGTTGTGAGACTTGAAGGACCAAATGTCTACCAAAAAAATCTTAAGGGACTAAGTCTATACTTTTGGAAAACTTGAGGGACCAAAAACATACTATATCTGTTTTTGGACCCAACTTATCAGGATTTGTGGTAGTGGTCTCATCATAATGTGTGTCAAATCCATTATAGTTAAAAAAGGTTGTACTCTATCCACCACACGTGTAAATCTGAAAATAGATGTGATGTATTTTCTCTACTGGCTAGTGCATACACTAGTAGAAAAGGGGGCAATGACCCATGCCTGCTCAGCCCATTAGTCCCGGTTCTGCCACGAACCGGGACCAATGGAGGTATTTGCCCCGGTTCGTGATCCCAGGGGGGCGGCCGGGGCCTCGTGGGCATTGGTCCCGGTTCGTCTGGCCCTTTTGGTCCCGGTTGGTGGGACGAACCGGGACCAATGGGCCTCGCTCCTGGCCCACCACCATTGGTCCCGGTTGGTGGCTTGAACCGGGACCAAAGGATCCCCTTTAGTCCCGGTTCATGCCACCAACCGGGACCAATGAGGTGCCTATATATACCCCTTCGTGTGAGAGCAGAGCACAATGATCTGATTTTTCTCGCCACCGAGGGGGAGAGGGCTTGGTGGTGCTCTAGCTCACCTCCTATGCACACAAGGTGTTCGATGGAATGCCCAAGCCACACTACTTAAGTTTTCTCCTCTCTAAGCTCGACCTCCAAGCTCCATTTTCCTCAATATTTGTCTAGGTTTAGCGGTCCGTCACGCCCCGTCCCCGTTGTCGGTGTCAAAACCGGCGGAACTCGGGTAGGGGGTCCCGAACTGTGCGTCTAGGCGGATGCTAACAGGAGACAAGGGACACGATGTTTTTACCCAGGTCCGGGCCCTCTCGATGGAGGTAAAACCCTACTCCTGCTTGATTAATATTGATGATATGGGTAGTACAAGAGTGGATCTACCACGAGATCGAGAGGCTAAACCCTAGAAGCTAGCCTATGGTATGATTGTTGTTCGTCTTACGGACTAAAACCCTCCGGTTTATATAGACACCGAGATAGGGTTAGGGTTACAGTAGTCGGTTACAATGGTAGGAGATCTACATATCCGTATCGCCAAGCTTGCCTTCCACGCCAAGGAAAGTCCCATCCCGGACACGGACGAAGTCTTCAATCTTGTATCTTCATAGTCCAGAGTCCCACCAACGGTGATAATTCGGCTATCCGGACACCCCTAATCCGGGACTCCCACAAGAGCCCCGAACCAGGCTTCAATGGCGACGAGTCCGTGGCGCCAGAGATTGTCTTCGGCATTGCGAGGCGGGTTCTTCTCCAAATTCCATATACTCGTCGAATAGTGTCCGGCTTCTGATAAATGCTGCGCTCCTTGGCTTCCACGCCCAATAATGACCATCTTCCACGTGTTGAATGAATGCGAAAAGCCAGGGTATTTTTACACTTATCCCCCTAGCTGCGCAAATGAGTTGTCTATAAAAGGGACGAGGATCTAGATCCGAGTCACGCCATCCTCCCTCCGCGAGCTTTCATCGGAGCGCCTCTGACAAAAATCCATTCCATCATGGACAGTCGATGGGGCTCCTCCTCTCGCGCTCCCAGCCCTCAGCCTGGAAATTGGGAGAGATGCTCAGTCCCGCATAGCGAGCTAGTGACACTCCAAACCAAGGGATTTCTTCCCGGCCTTCATGGTTCCGGTTCAAGCCGGACTCGCCACCTATAAGGGCGGAAAGCAAGCGGAGAGTGTCCCCGATCCCTCCAAAGGAGAGCGGGTATACTTTATCTCTTATCTAGTAAGAGGAATCAGATTTCCAGTTCATCCATTTCTCCGAGGGCTCTTGGAGTTCTATGGCCTCCAGTTGCACCACCTTACGCCTGCCTCCATTTTGCACATCGCGGGCTTCGTAGCCCTTTGCGAACTGTTCTTGGGCGTTGAGGCTCATCTTGCGCTGTGGAAGAGATTATTCTTCCTTGTACCCCGCTCTCATGAGGGGTCAATATATCAAGAGGGCGGAGCCGAGCTGTGGCGCATCGCCAGGACCGAATATCTATCTGGAACCCCGAAGAAGGCGTCCGAAGACTGGCCTTCGGAATGGTTTTATATAGAAGACGTCCCGCTGCTGGATCTTGTTCGGATCGGTCTCCCGGAGTTCAGTAATGCTCCTTTGAAGAAACGCTGAGTTGGCCGGGCGCTTCTGCAGGGAAGACGACAGGGACGTCCTTTACCTGATGAGCCGAATAAGATTGTTAGCTCATTCCGGACTGACCATGATCGGTGTCATGGCCACATGTATTATGCGGGGGGTGCAGCCACTCCAGTATAGGGGCCACCCCATGTGGGATTTCAACGGGGAGGACGATGCCACCCGTCATGGCCGTAAGGGGCCGGGATCGGTCACCGATCTGGTGAAGATCTTGTCCGCTCTGTACAAGGGGGAAGAGGAGGATTTTCTCGCGTCCGGTCCATTGAACGGATTTTCTATGAATAATCCTCGAAGCTGGGTAAGCGGACATTTATTTTTTGCACATCCGATCCGTATTACCATGGTTAGGTATCTCATTTTGTGCGTCAGGCCGTAAAAGACATAAACAGCCCGCCTCCACAACCCGAGGATCCGGAACGGCTCCTCGATCCGGCCTCCCAAGAGGATCCGGACATATTGGTGGAGCTTATTGATGGGGTATTTCACCAATTGAGCATCGATAATGCCTTGGTCGCCATTACGGCCGATTACCCCGGAATACTTCCAGCCTCACAGGTAACTGAGACCGAGGTCCCAATACTCTGATAATGACCCATCCGTGCTTATTTTTTATCACCGTATACTAATGGTGTTTTGCAGGGGGTGCCTTCGAGGCAGGAGGCCGACCCGGCGGCGGCTAGCCAACAAGGGGCCGCACGGCACCGCAGGCTAAAAAGAAGTGCGGTCCGGCTCGAAACGCCGCCGCAACGGTATGGCGCGTCACCATATTCCCAGGATTGATTCTTGGAAGGCGTACTAACGCTGGTGCTCTTTTCAGGAAAAAGAGCGCTCGCCGGACTATGTCCGGAGAGGTTGCCAATCGAGCCTCCGCCACCGGGCTCCAAAGCCGGGTCGAAGCGGAGGCGAGCACGAAGCGTGCGTCGGATGCTCCTCCGACAGAGGATGCCGACAGATTGTCCGCCACCAACTCCGAGGTGGAGAGTGCCATGAATCACAGGCGCCGTCGGACAGTTCTTCGGGACGCATGTTTCTCCCAAGAGGCATTGAATGCCTTCAATTCGGGAGATGCGCACCTCCGTGCCGCTCAAGATGGTCTAGCCAGAGCCACGAAGCAGTATGTAAAGGACATACGGGTGAGGAAATTTGGCGGTTATATATGCCAGTAGCCCCCGAGACTTAAAATAGTTAGAATAACTGATTTAAGGATCATTTGTTATGCAGGATCTTACAAAAAAGAATACCCGACTGTCCCAGGAGCTTGAAGAATGCAAGGACCAACTTGAGGCCGCACTAGCCGCCTGTGGGGAGCCACAGAGACCCCTCTCGTAATATATGCTTCAAAAGATAAGTAGTTTGTGAAGTGCGGCGTGTGTAAATCGTCGACAATAATATTGCAGATGGCGCCGGACTAGATCCGGACAAGCAACAGCTCTTGCGCGGTTGAAGGCCGGCGAGAATGTGCTTACAAGGGTGAGGCAAGAGAAAAATGATCTCCAAGATGCCAACACCCAGCTGGGTGAGGAACTAAAGGATGTTTGTGCTCAAATTGCCGACTCCGTGAAGGAGAATCAGCGACTTCGTCGCGGCATTTATAGTAAGTGCTTGAGCGAACTTTGAAAAAGAGTTCGGGGAGGAAGTCAACTAACAGAGTTATGTCTGTAGGTATGGTCACGGGTCGTCCTGCAGAGGAAATGCTCGGTTCTACGGGTGACCTTCTTCCCGAGCTATTGCAACTGCACGAACGAGTTCGGCAGGTGATGAAAGGCGTCGCCCATGCCTTGTGGCCATCTATCTCCTTGCCCGAAGGCCTTGGAGAGCTTGCAAAGAAGCTTCAGGGAGCGCGGCGACGCTTCCGATTATGGAAGATATCGGCCTGTCGTCAAAGCGCCAGGGAGGCCTAGGCCATGGTGAAGACGCGGTACACGAAGGCGGACCCAAACCACATGGCCAAGGTCGGACCTGTGGGGCCCGACGGGAAGGAGATCCCTGTGAGCTTAGTGTACGGCCAAGTAGAGTTGGCTGCAAAGTATTCCCAGCAGGACTGTAAACTAGACAACCTATTAGATGGTATTGAAGAGGAATACAATCAGTCAATTTGACTATGTAATTTAAAATGACATGTAAAATGCCTGATTGCCTTCTAGCCGGATTGTAGATCGTTTGTCGTAGCGGACCTTTTCGCTTCAACCTCGAGACCCAATAGTCCGGAGTGTGTCCGAATACCCTCGCGGTTATGTAAAAACTGGGGCATGCGTAGAGACCAGGCGTAGGGGTCATGAGTGCTTTATCAGACAAGTGCCCAACTAGTTATGTTATATTACATGGTTAGTAAGAAACATCTTCCAGGGAGAATAGTTCCGTTAGGGGTTCCTTTTCCTGGGAGGCATGGCCTAAAGTGCATGTCCGGACTGCGAAAAAAGCGTAAAAGCATCTGGGGCAGATAAATGAAAAATAAAAATCGTCTTTTAGTTCACCGACCGAATATTCCCTTAAGAACGCTTAGCTTCGGCTTCACCCGACCGAGGTACGCGTCGCTGACCCGGCGGTAACAATCGCAGAGGTGCTCCCTTTACCACTAGCCGAACAATCAGGAACGTAGGGGTAAGCACAGGAGCCAGGCAACCCAGCTTGGTCAAAACTTAAGTCATATCGATGCATATAATGGTGAATAAAAGGTACATGCGGAAGTGTGACACATGTGTTGGGCGTAAAGCCCGTATAAATAAGCTTCTGTTAAAGAAGCCCCCAGATATACTGAACGCGGATAACGCGTCAAGTGTGTGCGAACAATGCGCAAACGAGCCTTTAACGGCTTCGGAAAAAAGGAGGAAGAAGGAGAGAAATAAAAGACAACTTAAAGTATAAAATATAGACGGAGGAAGGAGACGAACTCAGAATCCGGCGCTAGGCATAGAATCTTCGGAGACGGGCTGCGTTCCATGGGTTCGGTTCGAGTCGGTTATCCGATGCGTTTCGTAGATGGTATGCTCCGCCGGTCAGGACTTGGTCGATGATGAAGGGACCCTCCCATTTGGGCTTGAGTTTGTCCTTTTTCTTGTCCGGCAGGCGTAGAACTAGTTCACCAACATTGTAAGATTTGGCCCGTACTTCCCTGCTTTGATATCTTCGAGCCTGCTGTTGATAGAATGCGGAACGGGTTTTTGCCACGTCGCGCTCCTCCTCCAAGGCGTCCAAACTGTCCTGCCGATCGAGCTCGGCTTCTCTTTCTTTGTACATGCGCACGCGAGGTGAGTCATGAATTATGCCGCGGGGCAAAACTGCCTCTGCGCCGTATACCATAAAAAATGGTGTGAATCCGGTAGTGCGATTCGGCGTGGTCCGCAGCCCCCAGAGTACGGAGTCGAGCTCCTCTACACAGTGCATGTTAGATTCCTTGAGGGACCGCACTAGTCTAGGTTTAATGCCGCTCATGATTAGACCATTTGCTCGCTCGACTTGACCGTTAGTTTGGGGGTGATAGACTGAAGCGTAGTCGAGCTTGATGCCCATGTTTTGCACCAGAGTTTGACCTCGTCGGCCGTGAAGTTCGTGCCGTTATCAGTGATGATGCTATGGGGGACGCCATAACGGTGTACTACCCATGATATGAAGTCTATCACCGGTCCGGATTCGGCCGTGTTTACAGGCTTGGCCTCTATCCATTTGGTGAATTTATCCACCATGACCAATAGATATTTTTGCTTGTGGGTTCCTCCTTTAAGGGGTCCAACCATGTCAAGCCCCCAGACCGTGAAGGGCCAGGTGATGGGTATAGTTTTGAGAGCGGTGGGTGGCATGTGGCTTTGATTAGCAAAGAGCTGGCAACCGACGCATCGTTGGACTAAGTCCTGAGCATCTGCCCGGGCCATCGGCCAATAAAATCCTGTACGGAAGGCCTTGCCTACAAGGGCCCGGGCTGCGGAATGGTGCCCCCGAGTCCGGCATGAATTTCAGCCAAGAGATTCTGCCCTTCCTCTTCGGAGATACACCTTTGAAGGACTCCGGTTGTGCTTTTCTTATAAAGCTCTCCCTCATGGACCTTATAGGCTTTAGACCGCCGCACTATGCAGCGGGCCTCGTTTTGGTCCTCGGGAAGTTCCTGCCTAGTTAGGTAGGCTAGGAATGGTTCTGTCCACGGGGCAATGGCTGCCATTATTGCGTGGGCTGACGGTGTTATTTCGTTGGCGGAACCACCAACTATGTCGGAATGTTCGGTGTGGGGCAGTGTGGTTGGGTCCGGGTTGTTATTTCCGGACTCTCCCTCCCATAATACGGATGGCTTGAAAAGCCTCACTAGGAAGATGTTGGGGGGGACGGCATCGCGCTTTGCGCCAATGCGTGCCAACACGTCTGCTGCCTGGTTGTTATCCCGGGCTATATGGTGAAATTCGAGCCCCTCAAACCGAGCTGACATTTTGAGGACGGCATTGCGATAAGCTGCCATTTTCGGGTCCTTGGCATCAAAGTCCCCATTTATTTGGGATATCGCGAGGTTCGAATCCCCGCGCACCTCTAGGCGTTGAATGCCTATGGAGACTGCCATCCGAAGACCATGTAGAAGGGCCTCGTATTCGGCTACGTTGTTGGAGTCCACGTACATTATTTGAAGTACGTATTGGAATGTATCTCCGGTTGGGGACGTCAAAACGACCCAGCCCCCAGGATGGCCAACATTTTGGAGCCGTCGAAGTGCATGATCCAGTTGGAATATGCGCCGTACTCTTTAGGGAGTTCGGCTTCAGTCCATTCGGCGACGAAGTCGGCCAAAACTTGCGACTTAATAGCTCGCCGTGGCTTGTAGGTTATGTCGAACGGGAGGAGCTCAATGGCCCATTTAGCAATCCGGCCCGTTGCGTCGCGGTTGTTTATAATGTCATTAAGAGGTACTTCGAGGCTACTGTTATTGAACACTCTTGAAAGTAGTGTCGCAGCTTCCGGGATGCCATGAACACCGCGTATGCTATCTTTTGATAATGCGGGTACCGTGACATGCAAGGAGTTATGACGGTGGACAATAAGTAAACTGGTTTTGGAGATGGAACTTGTGTCCGTCCGCTTTCGCTCGACAACGAGCACCACGCTTACAACTTGATGGGTTGCTGCAATGTATAATAGCATTGGTTCGCCCATGTTGGGCGCCAGGACCGGATTTGTTGCCAATATGGCTTTGATTTCTTCGAGTCCGACCGTGGCGGCATCCGTCCACTCGAAGTGTTCGGTGCGCCGGAGGAGGCGATAAAGGGGTAATGCCTTTTCTCCTAAGCGGGTCTTTGGGGATATCCAATTGTGACAGACCTCGGATCTTGGCTGGGTTTGCTTCAATTCCTCTACCGGATACAATGAAGCCCAAGAGCTTTTCGGCTGGTACGCCGAAAACGCATTTTTCCGGGTTGAGCTTGATGTCGTATGTTCGGAGATTATCAAATGTGAGCTTCAAGTCGTCGACTAGGGTTTCGACATGCTTGGATTTGACGACCACATCGTCTACGTATGCCTCCACTGTTTTGCCGATCTGGTTTGCCAGACATGTCTGAATCATGCGCTGATATGTTGGCCGGCGTTTTTGAGCCCAAAGGGCATTGTGTTGAAGCAAAATGGGCCGTATGGAGTGATGAATGCTGTTGCGGCTTGGTCTGGCTCTGCCATCTTAATTTGGTGGTAGCCGGAGTATGCGTCGAGGAAACACAATGAATCGTGTCCTGCGGTAGCGTCGATAATTTGATCGATGCAGGGAGGGGAAGGGATCCTTTGGGCAAGCCTTGTTAAGGTCCTTAAAATCGACACATAGGCGCCAGGATTTGTCCTTCTTTGGTACCATTACCAGGTTTGCTAGCCAGTCCGGATGCTTAATATCTCTGATGAATCCGACTTCCAATAGTTTGGCTAGCTCCTCTCCCATGGCCTGTCTCTTGGGTTCGGAGAAACGCCGAAGAGCTTGTTTGACTGGCTTGAATCCTTTTAGGATATTTAGGCTGTGCTCGGCCAGCCGGCGTGGGATTCTTGGCATGTCTGAAGGGTGCCAGGCAAAAATGTCCCAATTTTCGCGTAGGAATTCTCGTAGTGCGGCGTCCACATCAGGGTTTAATTGTGCCCCGATGTAGGCCGTTTTTGTAGGGTCCGTTGGATGGACTTGGAATTTGACTATATCGTCTGCCGGTTTAAAAGAGGTGGACTTGGATCTCTTATCGAGTATCACATCATCCCTGTTCACCGTGGAGCGCAGTGAGTTCCTCTGCCGCTAGGGCTTCGGATAGTGCCTCAAGGGCAAGTGCGGCTGTTTCATTTTCGGCGAGGAGCGCTATGTCCGGGTCACTAGCAAGAGTGATAATTCCGTTGGGTCCGGGCAATTTGAGCTTCATGTACCCGTAATGGGGTATAGCTTGAAAAATTGTGAATGCCTCTCGCCCTAATAGAGCGTGGTATCCGCTGCTGAACGGTGCCACTTGGAATGTGACCTCCTCGGACCTATAATTGTCCGGCGTGCCGAACACCACATCCAGTGTGATCTTTCCTGTACAGCATGCTTCCCGACTGGGGATTATTCCTCTAAAGGTTGTGCTGCTTTGCTCAATGCGGCTCCAGTCTATTTCCATTTTTCGAAGGGTTTCCTCGGAGATGAGGTTTAATCCGCGGCCGCCGTCCATGAGTACCTTGGTAAGGCGAAAGCCGTCCACTATTGGACTGGGGACCAATGCGGCTGGTGCTCGGGCTGTTCGGAATTTAGGTTAACATCTTGGCGTTAAAGGTAATAGCCGTGTCACTCCATGGATTTATTGTTGCTGCGGAGTGTTCGTTTCCGCATATTATTTGATGCGAAAGTCTCGAAGACTGTTAATACCGTACTGGTATTGCTGGGCTGGTGCTCTGGAGCTAAGAGCTCTTCGTCACTTTTGGCCACCTGTTGTAGTATCTAACATGCTCTAAGGCTATGAGTTGGAGTGGCGCCCTCTGTGCTATGAATTTTGCAGGGTCCATTGAGCCATCCCTCCAGTACGGTTCCATGCCCTTTGGGGGGTTTTTGCTTTTTTGTATGTAACCCAGGTGCCTGGTGAGGATGCACCCTTTTATTTCGGACTAGGGTCGTATTCGGGGCCGGATTATCCCAAAATTTGGTTTCGGTTTTCCAGGCGCTCTCCATCGCGTAGTACTTTCGTACTATGGACGCCAAGTCAGCGAAGCGTGTAATTTCACGACGACTTATGGCGTTTAGGATTCCCTTGTCCGTGCAATTATTACAGAAGAATGAGATTGCGTCCTCCTCGCGGCAATCCTTTATCCTATCCATAACCAGGAGGAATCGCCCAAGAATGATGTCCGTTTCACCGGGCTCTTGCCGGATTTGGGATAGATCGCTTATGTTTGGGTGGGCGGGTGGAATTAAATTCCGAACCCCGTCCAATCTAAGACTCAGGGGCCATGAAGTTTCCGAACTTGGAAGCTTGGGTTCTTGGAGGTTGTCCAATGAATCTAGCCCGCTGCCTGACTTTAAGTTCAGGGCTTAAGTTGTGTCCTCCCCTCCGCGGGAATCCGGCATGGAGGGGTCAGGAATCCGGACATAGCTGGTCCTTAAGGTAGGAGAAGAGTCGCCGTATTGTTCCTCTACCACAGCAACATGGTGGGTAGCCTGGGGAGAGTTGATTTCTCTCAGATCGGTTTTAGGCCCAATCTGATCGTAGTCTGTAGCGACTCCCAGGGCGGCAATGCGATCCAAGAGCTCGTTTAAGGAAGAGAGCTCCATCGGATCTAACCGCTCGGGCGAAGTTCCGAGTTAACGTGAAGATTGCTTTCGATGACCCAAGAAGTCATCGGCGCTGGCGAACAGCGGTCATAAGAAAACCGCTTAGCGGAGAGTTTGGCCGGTGGCCAAAGCTCCTTTAGCAATGGTGCCGTCTTTAAAGACGGGATGAGGCATCCTTCCGACAGCGACGCAGAGGAACTCTCAATGAAAGCACCAATGTCGATGTCAAAACCGGCGGATCTCGGGTAGGGGGTCCCGAACTATGCGTCTAGGCGGATGGTAACATGAGACAAGGGACACGATGTTTTTACCCAGGTTCGGGCCCTCTCGATGGAGGTAAAACCCTACTCCTGCTTGATTAATATTGATGATATGGGTAGTACAAGAGTGGATCTACCACGAGATCGAGAGGCTAAACCCTAGAAGCTAGCCTATGGTATGATTGTTGTTCGTCCCCACGGGCTAAAACCCTCCGGTTTATATAGACACCGGATAGGGTTAGGGTTACATGTAGTCGGTTACAATGGTAGGAGATCTACATATCCGTATCGCCAAGCTTGCCTTCCACGCCAAGGAAAGTTCCATCCGGACACGGGAAGAAGTCTTCAATCTTGTATCTTCATAGTCCAGGAGTCCGGCCAACGGTGATAGTTCGGCTATCCGGACACCCCCTAATCCAGGAATCCCTCACCCATCTTCACCGCCGTCGATCACCCGCACCGATCTCATCATCGGCACCACCGTGGTGAGCCTCTTGTTCTTATCTTCTTTCTGAAAGGAAAAATATTCTTACTTGTATGTTTAGATAGATACTTGTATTATTTTCTTACTTTTATTATTGCATCTTATATAGTGCGATTGTTTTGGTCTCCGCCCCGCCCTCGGCCCCACATCTATGATTCGGATGTGGTATATATTATCTTTTCATAACTATTGGTTCATTTATTGTTTATGAAAATTATGCCACCAACGTGACATAGATTTTATTTATCTAGGAGGTTGTTGAACCGGAAATTTCAACCGACCCTATTGTCTAGAGGTTAAATTTAGTTGAAGAAGAAAACAATTTCTTGAAGGAAAAAATAAAAAAACTTGAGGAGGAGAAGATGATATTGGAGTTGCATGTTGCGGATGACGTCGATGATCACAAGATCAAGATGGATGCAATGCGCTTGAAGATTAGAAAGATTAGAAAATATGCCATTCATACCGAGGCTTGGTATCATTATGCCTTTGGATCAGTTGTTACCTTGGTTGCGATTATGATCGCATTGTTTTCGCATTGAAATGTTTTACATAGTTTCAATGTATGGTTTAATTAATTTAGATGCTCTGCAGAGCTTTATGTTGTTAGATGAGAACTATGTATGTACTTTGGTTTTTATGTGATGATGAACTTCTATTAATTTGGTCACTTAATTATCTATTCATGATGTTCTGTAATGATTTTTGACACACTTAATTATATATAATGCACGCAGATGAACCGGCAATGGATGTACGGTGACAGACACACCTCCAAGTACATTAAGGGCGTGCATGATTTTATCGACGTGGCTAAGGCAAACAAGCAGAATGGTTTTATGTGTTGTCCATGCCTTATATGTGGGAATACGAAGTCTTACTCTGACCGGAAAATCCTTCACACCCACCTACTTTACAAGGGTTTCATGCCACACTATAAAGTTTGGACGAGGCATGGAGAAATAGGGGTTATGATGCAAGACGGCGAAGAAGAAGAGTACGATGACAACTATGTGCCCCTTGAATACGGTGATGCTACTGAACATCAAGAGGAACCAGCCGATGTGCACGATGATGCTGCAACGGGCGAAGCTGCTGAAGATCAAGGGGAACCAGACGATGTGCACGATGATGCTGCAACGGGCGAAGCTGTTGAAGATCAAGAGGAACCAGACAATGTGCCCGATGATGATGATCTCCGTCGGGTCATTGTCGATGCAAGGACGCAATGCGAAAGTCAAAAGGAGAAGTTGAAGTTCGATCGCATGTTAGAGGATCACAAAAAAGGGTTGTACCCTAATTGCGAAGATGGCAACACAAAGCTCGGTACCGTACTGGAATTGCTGCAGTGGAAGGCAGAGAATGTTGTGCCTAATAAAGGATTTGAGAAGCTACTGAAAATATTGGAGAAGAAGCTTCCAAAGGATAACGAATTGCCGGACAGTACATACACAACAAAGAAGGTTGTATGCCCTCTAGGATTGGAGGTACAGAAGATACATGCATGCCCTAATGACTGCATCCTCTACCGCGGTGCATAGAAGGATCTGAACGCATGCCCGGTATGCGGTGCATGGCGGTATAAGATCAGACGAGATGACCCTGGTGATGTTGACGGCAAGCCTCCCAGGAAGAGGGTTCCTGCGAAGGTGATGTGGTATGCTCCTATAATACCACGGTTGAAATGTCTGCTCGTAAACGGAGAGCATGCCAAGTTGATGCGATGGCACAGTGAGGACCGTAAGAAAGACGAGAAGTTGAGAGCACCCACGACGGGTCGCAGTGGAGAAAAAATCGAGAGAAAGTACTGGGATGAGTTTGCAAAGGACCCAAGGAACGTATGGTTTTCTTTAAGCGCGGATGGCATTAATCCTTTCGGGAGCAGAGCAGCAATCACAGCACCTGGCCCGTGACTCTATGTATGTATAACCTTCCTCCTTGGATGTGCATGAAGCGGAAGTTCATTATGATGCCAGTTCTCATCCAAGGCCCTAAGCAATCCGGCAACGACATTGATGTGTACCTAAGGCCATTAGTTGAAGAACTTTTACAGCTATGGAATGGAAACGGTGTACGTATGTGGGATGAGCACAAAAAGGAGGAATTTGACCTAAAGGCTTTGCTGTTCATGACCATCAACGATTGGCCCGCTCTCAGTAACCTTTCAGGACAGACAAACAAGGGATACCATGCATGCACACACTGTTTACTTGACACCGATAGTATATACCTGGGAAGCTGCAGGAAGAATGTGTACCTGGGCCATCGTCGATTTCTTCCGACCAACCATCAATGTAGAAAGAAAGGCAAGCATTTCAAAGGCGAGGCAGATCACCGGAAGAAGCCCGCCATGCATACCGGTGATCACGTACTTGCTATGGTCCGCTCTTCGATCGACGTGATGCACGTGACGAAGAACCTTTGCGTGAACCTGCTAGGCTTCTTGGGCGTGTATGGGAAGACAAAAGATACACCTGAGGCACGGGAGGACCTGCAACGCTTGCACGAAAAAGAGGGCATGCACTATAGGAATCAGAGGATTTGCCATCAGCCACGGCGGACGGCGAAGTCATGGATGGCGGACGGCAAAGGTCTTTGCCGTCCGCGGCAGACGGCAAAAGGGGACGATAAAGTAGGGGACGGCTAAGAGCTACGTTGTCGTCTACTTCAGGCGGCTGACGGCAAAGGGGCCTTTGCCATCAGCAGCGGACGGCAAAGAATGCAGACGGCAATAAATGCGTTGTTACTCCGTTAGGTGGTTAACGGCAGGCCTTTGCCGTCCGCTGCGGACGGCAAAGCCTTTGCCGTCAGCTGCTGATGGCAAACTGACCAAATTGGTCAGCCTCCCAGGAAGCACAGTTGCCTGCCACGTGGCCTCTTTGCCGTCCGCTGCTGATGGCAAAGAGCCCTTTGCCGTCGGTGGCGCATTTACAAAGAGCCTGCATATTGTCTCTTTTTTCTGTTTTTTTAATCCAACAATTTTCACAGCAAATATATATGACATATATAGATATATTTCCATATCACATATCCAGCACATAAGTTTCATATCACATATCACATCAGTTTCATCCATACACATTGTTCATACATAAGCAAGTTCCATCCATACACATTGTTCCATCCATATACATATTACAATGCAAAGTTTCATCAAGATAGCAAGTTCCATCATAGCAAGCTAGATACAATGCAAAGTTTCATCAAAGGAAAAGCAAGCACTCCATCATAGCAAGCTAGCTTCCATGAAGTGAATGAAATCTGCAAAATGGTAAATAAGAAAGTTAGAAATAGGTGACTAGAACAAGAAGAAGACTAGAACAAGAAGTATATGTCATTATGAGCTAACTTAGGTGAAATGGATCATATATGAGCTAACTAAGTTGAAATGGGTTGTTTATGAGCTAACTTAGTTGAAATGGATCATTTATGAGCTAACTTAGTTGAAATGGGTCGTTTATGAGCTAACTAAGGTGAAGGGCATCGTTTTTGAGCTAAGTAAGGTGAAATGGATCGTTTTTTAGCTAACTTAGGTGAAATGGATCATTTATGAGCTTTTATAAGCTAACTTAGTTGAAATGGGTCGTTTATGAGCTAACTAAGGTGAAATGTCATGTTTTTGAGCTAACTAAGGTGAAATGGATCGTTTTTTAGCTAACTTAGGTGAAATGGAGTTTAGGAGCAAATCTAGGTGAAATGGGTCATTTTGGAGCTAACCTAGGTGAAATGGGTCATTTTGGAGCTAACCTAGGTGAAATGGGTCATTTTAAAGCTAACGTAGGTAAAATGGATCATTTAGGAGCTAATCTACGTAAAATGGGTCATTTTAGAGCTAACTTGGATAAATTTGATCACTTGTAAGCTAACTAAGGTAAAATGAGCCATTTTAGAGCTAACTTAGGTAAAATGGACCGTTTATGAGCTAACTAAGCTAATTATGCAATTTTTGACATGAGTAACCTAAGTACATATCATTTTAGAGCTAACTTAGGTCGAATGGATGGTTTATGAGGTCAGTAAGCTTATTAAGTCATTTTGGAGGAAAAGAAGCTAACTCTAGGTCATTATGGTAAGTATATTGGAGGAAATAAAGCTAAGTCTAGGTCTTTATGCATTTGTTAAGCAAAACACTAGAGAAACTTACCGTGATCAGGGAGGTGTACAAGCGGGCTGGCTCGCGCCGGTAGCTGGAGAAGGATCATGCGATGCGTTTCTGGAGTTAAGGTGCACCAAAGATCATTTCCAATGTCTCGTTAGCATTATGACACTCAAATGTTAAGACTAGCAAGTAATGTCCATTCTAATTAAACTCACCGTGCCCAGGAGCAACCACTGGCATCGGCGGAGCGGTCTGACCGGACTTCTCGCACACAGACTGCACATTTGGTTTTCACAATACAGTCATACTAGTTAGTAATGAGACTCAAATGTTAAGACTAGCAAGTAATCTGCAGAAGAAACTTACCACAAGGAGCTCGTACATGGCCCTTGCCCGCATGTCATTCCGTGCCCTCTCCTCCTCCAACATCTTTGTCGTCCTCTCCTCCAACTCCCGCTGCCTCTCCGCCGCCTCCGCCAGAAGTTTCTCCGTTCTATCTCCCTCACTGTATAGCAGCCTGCAACACCACTCACATGACCATTTGTAATCATTGATGGAAGCGCACACAATGTAATGGAGAAAGATAGCTGAGTACTTATAACTAACCTTGAAGGCGAGTTGGACTGGCCGTTCACGAGGCCTTATCTCAGAGCGGAGCTCGACTGGCGCGCCTTGATCTCCGGGAGAGTGCTAGGACAACGGATAAGTCCATCTCCCATGGCTATGGAGCCATGGGACCTCCCGCCACCAGATATCATCAGCAGCTCTGTATCATGGGACCCTGGCTCGGGGTTAAAGTCCTTCCCTTTCCTCGCCTTCCCTTGATCTCTATATTGCACGAGCTTGTCGTGGGCGGAGATGTTGGTGAAGTTCTTTGGATCATCGAGGTCAGACGCAGAGAATGCCTTGACTTTCTTGTAAGGGCAGTGTGGGCCATGGCATACAGGTCGTACACCTCGGCACTTTATCCGCCTTTATTGTAGCGTGCACGAAGAGAGAAACAAAGTAAATTAGTAATTAAAGGGCTAAAGCTAACATGATGAATGAATTGCATGAATCATGAAGCAAACCACATACCCAGTTCGCCCGTCTTTGAAATAAGTTGGAGCTGCCTTGGTGGTGTGGCACACCTTCCATTTGGGCACGTTTGTCCTTGGCCTCGTTGTGGGTGGCCCGCCATTCTTTTGAGCACCACGCATTGACCAACACCTCCCAACAATCCATCCGATCCGCACACCATCTCGGGGGGGCCTAAGTTAGCAAATAGAAACTTGAGCGCAACGGCTATGAATTACTAAATGAAGGAAGTAAGTACAAGGCCTTAAGAATTACCTTCATGTACTGCTCCTTACTCAAGAACTTATCGCGGCACTCCTGCTTGGGCTTCTTGATACCACGCCCGGCATAGTAGTCTCGAACAGCCTGCACCCGAACCTCATGCCGTAAGTTCTGAAGTAGGCGCTTGCACTCCTTGTCGATAACATCTGCCGCCTCCTCCTCGTATCCCTCCTCACACACAGTAGAATGTCTGCAATCAAATGAGACAATATTGATTAGTACAATTAATAACTAGCTAGTTGAAGATTTTTAATTGTGTAAAGGAGAAATTACCCAGAACTTTCTGATCACCACATCTGCCCTCGTCTTGCACAAGACACCGTCGATAATCTCAACCGGCGGGGCCGGGGCAGCCAAGTAGTGCTCCCAACTCAATCCAACCTCTGGAAGCCGACCCTCACCAGGCAACGTGACAAACCCCAGGAAGTTTTGCCGAATCAGAACTCCAAGGACGGAGTTGGGCCGGTGGACACTTTCATGGTGGTCCCAACCCCTGCAGACATGACAAGGCCAACGCATTAGTTATTTGAAGAAAGCGTGAATGCAGAAGGTACAAAAATATTAAATGCACTTACCTCTCCCCATCAGGGAAAATCAACCACCTCTGCTTTCATGGGTCGCCGACACGGGCCAGAGCCGTAGCACCACGCTGGTAGACGCGTTGCCCCTCCTCCTCAATATCAGTCGGCTCCCCGTCATCATCAGCACGGCCACTCGGCTCTCCGCCATCATCAGCATGGCCACTCGGCTCCTCAGGCTGACCCGATCAGGTACCCCATCCAGACGTGTGCTCCTCCGGGGTCTCATGGGCCCAACTCTTGTGGGCCGAAGGCCCGTCGACCCGAGGCTCGTGGGCCGAAGACCCGTGGACCGGAGTCCGTGTAGCCTCCTCCTCGGACGAGTCCACCCTAGCAGTCACGTGCTACAGCTGGGGTGGCGGCGAGGAAGGCGCCGTAAGAGTCACCCTACCTCCTCTCCCGCGACCACGTGCTCCACCTCCTCTCTTCTTCTTACTTCGTCCCCTGATTGGCACCGAAGTCGACGAAGAAGGGCCCGGTGGTGTCGACATAATGTCCAGCAATGCTCGGCGGAGAGGTGTGTGTGCAATGGAAGACCTCACACCACGCACCGGCGAAGAAGGGGCCTCGGCGCGCTCCCGACCAGCGCCCACCATCTTTCAACACCTGCCATGACAAAGAATAAACGAAATTAGTACAACATAAAAAAAAGTACCGACATGAATAATAATATGTATATCACTTAAGTGTATCATCATCAAGTACAACATAAAAATTGAATACCTGACACTACTAATAATCTCGATCAGTATTATCAATAAATGCATAATCATCATCATCACTATAATCAATGATGGGCTCACTATAATCATCATCATCACTATCATCACTATAATCATCATCATCATCACTGGACACACAACAATTATATATAAAATTCACCATGTATATATTCATCAGTTGATCTACTTTGTCAATTTTATTACATCCATGCAACCTACACTCTAATAGGTAATGATAGGTCCTAATCCCACCCGAGTATGTGTAGATTGGGTTCATTTTCCCATGCTATGCTCCGGATCCGACGCAAAATTTCGGCAGCACCTCCCTGCTGTTCTCCTGATACACGTCTCTGCAATAAACAGAGAGGATGTGTACCCGGAGAACAACAGGGGAGGCACTGACGAAATTTATGCGTCGGATCCGGAGCAAAGCATATGCGTCGGATCAGGTGCTGTTTCAGGATCGGGGATTCGGGGTGTCGGGGTGCCGTGTCGGGGTCGGGGTGCTGTTTCGGGGTCGGGGGGTTCGTGTCGGTCGGGTCGGGGTGTCGGGGTCAGGGGTCGATTGTCGGGTCGGGTGTGTCGGGTCAGGCCTTCGGGGTGTCGGGTCAGGCTCGGGGTCGGGGTGTCAGGTCGGGGTGCTGGGTCGGGGTCGGGGTGCCGTGTCGGTGTCGGGGTCGGGGTGTCGATCGGGCCAGGCTCGGGGTCGGGGTCGGGGTCGGGGTCGGGGTCTCGGGGTCGGGGTGTCGTGTCGGGGTGTCGGGTCGGGGTCGGGGTGCCGTGTCGGGTCGGGTTTTTTTTCCTCTTTTTTCCTTTTCTTCTTCTTCCTCATCTTCCTTTTCTTCCTTTTCTTCCTTTTTTTTCCTTCTTCTTCTTCTTCTTCTTCTTCTTCTTCTTCTTCTTCCTTTCCTTTTTCCTCTTCTTCTTCTCCTCCTCTCCTCTTTTTTCTTCTTCTTCTTCCTCTTCTTCTTTTTTCTTCTCCTCCTCCTCCTCTTCTTCTTCCTTTCCTGCTTCCTCTTCTTCTTCTCCTCCTCTCCTCTTTTTTTCTTCTTCTTCTTTCCTAAACCTAAACCTAAACCTAAAACTAAACCTAAATCTAAAACTAAAACTAAAACTAAAACTAAATCTAAACTAAACATAAACCTAAAACTAAAAAAACAGAAAAAAGGAAAAAACTAAATCTAAACCTAAAACTAAACCTAAAACTAAAACTAAAACTAAATCTAAACTAAACATAAACCTGAAACTAAAAAACAGAAAAAAAGAGGAGGTAGAGTTCACCTGGGGCAGGGCCGTGGAGGAGGTGGCCGGTGGAGGAGGGGGGCGGCTGAGGCGGCGCCCAGGCAGTGGCGGCGGGGCAGGGCAGGGCGGTGAGGCGGGGCAGGCGTGGCGCCGAGGCAGCTGAGCGGGCGGCAGGCGAGGCAGTGGGGCGCTGGTGGTTGGGCGAGGGGGCGAGGCGGTGGGGCGTGGGGGCAGGCGTGGTGGCGCCGAGATAGCAGGGCATGAGGCGGCAGGGCAGCAGTGGCACAGGCGGGGCGGTGGGGCGGCGGGGTGGGGGGGCGACGGGGCGGCGAGGTGGTGGGGCGACGGGGCGGCGAAGAGTGGTGGGGGAGGCGGCGCGCATGTGAAGAGGGAGAGAAACAGAGAGAGACGGCGGGGGTGGGGCGCGGCCGCTGTTAGATAAGTTAAATCTTTGCCGTCCGCCCCACTTTGTCGTGCGCTTTTTTGCTCTTTGTCGTCTGCTAGCAGACGACAAAGAGGGGGGCCGTTAAGTTTTTTTTAAGAAGCTCATCAGTGGGGCCCCCTCCCTCTTTGTCGTCCGTTAGCCGACGGCAAAGCTTCTTTGTCGTCCGCTAGCAGACGGAAAAGAAGGGGCTGATGGCAAATATGATCTTTGCCATCAGCCAGTTCTTTGTCGTCTATTTTTTGGAAACTAACAGCAAAGACCTCCTTTGTCGTCCGCTAGCAGACGACAAAGAAGGGGCTGATGGCAAATCCTCTGATTCCAGTAGTGATGCCTCCGAATCAGTATGAAGGTCCTGCCAGCTACGCTCTTACGAAAAAAGAGAAAGAAATCTTCTTTGAATGCCTGCTCAGTATGAAGGTCCTGACTGGCTTCTCGCCGAATATAAAGGGAATAATAAATATGCCAGAGAAAAAGTTCCAGAACCTAAAGTCTCATGACTGCCATGTGATTATGACGCAACTGCTTCCGGTTGCATTGAGGGGGCTTCTACCGAAAAATGTCCGATTAGCCATTGTGAAGCTATGTGCATTCCTCAATGCAATATCTCAGAAGGTGATCGATCCAGAAATCGTACCAACGCTAAGGAGTGATGTGGCGCAATGTCTTGTCAGTTTCGAGCTGGTGTTCCCACCATCCTTCTTCAATATCATGACGCACATCCTAGTTCATCTAGTCGACGAGATTGTCATTCTAGGGCCCGTATTTCTACACAATATGTACCCCTTTGAGAGGTTCATGGAAGTCCTAAAGAAATATATACGTAATCGCGCTAGGCGGAAGGAAGCATCTCCATGGGCCATCAAGCGAGAGGATGTCATCGGGTTTTGTGCTGACTTCATTCCTGGCCTTAAGAAGATAGGTCTCCCTAAATCGCGGTATGAGGGGAGACTTCTTGGAAAAAGGCACGCTTGGAAGGGACTCAATAATATGCAGGGACGGATATTCTTGGTCTCAAGCACACTACACAGTTCTCTGTAACTCTACCTTGGTGACCCGTAAGTCGATGAACACAAGAACGATCTGCGCTCCAAACACGGAGCAAAGGCGACGATCGGATTACATGTGAACACATCAGAACTTTCAGCAGTTAGTTGGAAACACGTCTCAGAGGTGACAGAACTGTTTGTGATGAGCTGTACTTGTTGTCCAGGGGACCATCTTCGACTGTAATTATTTGTAAAGGATACGAGATAAATGGGAATACATTTTACACGATTGACCAAGATCAAAAGAGCACCAACCAAAACAGCGGTGTCCGCTTTGATGCAGCAACCGAGAGGGGAAAGGACACATTATGGTTACATAGTGGACATATGGGAACTTGACTATGGAGTAGATTGTAAGGTCCCTTTGTTTAAGTGCAAATGGGTCAATCTGTCAGGAGGCGGGGTACAGGTAGACCCATAGTACGGAATGACAACAGTGGATCTGAAAAATCTTGGGTACACTGACGAACCGTTCGTCCTAGCCAATGATGTGGAACAGGTTATCTATGTGAAGGACATGTCTACTGCATCGAGAAAAAGAAAAGATAAGGAAGAGAATACATCATACGATAAGCCAAAGCGCCACATAGTTCTTTTCAGGAAAAAGGGACATCCACGGGAGTGGAGGGCAAGGCAGACATGTGCGAAGAGTATGAAAAGTTTCATGAAATTCCTCCCTTCAAGTCAAGGCTGACCCAAGCATCCCGATAAGCGATGAAGATTATCCATGGTTACGGCACAATAAGCAAATGACACAAGCGAAGAAAAAGTGAAGACTTTCTCCCGCAACTATTATGATGATACCATGCCAACTTTGTAACTGACGAGTATGATACCATTGTCCGTTTTGTACATGCACATGCTATGCCAACTTTTTCAGAGTTCATTTGAAAACTATGAATTTAGGTCGAATTTTCTCTATAGATGCATCTATGTTCATATAGTAGTCCCTGGCCCATGCGGCTCGCCCCTAGCCCATGACCATTAGTCCCGGTTTGTGCCACAAACCGGGACTAAATGGTTGGTCCTCGTTGCGCTCAGAGTTTAGTCCCACCTCGCCAACCGAAGGGCGCTCACACCGGTTTATAAGCCCGTCCCTCTCTGCCTTGTTGAGCTCCTCTCAAAGTGAAAATAGATGCCCCTATACAGGGAATTTGACCTAAATTCATAGTGAATTTCTCTGAAATTCATAGAAATTGATTATGAATTTAGGTCGAATTTTCTCTATAGGTGCATCTATGCTCATTTTCTTAGTAAAGTTAATCACAAACTTGTGATTCACACAAATTTCAAAGAATTCAAATTTTAACTATTCAAATTTGAAAACTAATGGCACAAACAGAAAGTTTATAATTTTTCTAAAACTAATGGCACTAACAGAAAGTTTATAATTTTGCTGACCTAAAAGCAAAATTAATTAAAAAATAAAGAAAAAAACCAAAAAGAAAATAAATAATGCAGAAAACAAAACAAAAAACTGGAAAAAAAATAAAAATAGCAACAATAAGTATTTTGTTGTAAGTAGAAACAAAATAAAATAAATAAAGCAACAAAGAAAACAAAAAAAATGTTTTCAAATTTGAAAACTAATGGCACTAACAGAAAGTTTATAATTTTTCTAAAACTAAAAGCAAAAAACAATTAAAAATAAAGCAAAAACAACAGAAAATAAATATTGCAGAAAACAAAACAAAAAGCTGGAAAAAAATAGTGCCGCCACTGGGCCCCCACGGTGCGAATATGACTAGAAACCCTACATGGGCCAGATTCAGGCCCTTGAGGCCAAGTAGGCCCACATGCACATAGCTAGTGATGATTAGGCCGAAGCTGCAGGTTGAGAGGAGCTCGAGAGGGTGGCGCAGCGGCGCTTATAAATCAATCTCGAGCCCTCTCAACTAGCAAGGTGGGACTAAACTTTTGGGCGCGGGGCAGCACAAGGCCTTTGGTCCCGGTTGGTGGCACCAACCGGGACTAAACGGGGGCATTGGTCCCGGTTCGTGGGACAAACCGGGACCAATGATAATCGGTTGGTGCCACCAACCGAGACCAAAGCCGCTTCCCGCCCTTTGGGCTGCTGAAGAGAGGCCTTTGGTCCCGGTTGGTGGCACCAACCGGGACTAAAGGGTGCATTAGTCCCGGTTGGTTTCACGAACCAGGACCAATGCTCTTGCTATATATACAGCACTTAGCAGTTTTCGCCAAAATCCATCTGTTTCTTCTCCGCCTCGACGCCTTCTGCTCCTCGTCGCCGTCGCCGCCGAGCCCTGCCCCGACGCCATCAGGCTGGTCCACCTCGTAAATCGCCGCCGCCGAGCCACTGCCTCGACACCATCGCCGCGCCCGCCGCCTGCCCGGCCCGACACCATCGCCGTCGCCGCGCGCCACCCGTTCCTCGACCACGTCGCCCGTCGCCATGAGCCGCCTTCCCGACCCGTCGCCATCGCTTGCGCCCTTCCACGACCCGTCGCCGTCCGACCACACGCCGCCGCCTTGGTCCGGCCGCCGGCGCATCTTTCCTCTCATTTTTTCAGTATTATTAAAATGTATATATATGTATATGTTCTCTGTGTATATATGTTCATATATGCAAAAGTTAGAATTTAGAAAAACTTTATATATGCAAAATTTATACATATATGCAAGTATATATGTATTTTATATATGCAAAAATTTATATATCTAGCTAGGAAGAAGGAAGAAAGGAAGAAGAAGAAAAACTTATATATGAGAAATGTATGTATGTATATATGAGAAATGTATGTATGTATAGATGTGTGTATGTGGATATATGAGGGGGGTCGATATACCCCCTCTCCGATAGCATTTCCTTCTTCATATGTTGAGTTAGTTGATTTAGGTTAGTGCATTTTAAGTTAGTTGATTTATAGTGCATTTTAGGTTAGTTGTTGTTAGTGCATTTTAGGTTAGTAATTTTAGGTTAGTCTATTTCTTCTTCTTTGAGCATTTTTGTGCATTTTAGGTTAGTAAATTTTTTCTGTTGTAATTTAGTTCGATGAATGTTTTCTGTTAAAACTCGTATTAAGTTTGTTCGATGAATCTTTCATGGAAGGGAGGAGTAAAACTCATCGACATGAGGGGAGGAGTCCCCTCCGGTTCCTAACTCTCGGCAATTCAACATGAGGGGGGGTCGATACCCCTCCCAGATAACTTCGACATGAGGGGGGTCGATATACCCCCTCCCCGATAACATTTTTTCCATGTATGTATATCGTCGTTGTCAATATACCCACGTCACTTGTGGGACATAGATGTAGTGTCGTCGTTGTTGTTGTCGATATACCCCCTCCCGATAGCTTCATGTATTTTTTAAGAAGGAAAAAACAAGCATATTATTTTCCCATGTACGTCGTATGTCGTCGTTGTCGATATACCCCCTCCCGATAGCTTCAACACGTGGGGGGGGGGGGTCGATATTACCCCCTCCTTGAAGCGTTCTCGAGGCCACCCCTAACCCTTGAAGCGTTGTCGAGGCCACCCGAAACCCTAGAGAAGCAGCGTCGAGGCCACTAATTAATATGATTCCTTATTATGATTACCTATCTAGTTCTATGTTTGCCACTAATATATCCATATCTGTCATGTTTGAATAATAATTGCCATGTTGTAAATATTTGTAGAAACTATGGACACCCCCCGAGACGAAGCAGAAAAAGCGTTGTTGAGGGACATAATCGCAGGAGGAAGTGATGTCGTCTGCTCGTTGATCTTTCTCAACGACACCGATGGTCTGGAAGGAGAGGGTGAAGAAGCAGCTGGCTATGATTATGATGGCTCCGATGACCCAATGCCTGTGCTAGAAGAAGTAGACCATGAGGTCTGCTCGGGTGAGCGAAGCGATTCCGGCCAGGTATATATATTAGTTAAGCCTGTGTTGACTAGCTAATTGATGCATTCATTGTTTTGGTATGTACACATATTAATTAACTCTCGTCTTTGTTCTTTTTTCTAGCCCTCCAGATCGAGCACGACTTTGGTAAAGGGACGAGGCCCGAAGAAAAAGTTGAGCTCGGATGAAAAGTTTGAGATCATAGAAATCGCGCGCGACAGCCAACCGATTGAACTCATCCGGACAAAGAAGGCATTTGTTGCTCAGTGCGGGGTTCTGGTTAGGGACAAGATCCCGATTAGCATCCAGCAATGGTATAAGCCTAAGAACGAAGACCTTGAGGTGTCTTATGTCAATGATATGCAGAAAAATGATCTTTGGACTGAGCTGAAGTCAAATTTCACCCTACCGCCAGAGGATGATCCGGAGAAGCCAGTTGAGCAATTAATCAAGTCTTTTGCTCTTAAGAAGATGGAAGACCTATTCAGGAACTGGAAGAAAGACCTAAATAAGTTTGTCGATAAAAAAGAGACCCCAGAATTCAAGGGAAAATATCAGAAGATCAGAGATGACTGGCCCGCATTTGTGGCCCACAAGACATCGGAAAAGAGTAAAAAGATGTCGGCGACAAACAAGAAAAATGCTGCAAAGAAGAAGCTTCACCATCGCACGGGGTCAGGTGGCTACCTCATAGCCCGGCCTAAGTGGGCCAAGGCTGAGAATGATCTGCTTGATAAAGGGATCGAACCAGAGACAATTAACTGGCCAGACCGTTGCCGGGCTTGGTTCTTCGGGGCTGGCGGAACCTTGGACCCTGTATCAGGGAAGTGCATTTGGACGGACGATCAATTGGACATACAAGTCAAGAGGCTTCAACAATATATCGAAGCAGCGCAGCAAGGGACGTTCTTTCCAGACAGAGAGAACGACGAGCTCACAATGGCCCTCGAGAATCCTGAGCACCCTGGACGGACACGAGGCACGCCAGGCTCCGTTTCATGGAAGGCTGGGTTTCCGGACGCATGCGGTTACAAATGCCAGGAGAGGAGGAAGAAAGTGCGATGAGCCGAACTGCAGCGCTGCATGCAAGGGTACAAGCGATAGAGGAACGAGAAGCAGATCGCAGCAAACGACCTGCCGAAGCTTCCCCGCCATCTCACCGGAGAAGCAGCGTGGCTTCCACCGAGCTGCTTCAGCCGGAGCATGCCTTGACGGCTCCTGCCAGCTATCCCGTGGATGCTATCACGGAGGCTGAAAATTGCCACCTTATGGCGCAATGGATGAATTTGAAGGTCAAGGCGGCTGTTGGCTTTGTTTATCCTACTAAATCCGGCGCAACTTTTCACTGCCGGCCGATTCCAGAAGGATATGCTAGGGTGATGTGGATGAAATCACAGAGGGATTTGAGGACCTCCATCTTGACCACCCTAGCAGTGAAGGGGAGACTCGGCTAGGTTCTGCTCTGAAGACTCCATGCCTATGGCGGAAGGATCTCATCAACCTTCCGAACTGGACGCCTCCGCCTCCTCCTCCTCCTCCGGCGAGTCAGGGCACTCCGCCTCCTCCACCGCCTCCTCCTCTGGTGAGTGACGATCAGGGCACTCGGCCGGCTCCTTCTCCGGCGTGGCGGCACTCCGCCTCCTTCTCCGCCTGCGCCGGCGCGCACGAGCAGCCAGCCTCATCCTTCTCCGCCTCGTCAGCAAGGGCGGAAGTGACCACGCCCGCTCCAAGATCGTAGTCCTTCTCCTCCGCCTCGTAAGCAAGGAAAGAAGACATCCGCTCCGTGTGCTCTGCCGCGTCTAGCAGTACAGCCAAAGGCGGGAGGACATACAGATTCGGTCCTTCTCTGAAGACTCCAGAGAAGTTACCATACGAGATGACCCCGGAGGAGAACGCGAAGATCGCGCGAACCGAAGTGAAGGACTGGTTTCAAGGGTTGAAAGCACAGAGACATCCACCTCCGGAGGAGAAGGTAGATCCGGTGAAAGCGTCGCGCACTCTGGCTGCCCTAAAAAAACCACCCAAGTCTCCGCTGAAAGGCAACTATGAGCGCATTATTGGAAAGGCATTTGCCGAAGCGGAGAGGTCGGGAAATCTTGTCGATGATCAAAGGATGAAAGAACGACGAGCTGGGAAACAAATTGCCCAGCTCGGCGAACAAGCAAAGCAATCGTGCCCCCCGCTCAAGGTGCCTGCTAGCGACATCGTCGATCCGAGGATGGTGCCCGATTATAGCAATCCTGGAGATTACTTGCCCGACGATGTACATTATGATTTCTTGGAGGTGCAGATACAAAGATATGAGTACGGGAAGCCTCTCGTCAAAGATGAAAGATCTCTATCAACGATGATGCGAAGATTGCATGATTGGTACATGAAAACCTGCAGAGAGTCTGGAGGGAGGAGTACTTTGTATGTGAGAGTTAAAAAGGAGCATGACCTTGTTGGAATTGAACTGTTGCCTATTCCATTTGAGGAGTTCTATCAGTTCTTCAATCAATTAGCCCTCGATAAAGCAACGGTCACCTGCTACTATCTGTAAGTAGTACTACTTCTGTCATTAAGTCTCTCTATATAACTCAGCTCTTTCATTGCATGTATTTATAATTATCCTCACTATATTATGCAGATTGAAGATCGCCGAATTGAAGAAAACACAAGTGGGTGATATTGGGTTCATTAACACATATCTCATAGATGCAACTGAGGTTAAATTTCATGCCGAAAATACTGAGTCCAACTTGCTACAATCGTTGGTAATAAATGAACACAAAGATATAATACTCTTTCCTTACAACTTCAGGTGAGTGTTACTGTCTTGTGGCATATTCGGTTTCCCTTATTAGTCCAGGTTATAGTAATGTAATATTGATGAGTTATGCATGCGTGCGCAGCTACCACAATATTCTCCTAGAGATTAAGCTTGAGCAGGGAGTAGTAACTGTCTTAGACTCCAAACAAAAAAATCCGGAGGAGTATGCAGACATGATTGAAATGCTCGAGAAGTAAGTTAAATCGATCATTATCCACCATATCAGCAACTTTGTTCATTTCTGATATCAAGTAATTGTTTTCTTTGTATGGCAGGGTTTGGAGAAAATTCACAAAAAAGCTCCGGAACTGCCGAAGAAGCTGCAATTTTGACACCCGAAAGTAAGTACTATAGTAGCATATTCCACGCATCTCCTAGTGATTCAAGCGCTAGTTTCATCAATACCATTTAGCATGCTTGCTAATTATCAGTTTGATTGACCTCTATTTCTTGTAAAGTGGTTGTGGCAGGAACAAGGGAATGATTTCTGTGGATACTACATTTGCGAGTCCATCCGCCACACGACCTGTGAGCGGGGCTACTCTGACAAACAATATGAAGTGCGTAAATAAAAATATTCACAATTTTATTTTATTGCCATCATTTGTGTTGAGTTTCATTCATTCATATATATATGTATTGACCCCCTTCTTAAAATTAGATGTTTCGGATGCGGGATGAACTCCTAGCACCAGATCGCATGCGAGCAATTCAAGAGGAATTGGCGGCATTCTTTCTTGACCACGTGATCGCTGAAGACGGAGAATACTATGTGGACCACGTGTCCGTATATTAGGAGATTATATTTGTAAAAGATAATTATTGTATATATGTAGCCGGTAGTGTCGGATAGATATACGAGAACTTGTTGTTTGACCAATCTCTCGGAGAAGGAGAGGTGGTCGATATCACTTCTCTCTGTATGCATATATGTTCATGACGATCTTCTGTTTCCTTCGTAGCGTGTCTAGCTAGTCCTCTCTATACGTATGTATAGTACGTAGCGTCGACCAAGCACGGACGAAAGAGAGGACACTTCTCTCTATTAATTAGCTAGCTAACACAATATATGAAACACCTAAATTAAACCCCCAAAACCCCCAACCCCCCCCCCTTTTAAAAAAAAACCAAGCCCCTGAAATGCTGACACGTGGATGCCTATTGGTCCCGTTTGTGGCCACCCACCGGGACCAAAGGCCCTCCTACTGAGCTCGGCGCGCACAGCGTGGAGGCCCATCTGTCCCGGTTCTGGACTGAACCGGGACTAAAGGGCCAGGGCATTAGTACCGATCCATTAGTCTCGGTTCAGGAACCGGGACTAAAGGCCCTTACCAAGCGGGACAATAGGCCCTTATTCTACGAGTGATACATCCACATTTCAATGTGTATTTCCTTGTAATTTATGTTGGTAACAAAATAATACAACCGCATGACATGAAATATCGGTCCTTTTTCTTTCTTTTGCCATGAAAGCTGACATCTCTCTCCTCGATCTAAGCCTCCTCCACCAAAAAAGATAGGGTTTGTGCCTCTCACCGGCTCAGCCGTAGGTCTACCTCGTCTCCGATGGCCCTTCGGCCATGGAGGCGAGGTGGATCCTGGCTAGGGCTGGCGAGAGGGCTCCGTTGTTAGTCGTTCCTTTCAGATTTGTTAGGGTTTGTGTCCTGTTCGGGAAGACGAGACGGCGGTGGCTTCCTGAAGATGGAATAAAGGTCTTCCCGCCTAGCCCCCGTTCCAGTGGTGCGTATAGCATCATTGGTGGGCGTGTGGAAGTGTGTCTTCGGCGGATCTATCCTCGGTGGATTTACTCGGATCTGTTTGTTTTACTCGGATCTGTTTGTTTTTCATCTATGTTCGTGTGTCTTCGGATTGGATCCTTTCGATCTACGTTATCCTTCATCGGCGGCGGTTGTTGTTCTGGTGTGTGGTCCTATGAGGCCTTAGCACGACGACTTCCCGACTGTCTAGTACAACAAGTTGTGCCTGACTCCGCACGGGAGGGACGATGACAGCGGCGCGCCTTCGGCTCGCTTCAGTGCTTGTAGTCGTCGCTAGGTGGTCTACGAACCTGGTAATTTTTATTATTTTTGGTGTTCGTTACACCGTCATGATTGAAGATGAATAGATCGGAAGTTTTTCGCGAAAAAAAAGCTGACGCATGCATCCTTGGCCAAGTCGGTCTTAAAGATGAGTAGGATACGACTTTCAATATCTTATATCGAAATGTTGTGAGGCCTCTCTCACACATCCTTTTGTTGGCATTATTTTTCCTTGACGAGCAACATAAGGAATTTTACAATTTACTATTCACTTTATTATAAAATAAAATAAAACAGTAGCACAATTATGATAATTTTAAAAACGTACTGTAAATTTAATTTTTAAACGAAGCTTCTTTTAGAAGAAAAAAAATAACCGGGCAAAGCTATATGTTGGGTCGGGCCTACTGGGCTTACAGGTGGACGGCAACAGGAACGAAGCCTGACGCGTCTTTGTTTTAATAAAGCCTGCAAACAGAAAGCGGAAGCAAACCCTGACCAATCCTTGACCCCGACAGATGAGTGACGCGCATGAGGCTGCGGCGGCCGCCGCCGCCCAAACCCTAGCCGAGGACGCCGCCGCGAACGGGCTGCCCACCATGTCCGCCATGGATCGTCTCCCCGTGGAGCTACTCGCCGAGATCCTCCGCCGCCTCCCGCCGCGGGGCATCGCTACGTGCCGGGCCGTCCGCAAGGGCTGGCGCACCGTCGTGGACTCCAACGGGCTGATGCTCGCGGTGGAGCACCGGGTGCCGCACCACGTCGGCGGCATCATCATCAACTTCTCCTACGAGGACCGGCCCTACTTCTTCCCCTGCGGGGCCGGCCCTACGAGGATCGGCCTCGACGCCACGGCGCTCGATTTCATGATCCCACCGGAGGTGGAGACGGGGCGGGGGATCGTACTCGACCACCGCAACGGCCTCCTCCTGTACGAGGGCGAGTACGCGGTGTACGTGTGCAACCCCGCGACGCGGCGGTGGGCGGAGCTTCCCCCTTTGCCCTCAGATCGCCCAGGCTCCTATTACCTCTTGTTCGACCCCACCGAGTCGCTGCACTACAGCGTCTTCTTCTTCCCCGAGCCCAACAAACATGATCAGTCGATGGAATGGCCGCCGTCTTCGTACATGGTGAAAGTGTACTGCTCGAGAAGCGGCCAGTGGGATGACATGACATTTGTCCGAGAAGGAGATGCAACAACGGTGGCCATGTGGGCAGATCGAATCAATGAACGAAAGCGCCACGCCGTGTACTGGCGAGGGGCATTCTATCTTCATTGCCCCACTGGTTTCATCATAAGGTACATTTCCTCTGCAATTAGTTAGCAAACCATCCAGTTGATTTATATACCGTACAGTTTTGCATACATAGTAAGGAAGGATTGAAAACCAAAATCCTCTCTCATCATATCATAATAGGGGAGAGAAGGACCTAAACGTCATCAGGCGCCTGGAAATTTGCAGCCGGTAGTAGATTTTGTGCAGGCACCGAGTCGGCGATGCAGATGGCCTGGCTAGCCATGGCATACTAGTGAAGGTTGAACATGGCTTGTTACAGTGTCGTCGGTGGAGGCGAAGCGATGGTTGGTGTGGCTGTGGTGTGTGTGTGTGTTGGGGGGGTAGAGGGCGCTGGTGATCGAGACACATGGGAGGGGTTTAGATGGATGTCTGAGGCGGCGGTAGCTTGGGAAGGGCATGGTGAGGCAGCAAAGTCTGCAGGTGGTGGGAACGGTGGTTCGTCACCTAGCGGAGGGCAGGTCCATGAGGGGGAACTAAGCCGTTAGGTGGAAAGCGAGGAAGATGAAGACATGATGTAGCAATTGACTAAAAAATGAATCTTTTTCAGGCAACTTACTAATAGTCGCTCCTATAATCTACATGCTTAGCAGAAATTACAAAAGATTTCTTATGCACTCTATCATCTTCAACCAAGCCATGATGTGAACGAAAAATCACACTAGGACTCAGAGAAGTAGCGTGACTCCATCAGTATCACCTTACTTCAGCAAGAGTAACAGTAGGTTGAATCAGATGATTCTTCACTTCAATGTCCAGGCAGTTGGTGCCCAGCCTATGAACTAGCACCTGTAGTTTTTTTTGTTCTTGTGGGAGAACATCTCGCATTTTCCTTCTGCAAATTCGACCACAAATGAATACAACAACATATATGTTATATATAATAGCAGTAGGATCATCTAGAAAACCACTGTCATTATTCAAACTACACTCCGAGCCTAGATGACTTCCGCCACATCGGTAGGGAACATTTTACTCTACCACAGAAGAAATTTGTCAATCCATTCATCACATATGAAAGTTCATGGCACACTACAAACCCCCCTTACAAAATGTGCAATCGAACATGAAATGAAAAGGTGATCAATTATCTCTTGAGCGTCACAAAACAATCATTTTTACTACCTAGTCCACCCTCCATGCAACCAAACATCTCCACTCCAAATGGTTATGTGAAGCACTAGCCAGCATGAGATTTTAATCTTGAAAAGAAGCTTTAGTTCCATAAATATTTCTTTGGGGACAGAGCAATATCACACTGTAGTTCTAAATAGAAGGATTTGACAAAGTAAACACCATTGGATCCACGAATCCAAATAAAATAGTCTATCTCTAAAATACTTGCATCACTAATTAGCTTTTCCAGTTGTGCCCACTGAACTTTGTAATGCCCCCAAATATTTCTTATGAAACTTAAGCCATTAAAGCCTATAGTCATCACTGTATCTAGCATGATGTTCTGAGCGAAAGTGATAGCGAAAAGCTCAGAGAAAGATATGTTTAAGGGTTTATCGTGTTAAACTTATCCTCCTAGAGCCACTCATTTTTCCATTAGGAACTATCCATTTTAGAAGAATTTTGAGAGATCTTTAATTTTCATTAACTTGGAGCAAAACAGAGATTGGTCTGCTTTTTTGTTTTGCGGAGATTGGGTCAGAGTAATATTCTCAAGATAGGTTTTCTTGAGAACATCTCGCTGAACACCTTGATCAACTCTAATTTTCACAACCATTTTCCAAGTAAGCTTATATTTGTCAAATCCAATTTCAAAACTCCCAATCCTCCCATATCTTTAGGTTTTCCTATAGTCCCTCATTCACTAGATGCATTTGGTAGTTACCCAAATCCTCTTGCCAAAACAAACATTTACTAAATACATCCACTTGACTTTCAATTTCTCTAGGCAAACTCTCCCTCTAATGGAAAGGAGCTTGCCCTTCTAACACTCGTCTTAGAGTCAATTTTCTAAAGGATTCCATGAAGCATTTAAATACTCTTTGAATCTATAGAAATACCCAAGTAGGTCATGGTCAAAGATCTCAACTTGCCTGGCCAAATATGCTCAGTAAGAATCCCCAAAACAAAACACCTCACTTTTGCGGAAATTGATTTAAGCCCAAACGTTGGTTAGTATAAGAGAAGATAAAATTTAGTTTCTGGCCGTTAACTTCTCCATCTTTAGCAAAAATAAACTATGATCTGTTTACGGGAGGATTGCAATCCCTCTAGGTTGCAGATGATCAGCCAATCATGTGGTCATAAGGTGCATATATAATGGTAATATCAGCTACAATCATCTAAATTAATATTGTTCTTTTTGTATAGTCATTAAAAGGCTTTTGAAAACACATATGAATAGGTTTTCATTGGAGAAGAAGACTTCTGTAGTCATCAGATCCCCGGAAGTAGTGGTGACGCCTAATATTACTGCTTGTGAGCCTGAAATGCATCTTGGGAAATCGAAACATGGAGTATACTGCACAACCATCTATGGATCCCAACTTCAAGCATGGGTACTACTTGAGGAATTCAAACCATGTCTAGTGCATGAGTGGGAGCTAAAGTGTCATTTTGGACTTGTTCCCTCTTTTAAACGATGCTACACTAGAGCGCAAGGGTTGGGTGATGGAGAAAACAACGATGGAGAAGACAACGAGTGGGACTCTAGTGGTGAAAGTCATGCTAATGATTCTGAGGAAGAAGAAGAGGCTGAAGAATTAGATGAAGATCTGGAACAACATATTATATTTAATAATGGCATACGCTTTATTGGGTACCATCCAAACAAGGAGATTGCTTTTTTGGTGACCCGCAGCTTATATGGTTTTGCTTACTACCTTGGTACATCTAAGTTGTGCTATTTGGGATCACTTTACCCATATGGATGTTCTAATCCTCAATATCTGGCCTTACATAAGTCTTTCATCTACACTCCTTGCATGGATGATTTGCTATCTACTTGCAATGACCCATAATAACATCTACTCTATCCTCTCTATAGTAGACTGCTATGTCTTTAATTCAGTGTACTCAGCCGTGCACTCTGCAGGAATGTACTTGTATCAGGTGTTGAAATTGAACAAATGCTTTGGTGATAGAGCGTGAGAATTTATGATCATCCATGGCATTTTCTTATTTGCTCTCGTTGTTGATTCTAGTGATATTGTTGTTTCTCTATCATATAATAGTTTGAATTCTCTTATTGATAGTGCTACAAAACAAACATTTGTAGCACGGACCGATCTACTGGCCTTCTATTTATGGAAACTACCGAAATGCACAAGCCTCCATTGCCAAAAATGGAAGCCCTTGTTCAACCCTTTTCTTGGGCGCCGTCGCCCTGCTGGGCTTTGTTAATTACCCTAACAAAGAAGACACTCACATGCCTTGCTCCTCCCATCCCTTCACCTCCTTCCTCCTCCCTTCTTCTTCCTTCGAGTTTACTTTGGCACCTTCAATTCTTGAAAGTGCACCTTATGACCTACTGGGTTGGGGTGATTAATGATAAGGCAATTAATAAGTGTAATATTTATCAAGTTTGTTTTACGAATATAATCACTAAAGCAAATATTATTGGTAACCCCCTGCTTTTGTGCTAACAAATGGTTGGATATAGATAGTTCCTACCCTCTTTTTTACCCAATGGTGACCCTTGGCATCAACCCGTAGGAAGTACTTCTATTCGATAGTGATTCAAACAAGCTATTGTTGTCGTTAGAAGTTTTTGTTCCTTGGACTGCATTATCACAATTTACATTAAAAGAGAGACTTATGGAATGAAATAGGCTAGGGCATGAAGACTTTACATACAACCTTATACTTGCAATTAGGATCTTGTCTTGATTTCCAACATGGTACTGATAGACACCATTATGATGTGTATGAACGTGTAGTTGTGGGGGATGCATCTAAATAAGGTCAATACCGATCAACAACCCAACCTACGATGTAGGTTGTTTTCAAACCAAGGCCTTTATAGTCTTGTGGGATTACCTCGATTATTAAGGATTTATCCAGACTAATTCATTGGGCGTTTAATGAATACACCTCATGGTCCCCAACGATTTGATTTTGGTACAATATTAATCCTTACTGTCACTGGCATTCGGCGTAGCCTTCCACATGTCCCTGCACTTTACCTCCTATTGGATCGATCTAAGGGATCATTGGTACCTATCGAGTCTTAGAACAAGAAAGACACAAGAGACAAATCCGATGTGACAAGACATATATAAAATAATGTTCAATTAAACAATGTCGGCACCGGCGATCCATAGGGGTGCAAGGCTATGCCTGAACACATGGCTTGTTCGGATTATTCACACATCGCGATCGTTTCAAAGATGGAAAACATTGTAGATGGCATTGATATATTAATGACTGACAAATGTCTTACAATGTCGCTGTATGCGATGTATCAATTACAAGTATGGCAAACTATGGCAAACTCTGGGGAGAATGGCTATAGAGATGGAGATGATGGCAACGATGGCAGTGGCTAGGGTTTCTGGGAATGGTTGTGATGGTGATCCTTTTTACGGTGATGAGACCATGTCAAACAAATGATAGATGCAATTAGGGGGGTTTGTTGTGGCTTAAGTCGAATACTACACACCAAGATTTTTCTCTTCCAAGTGCAGCAACCGGCATTATATTTTCCACCTACACACTCCCTCAAGAGAAAGCTGAATATTATTCGTCATGACATTGCTGCTATAGACAGTAACCAAATCATAGCCGAAATCTGAGCCAAAACTCTTCTAGATCATTCAAGATTCCGGATGCCCACTTGAGTTTTGGACACTATATATGGACCCTGTCCAATTTCATTTTCCTGTTGTGTTGTGTCGACTAGGTGTCAGGTTGCCTTGTGGGGTGGTTCCACTGGTTGGTCTTGTTCAGATTAGGAGGGGTTTTCCTATTCAGCCTCTCACTGTCGCTGGAGTGTGTTTTTGGATGCCTGCTCGACTTTCGATCACCGTGGGATGTAGTTGATTTTGGTGGGCCATTCCTTGCGTCGTGCTAGGTGGGTGTTGGGTTGTCGCATGATGACATCGGCATGGGTGAGAGTACATGCCTTGTCGGGGGCTTCAACCATTGTCTTCTTGGTCGTTGATCGGTGCGTGATGGAGTGGCATGTCGCTGGTCTTGGTTGTCTCCTTTCGGTCATTTCATCGTTGGACCTGGATTGGGTTTTACCGTGTGGTCTTCTTGTCCTCACGCTCGTGGCTGTTCCATTTGACTTCATGCATTGCCATACCAAGTGGTCCCAAACTTTATCTCTTTGTCACCGTAGGAGCAAATTCCAATCCTGAACTGTTGAGACATGGACCAAGTAGGTCCAGGTGGTGCGCCTCGCACCTGTTGAGTGGAAGGCAAGTGGAGACTTGATTGCCAAGCTCCTTCAAGACTAAGTACCTCGGAAGCCAAGCCCTCGTGGGAGAATATATCAAGCACAATGTGAGGGAAGATACATGTGGGTGTCGGCCCTAGGGGCTGCCTATGGAAGGGCATTTCCTGCCCAGTATCCTGTCGTAGTTGCACATGGCCGGCTAGCGTGTTTGGCGGGCTTACCTGGGTCTTGTTGGTCACACTGCTTGTTATGATGGCTCAGAGCATTTGCCAAGGGGGAGGTGCTGTGGTCCCCATCGATGTCATACGGTTGGTGTGGGATTGGATGGGTAATGTTTGCTTTGGCTTCTTCATATAGTGTGCTCGATGGGTCGGAGTGGGATGGGATGGGTACACTTGCTCCGTGCTCGGCGAGTGAACGCGGGATGTCATGGGTAACGCTCCGAGGGATCTGGCTACCTAATGTATTCTCGGCTTCCTGCCCGGCTTAGAAAACTCATGTTAGAGGACCCCTCAAAGAACACAATATCAATCCAAAACATTTCCTCAAACAATTACATCACGCACCATCGCAGAACACCTCAAAGCTTTGAATGGTAACTCATTTCATAAGTCGACCATCTTGAACCACAAGGCCACATGACGAGATCATTATCATACTTTGTGAGCTGGAGGTCTAATTCCGGCTATAGGGAGGGGAATGCCAAAACGAAGAGAAGGCTTTCGCTGGGTACAAAGCAACGGGGCAGAGTGGGCTGTGTGGCTGGTGCAGATGTGGCGCGGAGAGCCATGGAGATCATTATCCATCCCGTCAGACCATAGGAGCCACGTCAACACATACGGATGGTCCTTTTTGATAGTTTGTGCCGTGTGTTTGACTCCGGTCATTGTCATTTCCTGATACACAGTCGAGGGTCGAGCGAGCGGTTATGTGCGCCCGGCTACAAAGAGGGGATCACAAAAGGGAATGAAGGCTTCCCTTGGCATACTGTAGCGGCCTAGGCAGGTTGTTTTTGCTGTTGGGGCGTGAAGTTTATTGTAGTGATTGCCCATGTTTGACTGGCATGCATGGGTCCCGCTTAGCAGGATTATTTGAATCTACGCGGGTTGCCACTGCCAGGACATGTTGTGTGATAGTGGATCGATGCATTTAATGCGACCTCACAGTTCAGTTTCCCCGTTGCATGGACCAATGACAACCCGAATAGACCCAAGCAAGGTAGGACCCGACATAGAAATAGTACAATTCCACACAAAATGGAAGGAAATATGAATGCCACACCCTGCCAGATCTACCACTAATGCACGACACTAATGTGCATAGCACCAGTACATGCTTTTACCCAGCGAGCTAAACAGGTAACGACCTCGGCCAATGGCATCACAAACCCAAAACAAGTGTAAACGTCAGGACGGGAACAATAAAAGCATGGCCAACTATCTCTATTCGACTTCATATTTCCATATATAACTTCATTTCCTTTCCTTTGTTGATCCTTTTCTCATAGAAACAAACTAAACAAACGGATTTGTAATCTTCTGCATTTGTTAGTCATTAGTGCAAAAATCAAAGTGTTTTTCTTTGAATATATGGGATTGTCCAGTTTGAACAATGGTGGAATGAGTGTAAAATACGTCATCAACTTCACATTGACAGACCCCTAATGAGTAGTATACACCCAGATGGGCAACGTTCATCAACCCAGGTCACAGTCCACACTATGACCGGGACATCGGAATACCCGACTCAACCGCATTGGGAAATCGCGAATAGTCATCATGGATAATGATATTGCTATCAACTATATATACATATATAGATTTTGGAGACAAATAAGCGAAATTTTACAGTTTTTGACATACATTTCTCAACTAGACTGCAAGCAACCTTTCGAGTGATTTAGGTCCAAAGACCATGGGCATGCAAAGTGTGAACAACACTCAGAATCAACAAAAAAAGAGGATGCAATCTAGGCGGAAATAATCTGACTCAATAATGGGAAGGTATTCACAAAGCAATACCTACACCAGTTTTATTCTGGAAACATGATGAGAACAATGAGGTGGTGAAACATTGAGCAAGTCCTGTAGCACAAGGTTCACGCAGATACCCAAACTATCTGAGGTGGAATCTCTTTCTGATACCTTATATCATTTGCAGTACAAAATCATATATCTATGTAGTGATTACATATCCATGTGGATCACTAGATTCAGACATAAATGGTTCTTGATCGAAATGCAGAACACAACATATATTGTGTAAAAATCAATAAGTCACCACACGGCTTATTGTTGTCGGTACATTTGGTACAGCTGACGTAGTGAGTTTCTTATACACATGAATCACTCCTACAATGATGATTATCCATGTGTGTTTTTCACACAAAGGATTACTCCCGTGTTGACAAAGCACGTGATCATCTAAATGACGAAATTTGAGATGAAGTATTTGTGTAAAACCTCGAGCACCTTCACTCATACATTATGGTACACTATGTTGTCTATATCCAGAATGTATAGTTGTATTCATTATGGACAAGTCTTATTCATCTGTATTATCATGGTTGTTCAATTTCTAGATGTAGAGAAAAATTGATTAAAACTGTGAGTTGATGAAAATGCGAAATTGGGACACAGTGTTCCATATCGTAGTGTCATTGGACCCACCACATAATTGGTTGGGGCTCAGGAATATCTTTTGATATTTCCAAGGCATTAAACATCTTGTCCTAATTTTTCAGTTTCAGATAAATCTGGACACCAATATCATTGAATAAGTCGATCAAACGCTCACTATGTCAGAGCGTAGACAAGTTTTGTGTTCCCACTAGGTATGGTAGTCATCCCATGAATGTCTTCGAAACAGTTCATAGTGGTTACATCCACCAACCATTATCTCAGAGTTAATGTTGCTTGTGTTGCCCGGATGCAAACATGTTACATAATGAGAAATGTCACTATATTGCAAATCTTGCAAGTCAAATCATGGGACAACCTCGTTGATTTGTTCATGAAGTCTTCACTAACTTTAACCTTCTAGAAATATGTTCATGAAATTGGTATTTGACGACTTCAAGATATGCAAGAATAGGGGGCGGGCGTGGGGGTATCTTTCTGAATTACTCATGTTCAACGCATCATATTATACTCATTCTTCCTTTATGAGTTTATTTTTACAGGTTCTCATCAAGGTTTTTAATAAGGTAATATCAGCACAAAATCATATGTCATGCTTTCTGTTTTCCCCACCAGGGTTTTCAGGAAAGTGTATACAACATATGCATTGTCCTCTAAATTCTATAGGTTTCTCATATTGAGTTGAAAGAGGCAACAATCATTACATGTTGCACCATTTTCTCCTTATTTTTTCCACTTGGTTTGAAGAGTTTTGGCAACATATCAAACACTACACTCATATTTTTCCCAGAGTGTTTTTGGAGGAGCCTCTAATCAAGATAATGATTCTGCATGGATAAGTGTGTGGATCAAGGGGAGCGGTAGGAATTAATTAAGCATCTCTGGTGATGCATCCCTGTTTCTCTCTATTGCAACCGAACGTGATCCTTCACTCGCGTCTCCCCTGTAAAGACGCCTCTTCAGGGCGTCCGTTTTGAGATCTCTCGATCTCAATCTTCACAGATATGACGCGACGCGATGCAAAAGGAGAGCCCCTTCCAACGTGGGTGGAGCCACTGGCAAAAAGAGAAAACGTGGGTGAAGCCCAGCATCTCATTTATCTTCGTTGAGCGCGCGGGATCATTCTGCCGGCCTATATAATGATGGTACTGCTCATACTTTTGAGATAGCTCTTAGACCACGGAGCTCCAAGAAGCCGTGCATTGTCTTGCCGCCACGCCATGCAGCTCTCCCTCCAAACGTGCAACGCTCTTCAAGCTGCTTCTCCCTTCCAGCAGCGAGGGGGCTCGAGCTCCTCCCACCAAACAAGGCGCACTGCAGCACTACCATGCCTGCGTGTCCGCGCCAGCACCGGCCCGCCGGCCGAGGGGATCCTCCCGGCAGGGCTGCGGGCCGAGTCGCTGCCGCGTCACGTGGCGGTGGCCATTGATGGGAACTCACGATGGGCGCGCGCAAGGGGAATGCCGACGTCAGCCGGGCACGCAGCTTTGCAGCCCGCGCTGGAGGAGACGGTGTCGCTCTCGCGGCCGAATTTTGTGTTTTGACCCTTTTTAAAAATGATTTCAGGATCTGACCTCGGTTTGAAATTTTTTCGAGATTTGACCCTTTTGCCTACCGCCAGGGCATCTGGCGGTAGGGTTAGATAGCCTACCGCCAGGTCCCATGGCGGTAGGAAACTTATCCACGTCAGCGCGCGGAGACGGCGCCGTCCCTCCTCCGTCGCACCCTACCGCCATGGGCCCTGGCGGTAGGGTCCGGGCAGTTATTTGCCCCGAAACCCCCGCGCCCCTGCCCATCTCCCCACCCCTCCCCTCCCCCCGTCGGCAGTTCTTTCCTTTCTCCCCCAAGTCGCCCCTCTCTCCCTCTCTCATCTCCTCCACTCCCCCCCTTGGATCTTCACCGATTCTTCACCGTTTTGGCGGATCGAGATGGCCCGAGGAGAGAACCGTAAGCTCCTCCGATCCCTCCAATTAGTTTTTGCAAACTTGCTACCGATTCGACGCATTATTTGGTTGAAATCCCTCATGTTTTTGAACTTAGATTGAATTTTTATTCACCTAAGATTGATTGTAGTTGTAGTTCTTAGTTCTTTAGTAACTACTGGTATTGGATATGAACTCTAATCAATAGTTCATATGTTAGTGTGAAGATGAACCCTAGTTCATAATTTTGTTGTTAAAAAATTATGATGTATTGTTGATAAAGGGATGAACCCTAGTTTGATGATGCATGTTGATATGATGATATGCTCTAGTGTGAAGATGAACCCTAGTTTGATGATGCATGTTGATATGATGATATGAAGATATTGTTTGGAAAATTTTGTTTAAAAATATGAAGCTATGATGTATGTTGGAGGTTTTTTGATATGATGCATGTTGATATGATTTGATCCATCATGTGTAGTAGATGTTGTTGGAGGAATATGCTTAAAATTTGATCTTGATGTGATTTGAGTTCATTGTTTGTTTATGTATGCTTATGCTTATGGTGCTTTTGTTTATGAAACTCTATTAAGGCGGCCACCTCTTGCGGACAACATCGGCTCACGGTACTGCATGCTGGACTGGGCATTCGACAAGGGTCATCGTGGCCGTTTCATAGAGAACGGAGAGGTAAGTGATATGAAAGAAATTTTGATCAAAGTTCTCGGATTGATGAAAATGATTTCCTAACTTTTTGGCGTTCACTTTTGACAGACGCTCCAGCCACTGCGCATGAGGGGTCACGGGGTTCATGGGCATATGGACTACGACGAGCGCTACGCGCCGTTCTTCAAGAGAGCCCGTCTGTTGGGTTTCGTGTTGCAGTTCAAGCGTCAGCCGCCGACGCTTGTCCACGCAGCTCTCACAGCTCGATTGACCGTTGGAGACCGGAGACCCATTCTTTCCATCTGCCATGCGGGGAGATGACGGTGACCCTAGAGGATCGGGGATGATTACTGCAATGCCGATCGAGGGTCATGCACTCACCGGTCGAGTGGAGAGGGCCAAGCTGGCAGAGAGGGTCACCACCCTCATCGGCGACTGCCCGCTGCCAAGACTAACCGTACATCCGGTGTGCCGTTGCCGGGCTCTCGGAGCACCGGAGGACATGCCCCAAAGGCGCAGATGAGGCGGCGTGGAGTTGTACGCGAGGGCCTATTCGTGGTATATTCTCTCGGAGGTCGTGTTTCGAGACAGCTCGGAACTCGCCAACTAGGCGATTCTGTTCTTCCTAGCGGACTGGGATGCAGGGTACAGTTGGGGGACGGCATCTCTCGCCTACCTATGCCGTTCGGTAAGAGAGTGTCTAATTGCGTACCTACCTACGAAAGTGTGTCCATGACATTTTCTTATATTTGATCCTCATTTGATGTTTTGCAGCTTGGCGGCCTTAGCAGAGAGGACGGGAGACAAGTCCAATATGGGTGGCTTTATGCAGGCCTTCTCCATTTGGATGTGGGAGCGGCTGCCGGTGGGGCGTCCGGAGAAGTTGCCAAGACGCCCATGGGAAGACTATGGCGAAGAAGGCGACGAGACTCGAAACCCCACCGTAGCTTACGAGTGGGACATTGTCAAACTCTACACGGGCCTAAACAAGACTTCGTACAAGACCTACACCAACGAGTTGGACGCTTTGACGACACGCATGAGTATATGAACTCGCCCAACACCTTTCTCTTTGATTCCAATATTGACCGAGAGTGCGAACTTACCAAGGTATATGTAATAGGTAATCTGGTGGTCGTATCGACAAGAACGAGAGTGGGACTTTGATCTGAACGTGATGTGCAATGCGAACTGTGGTCTCTGGCGGTGCATCGTGCCCATGATATGTGTGTATGCCGTCGAGTGGCATTTGCCACAACGCGTGGCCACGCAGTTTGGGATTTATCAGCATACCCCACCGGGCCAGCCCATAGATACCGGCGGCCAAGCGGTCCACCTGTGAGCTCTTTGTTCTCCGTAAGATTATCATGTTTCTTGTTGCTTATGATGATCTCATTGCGCTTATGATGATTCTTGTTGATTATGCCTTGCAGCATGAGCCGGCAGAAGAATCAGTCGATCACAGACTGGGGAGAGGAGCATAAGACTCATGTGACGGAGTGGAACCGAGGAGGTGGCATAAAGACGTGGAGAGGAGAGTGACTAACTGGGATGATTACCTGGGCCGACACATGAGGTGGTACGATGATGGCCAGAAGCACCGTCTTCGTCTCAGGCCTTGATGGACGGCGGAAGACATCACGGAGCTGGAGTGGGTTGACCCCGATGAACAGGCATACCAGACCGGCATCAGAGACATGCACAGTGGATTTAGGGAGTTTGCACCCCTCATCAACAGAGTGGTACGTTTCAACCGACGGTCGTATTTAAAATATTTTATTCGTCAACGTGACTGACTTATGCCGTTGCAGTCCGGTGAGCTGAACAGATGCATCTTTGAAGTCTCAGATGCAGTAGGTCATCTTCCCGGGAGCGTACAATCTGAGACCAGAGTCAGGGGGACGATGAAGGTACAATTTCAGTCTCCTCGGAAAAGATGCATCTTGTTCACTTGCAGTCAGTCGATCTGAACTTATTATGACCTTGCTTCTTCGTTACAGAATCGTTACACTGAAAAAACAAGACCCTACCGCCAAGGCCCCTGGCGGTAGGGTCAGACAGCCTACCGCCAGGGCAACTCAATTCTTCGTTACAGAATCGTTACACTGAGACAGGACCCTACCTCCAGGTGCTCTGGCGGTAGGTTTGGACAGCCTACCGCCAGGTGCTCTGGCGGTAGGTTTGGACAGCCTACCGCCAGGCCTCCTGGCGGTAGGTACTTATCCACGTCAGTGCAGTCAAACGGCCGCCGTCCCCCTCCGTCGCACCCCTACCGCCATGGCCGTGGCGGTAGGATATCTAACCCTACCGGCCGAGGTTCCAGCGGTAGCAAAAGGGTCAAATCTCGAAAAAAATTCAAACAGGGGTCAGATCCTGAAATCCTTTCCAAAAAGGGTCAAAACACGAAATTCGGCCGGCTCTCGCGCACCTGGGGAATCCGCGTGCTCTATGTCTTCCCCTTCTCTGATCAAAACTAGAACCGTCCCAAGGCTATATATATATATATATATATATATATATATATATATATATATATATATATATATATATATATATATATATAATATACTGCCAATCCTTAATTGATCTCTTCTGAGTAAGCGTAACCACTGTTCAAAATCTTTTGGAATTTGCAGAAGGAGGTTGACTTTGTTATGGGCGTGTTCGATCGGTTCATCCAGGACAATGTCGCCGAGTTTGTAAGGTAGTATGTTTTTTGGGTTAATTATCCTTTTGCCCTCAGTGGTGTCCATGTGCTCAGTTTTGCCCTCAGATGCGAATTGTCCTCAGTTTTGCCCCTAGTCCGTGCGCACCAACTCGTTCCGTGAACTCTGCCATCTCCGTCAGGTCAACCTTTTGACTCGGCCCTTACATGTGGGACCAGGCGGCAGAAACGACCAATTTTATTCAGACCGTTGCATGCGTGGCTTGTGGGACCTAGCAAAGAGCCGTTGAGCAGAGAGCCATTGGCGGTGTGCTATATAAGCAGGCGACAGCGGCGGTGACCACGGCGACAGAGAGCACGGCGATGACCACGGCGAGAGAGAGAGCACGGCGGCGGGAAGCTAGCTGTGGAGGGCGCGGCGGTGGGAAGATAGCAGTGGAGGGCGCGGCGGCGTTGAGATCCCCTTCGGCTCCGAGCTCCATGTCTTCCTCAAGCTCCCGCACCACCTCGCGGATGCAGAGCCGGGCGCGTGTGGACATGCCTGTCTTCGTCTGTCCATGGTGCCGGGCGGGCGTTGATCGAAGGGTTTCTCAGACACCGAGGAACCAGAATCGTCCATTCTACGTGTGCAGCGAGAATGGGGTAAGAATCGGGGCAATTGCACCATTTTCGTCGTCGGGATGTTTGAGCAATGGGTTGATCTGTTTGGTGTTCATGCAGGTGACATGCTTCTTTCTTTGGGTATATGCTCTGGCCAAGACTCTGATGAATGAACTGCAAGAAGAGCATGAAGAATGGTTGCGCATGCTGCCACGAACGGCAGTGGCCACACCACGGGCTCCGGAAGAAGAGATGGATGGCGGCACGACCGACAGAGAGCTAGCTATTGAGCTTAGGATGTTGAAGAAGAAGGTTAGGAAGCTTGAAGATCAAGCACTACCAATACCCATTTGCAAATACTTTTGGGCATTTGTAGGTATGGTAATCGTGACTTGGTTGTAATGTAATGTTGAAAATGTATGGAAAGGCATGAATTATGAAGGAATTTTTAATCTTGAAATTGTTTGAGAAATTCACCTAGTTTAAATGTTGGTTAAAGTTGTTTAAATATTGAAACAAAAAGAGAAGAAGTGACCAACATTTAAATATGTTGGAAAAAAAGAGAAGAAATTAGGAATTCAGAAACTTTTGATCAATGAAATGCAGCTCTCTGCTCTGCCTTTCTGTCCTATAAAAGTTTGCTCTTTGGACAAATTCAGAGACTAGAACCAAGTGCAGGCTAGACTAATGTGCCAACTGCATCCAATTAGGCCCATTCAGGGGTTTTCTTGCGTATTTTCTGTTTTCTATTCTGATTTAATTTAGGAAGTAAATCATAATGCTGAAACTTTTGTGGAAGCTAATTGAATTATTCGAGCCAAACAATTAAGGTTAGAAATTTTTTGGAGCTGTTAATTAATCCAATTCAAATACACCGTGATTTAAATCAAAGACCAAAATGTCATGGAAAATGTGCCTCAGCTCTGGTAGAGGTTTATGCCAGTGCCAAAATAAATGAACATTTTTAAGGGCATTACATTGAGAAAAACATCATCTGTCTAAACATGAAGGGTGGACAATGCACAACAAATTGGTGCGGCTGGGGACTCGAACCCAGGACCGCGTGGGTTTGTGGTGTTTAGGGCTGCGCTGGTAACCGCTAGGACAGATGGCAAGACTTTGACATGGGTAGGGAAGGAAGGTATACATAGTGAGACTGTGAATTTTTCTTAAAAAAATAGTGAGACCGTGAATGTTTGCACACGCGTGAGAGTGGTTTTCCTTTGTTTTGCACTTAAATTTTGGAGGGTTGGAAGGTTGAAAATGTATGTTGCACTACCACATGATTTTGGTCAGAGTGGCACTTGGTTTAGGGTTAGAGTGGCACTTGGTTTAGGATTTAAAGGGAATAAATTTGCATGTTACTTCATGACTTTTTGTTTGAATGAAACAGAGGGCTTCTCACCCCGAAAACCACAAGTTCTGGAACTTCATGACTTGTTTAGGGACGAAATGATAAGTTGGGCACGGACATTTTTTAACACACATAATAAGATGGAACACACCGTACCATTACAATAACTTAGATAAGTTCACGGACAGTTCACGGACACATGACGAAACATGACACGACACGACACGACATAGAAAAGCAACAAAATAAAAAACCAAACATGACGAGCTTGACTCCGGGCTTGAACATCTTCATCTTGACCTCCTTCTTCCACCTTGGCAAGGCTTCCCTTCAACACCGTCTTCATCTTCACACCTCCTCCTCGTCGTCAGAGGGAAGGGAGTGCATCTGGCTGGAGCGGGAAGATGCGCTCGTAGTTGGTGTAGATGTTGTAGATGGTGAAGAAGATGGCCTCACAGCCGCACCAAAAGACTTGGCCGAGGAGCTCATGGCAGCGTCAAATGGGTTGGTGAAGGTGACCGTGAGCAGTAGGGAGGACGCCATGATCACGAACCTCGTTGAGGGTGAACATCCTCGGCGAGCCCCGTGGGAGGTGGGCATAGCCGGCTCGGAGGAAGGCGCGGGTGAGTTCGACGGAACCCCTCCACCTTGAAAAAGCCCACACGCGGAGCTCCTTCTCCACGAGCACGCCCGGTGGGTAGCGCAGCTCCGGCACGACAGGCGGACGGTGAAGGTCGGCCCGTTGAATCGCATCTTCTTCACTTGGTCTCGCTTGGGGAGGGCTCGGTCGCTTGGGTGTTTGAAGTTGGAGAGGATCGGATCTGGCTTGTGGGTGGGAGAGGAAGAGAGGCACCCCATTCATAGGCCTGTGGGTGGGAGAGGAAGAGAGAAAGGATGAGAACGGTGCGTGTGTGAATCCGGACACGTGTGTGTATCCGTTACGTTTTGCACACTTAAATTTTTGCACGAAAACGATGCATCTTTGACCGGGCAGTGCATGTGAATCGCTGCCCTGTACCACTGCCACTGAACCACCTAGCTCGCTTAGCACGCCTCGCCGCCTCACTCGCATGCATGCACGCCGCCGCCTCCGCGCATGCGCAAACCCATGTAGCCGCCTCCATGCATGCAAGGCACGGAAAGGCTGAGGCAGACTATTGCGTGGTCTCGTGCCCAGACAACGAGACGGCCCAACGGTCCATCCAGTAGCGCCCGATATTTGTTAAAAAACAATCTCCCAGCCAATCAGATTGCATCTCGCGGATCGCCCCCTCCTCCCATGATTCCTTCTAGAAGGGTTAGATCGACGGCCCTTGATCGCCGCTAGGGTTAGATGAACGGTCCTTATTCAGCGCTAGGGTTAGCGGGGTTTGGGAGGGGTTTGGAGCAGTCAAAGCTATGTTTGACCAGATTTCAAATGAGCATAATAAATTAAATAAAAATCAGAAAAATGAAAAACCTGCGCACATAGTCTTCTTATGTCATATACTAACGATTTAAGTTGATAAACAAGCTTTACATACATTTAAATGATAAGTTCATGTGTATTGTATGATATCTCGAGTATCTCAAACTCTCTTGTATGAAGTGAAGAGAAGTGTTTTGGGGAAATGAACATGAAAATTTTAATAAACTCACCGCAGCTTCATTTTGGAGTGACTAAGAAGGATCCAGGCTTAGTTTTTCATTTTGATATTTTACACTTGTTTAAATATTGGTCAAAGTTAAGTTTGACCAGAATTCAAATGAGCAAAACAAATTTAAAAAAAAATCAAAAATGGAAAATTCAGCGCACATAGTCTGTACATATAGAATATATGTGTAGGAAAGTTATTTGGCTGATTTAGATAAGGTCGGAAAAAACCTTGCTTAGAAATGAGGCCGTTTACCCTACCTTTAGACCCCTCTTTTTAGCACATTTTTCATGAAAATTTCAAAAACCTCACCATAACTTCATTCTGGATTGACTAAGAAGTATCCAGGCTTAGTTTTTCATTTTGATGTTTTAGACTTGTTTAAATCTTGGTCAAAGTTAGGTTTGACCAGAATTTAAATGAGCAAAACAAAATTCAAAAATATCAAAAAAAGGAAAAACCATGTGCTCATTCAAACATCATCCAACAGATATTTAAACATCATGTCAAACATACTTCTAACATAGGTCCAACATCATCCAACAGAAATACAACATGTCAAGTGATAAATGTTTCATAATACAACATCATTCCTTATTCATAATGTTTCATAATTGTTCATAGATAGCGTTGGGGCTTCTGTCTGTTCCTTGAGCTTCTTGCCATCACTTTGCTCCTCGTGCACCTTATGCTCATTGTTTCTTCTCTTCTTCTCTTGGTTGTCGGTACCTTGTGCGTCTTCTTCAAACCTACCATAGAGCTGTGCAAAACATAAAGGGTCCAAACATAAATGGTAATGAGATCGTGTCAAGTGATAGATGTACAGTAGTATTTGACCCTTGCAAGATTTACATACCTAGCATACCTCACAACAACAGAAGGTTGGTCATCATTTGGAGCCTCACTTGGATCATCATTTGGAGCCTCACTTGGATCACCATGATCACCATTTAGAGCCTCACTTGGATCACCATTTGGAGCCTCACTTGAATCATTATTTGGAGGATATTTTGGATCATCGTCAAAATCATGCGGCTGTTGACCATCATCATTTGGAACCTCGTCAAAATCCTCATATGATGCAACCGGCCGTTGACCATCATTTTCATCATCTGTTGAGGCAACCGGCTGCTGACCAACATTTTCATCGAAGCCTTCATCGAAACTCTCTCCGAACGCTGGATCTACTGTGTTATCACAATACTTACCAAAATGACCAGACCCACCACACCTTGTGCACCTACGCTTCCTCGCTCCAAGTCCAGCTCCTTCGCTGCGAGGTCTGATTCGACTCTTCCTTGGTCTACCTGCTGCTCTCTTCAGAACTGGAGCGCAAAGCTTGAATCCAGGGTCCACCATGTCCCGTTGTTGTTTTCCCTCCATAGCAGGCAAGGCATAAGCATATGTGGCTTTGAACCTTGCAAAAGAGTAGTAATCATGCACATACTGCTGTATGTTCCCTGCTGGACCTGGGAGAGAAGTGATGAAAAATAAGGCATGAATGCATGGCAACCCAGTTATCTGCCATTGCCTACAACTGCAAGTTCTAGCTTCTAAATCCACTGGATATCTCCATTCCCTCTTCTCTTTATCCAAATATGATATCTCTGTTTGTGGTACCCGAGCAAAGCGTCATGTTCATTTCAAGCCTGTTGTCTTACCTTCGGTTCATTCATCACGGCGGGGATGATAATGTGGCCCATGAATTTTGCCTCGGCTATTCCTGCACGATAATGAAATTTCTGCATGTATTCTATCCTTATCCTGTCAAGAAAATCCACCACATAATGACCCTTTAGTTTCCGAATCGTTGAGTTGAAAGACTACGCTAGATTATTGTGCACATAGTCAACTTTGATCACTACACTGAATAGGCTTATGGCCCATAACTTGGAGTGGTGTGTTTCCAAGTATTCTTTCACTTTGGGATTCATGTATAACTGCCTCAAGTGGTAGTTGTGCTTCTTCACACTGCATGTCAAAGATGCTGGCCATAAATTGTCGGTATACACCTTTCCTTTGAATTTCTTCATGAAATTTGCAGCAAGGTGACGATGCATTCCCTATGCTCTACTCAGGAACATATTGTCCACGGCCACTTCTAAACCTTTGCAGGCATCTGTATGAATGACCAACCCATTGGGATGTGCAATAGCCCGGCGGAGATTATGCAAAAACCAAGTCCAGCTCTCCTCAGACTCTGTCTCCAGCACACCATAGGCAACTGGAGATACAAAACTATGTGCATCAGCTGCACAAGCTGCTACTAACTGTCCTTTAAACCTCCCTGTGAGAAAAGTGGCATCAATAGCCAAATAAGGCCTGCAGCCTGCCAAAAACCCAGCGACAAGCCTCAAAGCAGACAAAAACCCTTCTAAAGCATTCCTTGGTCTTTGTCACTCCCCGAATGTGTATTCCACGGTGTGGTGATCAATATCTACAATACTAGGGCTTGTCCTCTCCACTTCACCTTTGAATGAATATAACAATTGAAAACTTTCCTGCCAGTTACCATAAATAGAATCCATAGCATGTTGTTTACCATTGAACAACCTCATGTATGGTAAATCTATCTTGAACTTATCTTTGATGTTCTTCTGCAATTCCTTTGGACCCACTTGCTGGTTTTCTTTCACCCACTTTTTTACTTCTTCTGCCACCCATCTTGACTTGGCTCTACTGATTGTATCCTTTCTAAGGGTTGATTCCTGGCATGTGAGCTTAAAAGGGTTCACTTTGACCTGAACATTAGTGCTATTCTGCATTTTAGATGCAAGCAGCCTCCATGGACAACCCTCAGTCGGACAGTGCACTCAGAACGTGCTTGATCGCTCTTGTCAACTTTGAAAGTACGTTCTACCTTGATGCAGTATGTCACAAGTGCATTTCTACACTCATTCATGGATGCAAAACTGTATCTTCTTCCATTTGAGGGTTCAAAGGGTCCCATTCAACAGCTGCAAGGTCTTCGTCCTCACCCATCGCGTCATCATCCACACGGACTGCATTGTGAGCCTCATCTTGGTTTTCAGTCCGAGGTGCCCGTCGTAAATTCCGAATAACATCAGAATATAACTTCTCTTCATCAACCCCAGAATTGTAGCCATCAGGCTCCACTTCAAGGGGGACCCTACTGCTATTGCCCACACTTGTCGAGCCACCACGTCGCCGTGCACCAACTGAACTGTTCTGGCTAGAGATGCCATTACGACGACTTGATTCTCCCCGAGATGTTGCACCCGCCATCCTAGGTCCAAATGCCTGCTCAAGCACATCAACTTGCAGCCTCACATGAAAATTATCTTTCTCTTTATGCCTAACAAACATGGTAGCTAGCTCTTCATCATTACTAAATCACCCAATTCTTTTCCCCATCATAGTATTTGTATACCACTTCATCAAGCAAACCCCAAGGATATTGGCTATAAATTACCTCCCCAAATTGTCTGAAACTCCAATTACTAGCCATTGGCAACCGATAATCAAAACCTCCTTGGTATTTCTTCTTATCATTTGCATCGAACATGTACCGGTCCCTTCTAATGTGCACCATGAAAGCAAACCGCAACTCCATCCTAACCGGCGAAAACAGAGACGCAATCAGCACACTAATTGGGCAAACCTACTCGAATCGAGTGTTCAAATGCACAACTAAGCTCAATCTAAACAAGAGGCGAGACTTACCCCTCGGGAACCCGATCGTGGGCCGGCGGATCTCCGCCCGATGCCTGCCTCGCCAAATACTCGGGTCGCCGCTGCTCACCATTTCGCCCTAGGGTTCTTCCTCCTAGTTCAAATAGCTCCAAAGAGCCCCTCACATTTGAGCGCCCGGCCGGGCGACGGAAGGAGGTCGCCCATGAATCGAGCAGTGGCGGGCGCCCCACCCGTGGCGTCGCGGGAAGGTGGTGGGCGTCACAGTAGCCGTGGAGCGTGGCGCAGGAGGTAGCGGCGGAGCAGCCGTGCAGTGGTGGCGGGCAGGTCTTGGCATGGGCGAGTGGCGGCGGCGGCTGCGCAGGACTGCCGGCCGGGCGGATGGGTGTGAGCTAGAATGATTTGGGGATTTAGTTGCACGGGCCTACATGTCAGCTCCGGACCCACGTCCACGCGGTCCCACGTGTAAGCTCCGGACCCACAACTACTAACGCCATGGACGGAATGGACTCAAATATGGCCGTTTGGCCTCGTCGTAGTTGCTGTGCTCGGACTAGGGGCAAAACTCAGGACAATTCACATCTGAGGGCAAAACTGAGCACATGGACACCACTGAGGGCAAAAGGATAATTAACCCATGTTTTTTTCCTGAGAAGGAGGGTTTACCATAGGCCTCTCTTTTTCATAAAAGATGCAGATCTATTATCAAAATTCATTGAAAGGAGTACAAAGCATCTCAAATATAATAAAAATTAGACCGAGATTTCGAGACCACTTAACGACCACTACGGTCGCCAGAACAAGCTTTCAACGTGCCGTCGTCGCCGCTCACACAGTCATGTTTATTAAGTTCATACTATCAAATATGCAGTACATATCATTCGACAGTAACAAGTGAAAGAAAAAGAGTACTTCCCGCAAAGAAAAAAGGAGAGCATAAAGCGCGGTGCAATGAGGCAATAACAAGATATTATGTCTTCATCGTTTAACGGCTCCATTCAACTGCCGTCTCTCTCTCTAACACACACGCGCGCGCACGCACGCACAATATGAATTTACCTTACGGATTCATCCCTCAATACCATTTTTTTCTTTTTTCTCACAAATTGTGTAGGGAATAAATTATTAGGAGTCATTAAAAAAACTATAGTCTACTACAATCAGGTTTTTTCCCGGTACCATTTTTTCCCGGGTGTGGAGCCGGGAAACTGGTTTCCAAAAACTCTCGGATTTTTTTCTAGTCTAGTCTTTTCCTTAATTACTCCTTTTTTATTTATATCGAAGAAATACAACATTTATAAGAGAAAGACGTGCACCAGAGAACATTAGCTTATCCATCCAACTTAGTTTTGAAGCGGACTTCAATACACTTCCTTTCCTTATTCAGGAGCTTACGAAAGTGATTTAGAACGCCTAGATACTAAAAGGGAAGAGAACCAGACTCATAACCAAACAACTATTTGTATCGATCCTCCTCTGCTTTGGCTTTCCAAAACCAGGAAGTTCGCTCTTAAGGAAGTTAAACTTAAGGCCCAAAACTGCTCAAACAGATACAAAGTTAACATCACGTTTATAGCCTTCTCAATGCCATGCTCCATGTATATGATGGTGCCATCCGGATACTGCAAAACCGAGACCCACCATCAACAAGGTGCTGAATAAGACCATTCACTTGGCTAGCCTCTTTAGCTAGCCCAATGAGCACTACCAACATACCTTCAACAATGTTGTATAGGATGGGTGGCAAGGGTTTCTAGAAATTTCAACAATGTTGAATAGGTGTTTCAAAATTTGAGTGGTTTCCATTCATTAGAAAATCCATATGATTTGCAAACGAGTTTATATTTTACGTCAACTTGAAAATATTAATCAAATTTTCAAAAAATTCAAAATTTCGAAGGCAAAGTATGCATTAGTTTAAATTTTGTTCCCGTCATCATATATTCATCCCATATTGGGGTGGTGGATAGTCAGAAAAAAGATATGTATGGTGACAAAGAATAGAGGAAACTAGTGACAAAGAATAGAGGAAACTAGACAATACCCCGCACGTTGCTGCAGGAATCGACTACAATATATTTCAAGTGATTTGATTGTATGAAACATGGAAATAATAATATATTAACTAAAACTAAAAATACATGTATATTGTATTTGATTATCATGGTATAATATAATGGAAAATAAAATTCCATGCATGTTGAGTGGACCTTTGATGAGATGACATGTGTGGTGAGGTCAGATGTATGCATAGGATCAACTAATAATGGAAACTATTTTCTCATGCATATTGTGGTGGTCCTTTGATGAGGTGGCATATGTGCAAGTTAAGATAATAGAGGTAGTGGGTCTGAACTATTTAGGGCGCGTTGATGCGGGAATTGGTGGATGAAAATCTGGGTTGATAACATGAGAACGAAACTTAAAATACATATGACTAATTATATTTGATTATGTATAGTTGTAACAATATTTACTAAATATACATGGAATAATTAAACAGAAAACATTTTCTCATGCATGGTTGAATGTTGGGGTGGATTTTTCCCATGCATGATTGCATGTTGAGGTAGGCTATATCACGTTCATAATCATATGGTGAGGTGGCATACTTGCATGTTGAGATAAATTAATTAAAAAGGATGAATCTTTTAGGTATAAATAATATGATAAGATTTTATAATCCTTACAATCCCCACTGCGGTTGTTGGTGAGAAAATTTTCATTTTTGTCCTTTGACATTTTAGCTTAATTTTAATGGAACCGCACTTAGACACCACTGTGTCCACATTGCGTCGTAACCAACATGTCCATGTAAGATACCCACATTTCCTCTGGCCTTTCTCCGACCCCTAGGGGCCTTGAGGTTGGGTAATTTGTAAATTGAATCCCAACTACAAAGACAACCCCTGGGAGCTTGAAAAGCATACTACTTCACTTGAATTAGAAACTGAGAGTGGAATGTGACTTAGGACATGTTGTGTGCTTGTTTTGAAACGGAGGCAAAAGATTTGCCTCGTCCATTCATTAAGAAGAGAGTAGAGTTATATTACAGCCCGGAGCTACAAAGGGATTACTCTCCAAGAATGATTAGGACCCAATTTCTTAATTAGCTCCCGCGGTTACCAAAGTTCTGTCTCGAGATTGATGTTGTTGAGCAATATTGGAGGCGGCATGCACTTGTTGTGGAAGGCACGAGTCTTCCTTTTTATGTGCTTATGAATGCTATGAATGTAGCTATTCTAATTACTTCTACTAATACTTGTATTGACTAATAAACATAAGAGATTCTTATGTTTTGCAGGGATGGGATTCGCCTACACCTAATCGGTGACTTCTCAAGGCTGCCGACTTATCTGCAGAAGACTGCAAAAGACGCCGAGGAGGAAACAAGAAACAACTCACAAACCGACCTGTTGCTAGGTATCGGCTACGGTGGGCGAGCGGACATCTTGCAAGCATGCCAGAAGCTTGCCAAAAAGGTGCACAACAAGCTGCTCAGACCGGAGGACATCGATGAGTCACTATTTGTCGATGAGCTCCAGACGAGCTGGACATATGAGTTTCCTTACCCTGACCTACTCTTCAGGACCAGTGGTGAACAGAGGCTCAGCGACTTCATGCTTTGGCAGTCTGCCTACACCGGGCTCTTCTTCACTGACACGCTCTGGCCTGATTTCGGGGAGGCCGAATATCTCGAAGCTCTCATGTCCTTCCAGAGGAGAGACAGACGTTTTGGTAAAAGAAAACTGTAGCGCAGGCGATAAAAGAGCAAAATAACGGCGCGGGTTACCCGGCATGGATTGGTGTAGATTCTCTCTCCGCCCTCTATCTTCTTTGTTTATGTTTGGCTTTTATTGCCTTCAAAGTATTTCCATCGCGAGGAATGGTGTCGTCCGCTGAACTTGCTGGAGAGCAGGCTTCTAAATCTTCACCTGGACTATCTTATGTGTATCTATTTGTGTACTGAATGTGTTTGATAAATAAATTTATGGTTTTATAAATATCTTATTTATATATTACTCCTATGTCATTACAAATAATATGGTTATGACTACAGTATGGCCTTCATCTTTGACAGCAATCATGACAGGCCGCGGTATTAGCGTTAGAGAAAGGAAAGGACTTGAGGTCCGTCCACCCCTCCACAAATGATATGCTAAATAAATATCTCATTAGTCAATAATACATGCAATATGTTTATAATACATATGTCCGAAGCCACTACTGGAAAATTGGCGTTTGCCGAGTGTGACGGTCTTTGCCGAGTTCCATTTCAAGGGCGCCTGGCAAACCTCCCCTTCGCCGAGTACCAAACTTGGCAAACGCGGGGACTCGACAGCGACCTCCATTTGCCGAGAGTCTAAAAAAGACACTCAACAATACAAAAACACTCAGTCTATATGCTTTTTGCCGAGGTCCCGTAGGACGGCACTCGGTAAAAAGATTCCATGTCCCCTTATCGTCCACGGTTGACGGCTCCGTGATGGTTGGGCCACTTTCGCCGAGTGCCCTTTAACAACAACTCGGCAATTTTTTTCCCAATATTTTCTAAATATGGATAGTCTTTTGTCGAGCATTTTGACAAGACTCTCGGCAATTGGCAAGGGGTGCTCTCAGTTGCCGACACATGGAACACGTTGCTGAGTTCCGCACTCATGCTCTCGACAAAGGTGTGTTCATTGTTTTTAGATACTTTTCCAGCCAGCCCCTTAATAACACGTACAATAAACAGATGCACATATCACAATTTATATGGCATTTCAAATATACCATAGCACATTATAAATTCTAAAAGTGGTTGGCCTGATAATTGGAAGCATACTGAAATCACTATTTTCTCCATGAATTATCAGAAATGCTAAAAGGAGAGCACCAGGAATGGAGGTAATTAAGCCCACCACCCTTGACAACTTGACAAGTGGCTCCACCTTTGATTACTTTTTTGTGTGTTTTCTTTCTTTTTTTTTTTTTTGCTTTTTCTGCACCCTCCTGCTAGATTTTATGTGAATTTATTCCAGTAGTTGCGTGCAAAATCGATCTTGACTATTGAGGTGGTCGTCAACAACTATGTAACATTGTATGTTTTCTCTTCTCGTGTGTGGAACGAGCCTTTGGGCAGTCACAAATTCACAAAGATAAAACTTGCGTGATTGCTGTTTGAAAGCCACCTGAAAAACATTAATGATGTCACTTGATTTTCGAAGAAGCAGAGCTACGAGGAGCCGAAGATGGTGGCGATGTAGCTGGCCGTGGCATCCCCGGCGAAGCTTTGCCATGAACGAACGGCAGGGTCATCAACATTGATGGATCCCGCAAAAAAAAAAAAAAAAACAAGAGATTGATGGGTTTGGGTGCAGGTGCGGGCTAGGCCTCCACCGTGGATGCAAGAGTGAAAATCGGCCCACACTTGGGAGTATTTTTTTTAAGACACTTTTTTTCTGATTTCGACACAGATTTTCGCCGTGCCACTGGCAGGTGCCATTGACAGGTGGCCCCGGGGCCCATGAGTCAGTGACACGGTGGTGGGCCAAACGATCCACCGTGGCGTGCATCCCGTCACTGCTGTAGAGCGTGGTCCCCCAAAGAGGAAGAAGAAAAAAATCAAATAAGAAATACGGTTGGTTACTCCATTTTCCTTCCATGGCCAAGTTCTCCTTCGCCGACGCCGACGCCGACGAAGACCCTCCGCCCGCCGCCGCCGCTGCCGCCGTGTCCGAGAAGAGGAAGCGCGAAGGTGGCCCTGCCCCTGACGACGGGGCGTCCGGTGGAGGGCCGCCCCCCAAGGCCCGGAGACTGGAGGTCGCGCGCGGCGAGCGGGGGGAGAGGGCGGTGGCGGGGTGCGGTCGGGAGGCGGGGAGGGTCGGCGCCGCCGGGGATGGCGACGCGGCGGGGATGAGCATGCGGATCGACCCGGACCTGCTCGACTGCTCCATCTGCTTCGAGCCCCTCTGCCCTCCCCTCTACCAGGTAAATCAAATTGACCGGAGGAAGGATGTTGCTCTGCCAAATTATCCATGGCGCTGCTGCCGCTTGATTCTCTCCTCTGCTGTGCCTAATTATCGATTGGAATTCGCTAATTAGGCTGGCATCGCTTCCGTTGAGCTAATTGAGAAAATCCATGGCTATGGCAAGAGGGGGATCAGAGATGATGATAGGCAGCAAATTAAGCAGTTCCTTAGGACACTGAGACCACAGAACAATTTTGTAAATGCATTCTTGAGTCAATGCCCCCATTATTCCTGTCGACTGAATCAGTTGAACTGATCTGACACCCACACAGCCTCGTGATCCTAATTTGTCTTGGCCACACCCAGACACAAATCTCTGCATATGGAAGGAGAACTAGTTTTGGGACTCAAGGTGCTCTGATTTCCCTTTGGTCAGTTGCTCTGTCTCATTTCCTAACGAAACAACCTCTAATTAAGGTGGCCAGTGTCAGACTGTCAAGCGAGTAAGGAACAAAGATCACACTGATCTATATAGTTTAAGTCTCGCGGTCTATTGTTTCTCTCTGAATTCCTTCCTCGCCGAGCTGTGCCTTCTCCTCCATTATAAACAAAGAGACAAACCTTGTAAACTGTATCAGTTTAGATGGAAGCACACAGAGGACTCATCTGTACTGCTAGAAAGAGCGCTATGCTGCTAAAACCATCATGGAGCATCACTGCCCAAGGGCATCTGATAGATATCGTGAGCAAAAACCATGCCATGGCTGGCTCTAAACACATACTGACATACGTGCAGTTTACTTTTCTGAACATATACAGTCAACTCCAGAAATCTAAAAACCATGTGATCCATATAATTTGTTGGCGTATAGTTGTGGACACACTTCTTTCGAGAAGACTACCTTTTGTTATAAGAGGCAGAGTTTTAGATAGCCATTGCATGATTACTGCTTGTTTTGTGTATTTTCCAGTGCCAGAATGGCCATGTAGCCTGTTTGTCCTGCTGGTCCAGGCTCAGCAACAAGTGTCATGTTTGTTCTCATGATGCGATCTTTGCACGGAACATTGCACTGGAGAAGATTGTCGAGTCAATCAAGTCCTCCTGCGCATATGCCAAATGGGGCTGTTGCGAGTTGGTCAGCTACACTCAGAGAAACACTCATGAAGAATATTGCCTTTTTGCTCCTTTGATGTGTCCTATTCCTGGCTGTGGATACAAAGGCTTCACAGGACGTTGGTCAGGCCACTTCCTCATCGACCACCACAGTGCCGATTTCTTGCACTTCGTTTATGGCCAGTCATTTGAAGTGAATTTGGAGGCGTCCCTGCCTTTTCTTGTTCTTCTCGGAGAGGACGATCACCTCTTCCTGCTCCTGAACAAGAACATGACGCCCTTCGGGCACGCGTTTACCGTGGTTTGTCTCAGGACTGGCGATCTGAACTGGAAGTTCTCGTATGAGATTGAAGCAACCAGTAGGGGAAACCCTGAAAACTGCCTGCAACTCAAGGCCTCTGTCACAAACATGAAAGAGTGGGGAGGTCTGCACCCTACAGAATCCTTTCTTTTGGTTCCATATGATTTCTGCAGTTCTACTAACATAACACTCAGTGTCTCTGTTGGGAGGTCTGCTTCTGTATGATAATCTGATTGTCATTCTCTGTGTTGTAAAATGTAGATGTGTGTACCATGTAAATTTGTTGTGTAAATAATTTCAGCCTGTGCATGTATATGTAAAGAACCAGTAGTTCCACCTGGCAATTACAACATTGTAAAGGCTAGTCTAAATTTACAGAAGAGTTTCAAACTTGACCTTTTCCATTCGAAATCCTTCTATATCATTACCTCCGTACCAAAATATAAGATGTTTTTGCAGTTCAATTGAGCTGCAAAAACGTCTTATATTTTGGTATAGAGGTAGTAGTACCATTTATCTCAGATGATTACGGATGGCCAGCAGAACAAGATTCCAATCATAACCCCTAGATGTCCAGGTGAGCAAATGATACATATGTCACTAATATCGTTTCATTAGCTGACTACCTTTCCTGAACCATTCTGATCAGAACGTATGTTGATCCTGCAGGGGTATACATACACATATGACACCTGCATGTAAGCAGAAAATAATCATCCAAATTATACAGGGGAAAGATCAGTGAGTTAAGCTTGGAGGTGCCCAAGGTAGCAGGCTTACGCGCAACGCTTGTACTGGTGCACAGGAAGACGTTCTCCTTGTCAATCTGATTCTCCAAGAGATCCAACAAACCGATGCACCGGCCTAATGCTCCATTGTTGTCATCATCGTCATCGTTGTCGGAGTCCCATTCACGATATGCTTCTCGGTCGATGATTTCGGTCTCGCGGGATCGTCCAAATACCAGACATTTCTGCTGTTTTGATCGCTATTGAGCGAGAATTGCCGGATGTTGGGCTGGAGGTCGGTGTGATGCACCATCTCCCACACCCGGCGGTGATTCTTTATTCCGTACCCATACCTTGAGCTTTAGCCAGTTGATACTGGTTGTTAGGAGCGGCAAGCAAATACTCAGCTGAGGGACGATGAAGTGGATTTGTTTTTTTTTTTCAAAATCGAGGCAAAAGATTTGCCTCATATATTTATTTAGAGAGAACAGAGTTTGAATTACACATCCTAAGAGAAAAATTGTTACTCTCTTGGTATGATGGTGCCCAATTTCTTTGGCCCGGTGGTGACCCAAAGAATGGCCTCGCACTTGATGTTGTTGAGCAATATTGTTGGAGGCATACTCATTGTCGTAAGACCCGAGCATTTCAGGCTGCAAGTGGACACGGGCTGTCCATGATGCCCGCTTAAAAACACACTTAATTTGTATTCATGGACACCCACGTAACCTGCAGTCTTAGAAGTGGGATAAGTGGGCTGTCCGACGAGCGCCCACATAACCCACTTAATTCCTCGTTTCTACATTTAACCCATGAGCATGCACAGGATATGTACGCAGCCGCATAGCGCCGCCGTCGAACTTCCCATGGCCACCTAGCGCTACCATCCGCCTATTCCATGGAGGCCCTAGCGCTGCCATTCATCTTCTTCATGGACGCCGCAGCACCGTCGTCCATCTCCTTCAGGCCCGCATCAGCGCCGCCGTACTCCTGCCCATGCCTTCCCCAGCGCCGCCTCCATCATGGCTGCCACCACTTCATCTCGCTCTCCCACCATTCCTGTGTGTTTTCTTACAAGGCTCGAATTCTGTTGCTTTTAGTAGCAAAGCTAGTCAGCTAGACCATGCTGGAGCTTGTATGGCGAAAATTGGATATTTACTGAATTTTGTCTGAAAGTCAATAACTATAGGAGCTGCAGTACAACGATCTGTGCAGCATGATCCATCTGAAACTACATGGAGCTGCAGCAGAGCGATACATCTAGTAGAGGGTAATGAATTGGTGTTTTACTATCACATCGGATAAATGAATGTATGTTTAGTGGGTATCCCGCTAAGCCCACTTATCCCACGTAATTATATGTGGGCATTGACGGGCATCCCACCTAAATTATGTGGCAGATGTGGGGCGGGTGCGGGAGCGGGACTCCCGCGAAAGGTCCCACTTGCAGGCTGACGAGCATTCCTCTCATTCCAAATGGTCCGTCCAATGAGCATTGTGAGGGAGGCCATGGTTTTTCGGTTGGGAGTGCTCTTGCTTGATCGGTTTACCCATCATTCCTTGATAGTCCTCAAGGTGCCATGTAGACGTGTTAAAGTTTTTGAGATGTTGCCACTCACTGACCAATTCCATAGGCGTCGGGTGAATCGACATTTGACGAAAAGGTGCAGGCCGGATTCTTGTTCCCTTTTGCATAGGGGGCAAAGATGGCAGTTTGGCCACCCATGACGAGCCAACAAATCGGCGGTCCAGATCCTATCTTTTTATGGCGAGCCAAGCGAAGAATTCACCTTGGGTGGTATGCAAGGCATCCAAACCGTGTGATCCATAGGAGAGTAGAAGGTTCCTAGGAATTGAACTGAGTAGGCCACGGTCGACGAATATTGGCCATCCGTGGTGTGCTTTTGAGAAATCTCGTCTTCCACTTGCTCCTCAAGGGAGAACTCGAAGTCGGAGATGAGTAACCAGAGTTCAACAAATTGACGGATGTGGGCCCTACAGAAGCTGTCCGTAATCTTGATTTTGGGGATCCAAGCTCCCTTGTTGAGAGGCGCAATCTCCTTAGGCTTTCATCCATGTACCCAAGGTGCATCCCAAAAAGGAGTCTTGACTTTGTTCCCAAAGGTCATAATAGTGGAGGCATAGAAGAAGTCAAGGTCCCCTTTGTCACAAGGGTTGCCCGTGCCATCCTACCTCTTGGACAATTGCATCCATTAGAACCATAACCAACGTAAACAGAGGGCACGTGCGAATTTGACCGTATTTAGCACTCTGATGCCCCTATGGTCGTCGTAAGGGCGGCACACAAGGTCCCAGTTTACTTTGCACTTTGCCCCAGTGATCTTGCCAGAGCTAGACCAAAGAAAGGCACACTGGAGCTTGCTGGTGTTGTGGAGAGTGCTCGGTGGGGCAATGAGCGATGTGATGAAGTAGACCAACCGTAAATGTGTGTAGCACTGTAAAATTGTTTTGTAAAGTAATTTCAGCATGTGCGTGTAGATGTGAAGGCACCGGTTCCACCTGGTAATTACAACACTGTAAAGGCTAGTCTAAATTTATGGAAGTAGGAGCACAGTTCATTTATTATATTCTCCAAACCCTTTTATACTACTCTCTCTGTAAACTACTGTAAGATGTTTGAATTGCAAAAGCGTCTTATATTAGTGTACAGAGGTAGCACCTGCCACTTATCTCAGATAAGTAAGGATGGTCAGCAGAACAAGTTTCCAGTAAAAAAGAAAATCCTAGATGGCTGACAGGTGAGGAAAACAAATGCTCCCTCCGTTCGGAATTACTCGTCCAAGAAATGAATGTATCTAGATGTATTTTGGTTGTAGATACATCCATTTTTGTGACAAGTAATTCCGAACGGAGGGAGTATATCTCACTGATATTGTTTCAACAGCAAGCTTATTAAAGCCAATTGCTCAAATCAAAAGAGGTGCCATTCTGATCAAAAGAGGGCATGCCAATATTGAGAAACCCGGGAAAGACGATTCAACAACTGTAGCTAGAGTTTGAAGATCCCATGTGTGGCTGCATGTCCAATGAAGCATTAGAAAGAAATTCAATTAATGTTGGTGAACATGCTGGAGTAGGAGGAACTCATCTAGGTCCAACGAGGCAGGGCAAACTGGAATTGGATAGAGGGGACATTTCGGTTCGAATCATGCTGAGGATTACTTCTCAGTTCTATTTCCTGGTGGGCAAGCTGAACGTCTGGGGGAGGTGTTGAGCAAAGGGACATTCCTTGGTTTACACAACATATGAATGGGTATGTTGTTGGATCCTTTCTCCCTGGAGGATTTTTTTTTAGGATTTTTTTTTTTAAAAAGCATTATTCAGTATAGGGGATTTTAAGGCTCCTTGGCCCCGATGCCCCGCATGCTATTTTCGTAAGTAGTTTTGGCACATAACTAGGGATGAACGGGCTAAAGAGGTGTCACAAGCGGTTAATGAAGCATTCCTGATGATTGGAACATGACTACTACTGTTCTGATTCCTGAAATAGAGTCCAGAGACTAGCTGTGACTAGTAGTTCATACCTATATGCCTATGTAATGTATCATATGAAGTAACTAGTAATTTCCAAGACGCTTGCTAGGCCGAGCCGAACTGTTCCCCCTCGGCCCCCGTGTCGCTCCCGCAGGGGCGACTCGGGCGGCGCCAACCCTAGCCGCCACCGGCCTCCCTCCCCCTTCTCCTCTACCTCGTCGCCACCGGAGGGGGTCGCCGGCAAGCCGCGCGGCCGCCGGGGAAGGTGGCGGCGAGGATCTGCCTGCTCCATCGCGCGCGGGGGGCTCTGGAGCCGAGGCGGCGGCCTCGGGTGGTGGCGTGACGCCGTTCTCAGCCAGCGGCGCTGAGTGCTGGTCGGCTGCCTTGGCAGCGGGCGGCAAGGTGGTGGCGGGGACGCCGTTTTCGAGCAGCGGCGACCATGGTGCTGGTCGGCTGCCTTGGCAGCGGCGGCAAGGTGGTGGCGGTGGAGGCTCTTTGGGCCGCGGCTGCAGGGGCCCTCGTCCGGATCCAGCGCCGCCTCAACGCTCAGATCCCCTTTCAGATCCGGTCTTCGGTTGCCCCTGGCTGCAAGCGCCGTGTTTGAAGTTGGGGCGGGGGGCGGGGTAGTGCCCAGAGAAATCCAGGCCGACTCAGTCGGCCACGACGGCGACGACGCCCGCGGGCGCCGCCCCCTACCTGTAGGCGACGTTTTGGTACTTCCCTCCCCCTTTTGCGTTTCTCCCCTGCTCGTTTTCGGGCGAAAGCCAAAATCCATCTGGATTGGGCGGCAGCGACGCCATGGCGCCGTCTCCTTCATGAAGGTGCCGCCTTTGGTGAGTCTTGGGGCGATGGCAAGTCTGCTCCGTTGGTAGGTGTTCGGCGGCTGCGTGGTTGGAGTCTGCGGTGTTGGGGCTTCCTCCATTACAGCTTTGTCATCAACAGTCTCGCGCCGTGCATTTGCTTCTCCTCGTGTGCAGTTCCTCTCAGTGCCATGGTTCCCCCTTGTTGAGCCCGGCGCTGCAGGTTGGCGGTGCTCTGGTTTGGTCTTCCTGGGGGCAAAGGTGGCGGTTATTCATCTTAGCTCTTGGGAGAGCGTCTCTATCTTCCGACGGATCGGCGCCTCATGCCAGGCGAGGGGGCAGGGAGCCCCTTTCGGAGATGGAGAAGGTTGTATCCGTTTTGGCCGCAGCCCATCGAGCTGACAACGTGTTTCTTCCAATCTGCTAGTTGTCTCCTCAAGGCCTTCCTGGTGTCACTGAGCGATGAATTGCGATCGATGGAGGGCTTCATTCTCTTCAAGCTGCTCCTGGGCTTTAGTGTTCTTCATCCTTGCTTGTAGGTGTGTGAAGCTAGCTAGCTGTTGCACAGCACCTTGTATCTCTTAGCTGTGTGTTGTTTTCTTCTATTGTAAGTGGGTTGATGTTGTAATTCTGGCCGGTTGATGGCTTTGTTAATTCAAAGTCAGGCTTGTTTTGAGCCTTCGTTCTAAAAAAAAGACGCTTGCTAACATACTGAAGAACATAGCCCGGGAAACAACTCAAAGTAGCTGGCTTAGTGCTGGGGAGGATTATCACCGACAGCACATCCTGGTAGCATATGAATGCTAACATACAATTGGGAAGAAAGTTAATAGAAAATATGGACTTTCTGTAGAAGATTAGATATGAATAACATGCCGTTCTATTAGTACTGTATAAAATCACATGTTTTAACTGTAGAAGGAATCTAGTGAATAAAAAAAATCATACTTTCACTAATCTTACACTATAGCTTGTCCTCTAAAATTCAATGTATATAAGCGACCTAACAACATTTTCTTTAAGACCGTGTTTATGCCATTGGCTCTGTTGGTCTCCCGGTAGATTGGAGCCGACTTAAGAGGTCGGCATAGGACAATGATAATGAAGGAGGGCGGAACCAACTGCCACGCCCACGCCCACCAAGCTTGGAAAAAGACGTGCACGCACCCGAATCAATGCCAACCAAATAACCAATGGAGCAAAGTCTCCCAACATCGCCACACAGGAGTAGAGGACACTGCATCATCATCTACCAACGTGCGGCCGGCCATTCATTCATCTCCCAACTGATCCTCCCAAGCTGGTCCTATTACTCCCTGCCTTTTTACGTGTTTGATTTGATTAGCGACAAATATGTTTTTTTTTGCCAAACAAGGTATACTTTAAAAATTGTGCCTCTCCTTGCGGTGCTCGAACTCGCTTTTCCTTCTTTCTGGCACCCTTTGTTCTCCAGCACAGATGTATTTATGTTATATCATGGTAATGGGAAAGTGGTAAGCCCGGTTCAAAAGGAAATATTCGTTGTCGAATGAAGTTTCTAAACAAACATTTTTATGACATTGTATATATGTCTCGCTTGTTAAGTTGGCGACCTATGTTCTCGTGCCAGACTTGTACATTCAAAGGACCGAGGGAGTATATGAGACGGTTGTGTAGCCAGACTCCAAAGAGGTGGACTCCTAGCCAAGCTATGTTCTGTTTGTGAAATCAGTTAATTCTTGGAAATTCGGACCAATCAGATAGGTAGGAGGAGATGCATTTCTGATTAATATTCGCGGCGATGACCTGGACCCTTTGGACGACGCGTGACAAGATGGTTATCGGACGTGTCTTCTTGCGACCAGCCTTTGACTCCATATTTAAATTTCTATACTTTTTGCAGCACTGGCACCCGCTTTGTAGGCAGTAGAACTGAGATCGCCTAGGCAGCATGACGGACCCGCTTACTACGGCAGAACAGCACCTTGATCGGGCACCTAGCCACTGACCTGCCGGTCGCTTGCCGCCTTTTTCTTCTTTCCGTATGTTTACTTTTCATACTTGAACTTGTTGGATGGACGTGGTGATTGCCTTATCTATAAAGCGAGGCGAAAGTCTATTTTAATAGGTCCATGAATTCCCTAGCTAGTCTCTTACTTCTCCATCCCCATCATTTTCACGTACGTAGAACGACGACATGTGGCCGGCCGGCAGGCAACTAATGCCTACATTAATCCATATCTCCCAACCGATGATCCATTGAGGAGGTTTCCTTCATGTTTACTACAAAAGGAGCAGACCTAGGTAGATGATACGCCGCCTCTCTTGATGGCTCTTGTTCCGCTGTCGTCTTCCTATCTCACCCCATCAATGTTAATGTTGTGCAAACAAGTGGTTAAGTGGAAGGAACCATGGGCTCTGAACTTCTGATAAGCCATGGAGTAGATGGAATTAGTAGGCGCCACATATAGCAGATCTATGCTGCCCGTGCGTACCGGGAATTACTAGTGTGCAGGCCTCTTTAAGTCGGTCAGGTACGTAGCACTCAACCAATCAAGCAGGACATGTTTGAAAATCACTGTTCTAACTTTAATAATGTACCACCCATGCGGCTGTCGGTTTTTATGACATATACTAGTAGAGTAGAGTACTAGCATGATGATCTTCAATATATTGTGTCCAAGTTCTTGGCCACAGGCTTGTCGTTCGTCGCATCGAGCCAAAATATACCACTGAATTGTATGCTAATAGTGTAATTGTTGGCCATTATTTTGTTCTGATGAGAGGAAAACACGCCATTATTTTGGACAGCGCATGAATGTTGCGCTCTCAAGTGCCTCAAATTAAGACACCCCTCTCCTACCTACAACACAAAAGACCTTTTTTTCAAGCAAAAGAGGGGCCACCCCCTCCGATTTCATATAACGAAACCAACTGGTTCAACTGCCAAACAACAAACTCCAAGACAAAGCACCTTGATGGCCCGTGTATAAATATTGTGTACATGACCCTCTTTCCACTCACCTACACAAATCATCTCCTCCCCCCCTCTCTCTCTCGCGCGCACGCACTCAAGAAAAAAATCAAGATGGTTGACACACTGAGTGAAGAGAAGATCATTGGATACTTCAAGAACAAGAGCATCCTCATCACCGGATCAACAGGCTTCCTTGGAAAGAGTATGCACGCATGCATGCATAATGTTTATACGCACATATTGCGCATGCATATACTATTTGTTGCAAATTCTAGAAGTCTTTTGCGTCAAGTTCATATGTGCTGTCCTCATCTGTTAATTAGTTCACTGTTGGTGTGCGTATATATGCAGTACTAGTGGAGAAGATACTGAGAGTTCAACCTGATGTGAAGAAGATCTACCTCCCAGTGCGAGCAGTGGATGTGGCGGCGGCGAAGCATCGGGTGGAGACTGAGGTTGTGTTGTCGGTCATGGTTCTTCATGATCTAGACCTCTACAGCTCATCTCATGATTCTTTTGATCCCTTTGCTTGAGTGTTGGTGCTGAATAATTTCTTTTCTATGTGCCCAGGTGGTAGGGAAGGAGTTGTTCGGGCTTCTGAGGAAGAAGCACGGAGACAGGTTTCAATCTTTCATCTGGGAAAAGATCGTCCCATTGGCCGGAGACGTGATGCGCGAGGACTTCGGCGTCGACAGCGAGACCCTGAGGGAGCTCCGGGTGACCCAGGAGCTCGATGTCATCGTTAATGGCGCCGCCACCACCAACTTCTACGAAAGGTGCGTCATTGTCAACTGATTCTTTTGTCCAAGAAAGGAAAAAATCAGCAGAGAATTTGAGTAGGTGCAGCAAGAGTATGCAGTGAGTGATCTTTAAAGAACACTTGTGTGCGTTCAGGTATGATGTGGCCCTGGACGTGAACGTGATGGGAGTGAAGCATATGTGCAACTTCGCCAAGAAGTGCCCCAATCTCAAGCTGCTCCTCCACGTTTCCACAGGTGCGTGCGTTAACTCTACAAATTACCATTGACTATGCAAGTTCTTGGGTGCCTCTCGCGAAAAACAAAAAAAAAGAGTTCTTGGATGCTAATTAAAATACTCTTAGATTTTATTTACAAATTAATTTAACATAAATAAACTCATACATGGGTTTGTGCAGCTTATGTGGCGGGTGAGAAGCAAGGGCTAGTGCAAGAGAGACCATTCAAGAATGGCGAGACGCTGCTCGAGGGGACCCACCTCGACATCGACACCGAGCTGAGACTGGCCAAGGACCTGAAAAAGCAGCTTGAGGCCGACGTCGACTCGTCGCCCAAGGCCGAAAGGAAGGCCATGAAGGACCTCGGCCTTACCAGGGCCCGGCACTTCGGGTGGCCAAACACATACGTGTTCACCAAGTCGATGGGGGAGATGGTGCTGGGCCAGTTGCAGTGTGATGTCCCTGTGGTCATCGCCCGTCCCAGCATCATCACCAGTGTCCAGAACGACCCACTGCCCGGATGGATCGAAGGCACCAGGTTCACTATATGTTTCTTTCTCTTTCTCCGCCTCCAAATTTCAAGTGCAATCGTCTTACTCTGTTGCAAATGCCAAAAGAAGTACGATATGATCTTTGTGCAATGTAAAAATGTAAAATTGCAGGACGATCGACACGATCGTGATCGGCTATGCGAAGCAGAACCTGACATACTTCTTGGCCGACCTCAACCTCACCATGGATGTGGTAAGCAACGTTGCACCATGCTTGCAGTTAAGATGTATTCCAGGCAATGGTCGGTTGTCAGTCCAGTCCAGGAATTCGTACAGTAAGATGAATTTCAACGACGGTGGTGAATGCAATCGTTTGGTTTTGGGTATACGTTGGTGCAGATGCCCGGCGACATGGTGGTGAATGCGATGATGGCTGCCATCGTGGCGCACAGCTCGCCCTCGCTGGAGAAGACAAAGTCACACCCCGAGCAACACGCGCCGGCGGTGTACCACGTGAGCTCGTCGCGGCGTAACCCGGCGCCGTACAATGTGTTGCACGAGGCTGGGTTTCGGTACTTCACGGAGCACCCTCGGGTGGGCCCTGACGGCCGCACGGTGCGCACCCATAAGATGACATTCCTCAGCAGCATCGCTTCCTTCCACCTCTTTATGATGCTCCGGTACCGCCTCCTCCTCGAGCTCCTCCACCTGCTCTCCATCCTCTGCTGCGGCCTCTTCGGCCTCGACACCCTCTACCACGACCAAGCACGCAAGTACAGGTTGGTTATTGGTTGACATATTTTTCGGTTGTATCTTCTTGATGGCGCGGCACATAAGATGACACGACTTTTATCGTTGTATTGTTATAGGTTCGTGATGCACCTGGTGGATCTGTACGGGCCCTTCGCGCTGTTCAAGGGGTGCTTCGATGACGTCAACCTAAACAAGCTCAGGATCGCCATGACCAGCAACCATGGCGACCTCTTCAATTTCGACCCGAAGACCATTGACTGGGATGACTATTTCTACAGGGTCCACATCCCCGGGGTCATAAAGTACATGCTCAAGTGAAATATCCATGCACCGAAATTCAGGCGTTGCCTTATCATGATTAAATAATCGTACGTTGCTCCCAAATTGGGTTCTAACCGTTAAATAATCTATATGAAAGAGGAAAATGCGTCTGCCGCTTGATAGAGCAGGCGTCAACTTGCATATGCTTCTTGAAGAACAAGGAATGCTACATTATGTAGTTCCGTTCTGGCTCATGTTGTATTGCCAGTTATGACTAGTACTGGTTGTTAACAGTTTCTTGTTCGGTCACATGTTGTACCTTGACTAGTATTGATTGTTAATAATTTCTTTTCAAGAGAAATAAATATAGTGCTCCAAGATTTGCGAATTATGCATAATCTTTTCAAGCGCTTCTCAGTTCAAAACGAATATGCCAATCGACTAATATTTGTGTATTAGACTTTGTTAAAATGACGCATCTCCAGAATTAAAATCAAGATCTACTGCATCCATGGACCAGGTCACTATGCATACACATCTCACCAAAACATTCAACCATGCATGGGAAAATGTTTTTCATTCAAATTTTCTACTAATATTCAATAAATATTGTTACGACTATACATAATCAAATATAATAATTCATGTAATTTAATTTTAGTTCTCATGTTATCAACCCAAATTTCTATCAAACAATTCCCACATCAATGTGTGGGGCATCTTCTATCTATATCATTTGATTCATCATAAAAAGTAGTTTCATATAAGGTGTATTTGTTTTTTCAAAAGTCAAACGGGTGCATGTCTGACCAAGTTTTTAGAAAAATATATCAATATCCACAATACAAAATTTATATCATTTGATTCATCATAAAAAGTAGTTTCATATTTTAGCTATTAGGTATTACAGCTATTGTTATTTTATTCTACAATCTTGGTCAAACTTTCAAATGGTTGACTTGCACGAAAATCAATACACATAATTCGCAAATCTTGGAGCACTATATTTATGCATATTTCGCAAATCTTGGAGCATTATATTCCCGCATCAATATATTTTAACGAAGGGAGTATATTGCATAAAAGTCAGACAGAACTCAGTTTAAAAAAAAGTCAGACAAAACTCCTTATGATTTGGGCGTTCGGCTGGCAAGCCTTCCAAAACCCATCAGGCCTTAGTCCCGTTCCTTATGAAGCCCATCCGTCAGGCCTAGCCCAATAGCGAGTTCGAGCACTCAGGTTTGCTGTCGATACTCCAGTTAATTCGGTAAATTCAGTAAATTTTGCTAAAAAATGTAAATTCGGTAAATACAGTTATTTGATAAGTACTAGTATGTATGATTCTAATACTTGGTAAATACAGTATAAAATAATAATACACTTTGGTTTTGGTAAATATCAATCTGTTTCAGTAAATGCAGTACTAATCAGAGAGCCTATGAATTTTAATTTGACTAGACAATTTCACGTCAAGAAATCACAATAAATTGGTCCGGTAACCCAGCGGCCAGGGCCGCTGTACTCAGCATACAAAATAGGAAAAGAACAATGTCATCAGCATCATCAACAGAAAGCAGATTGCCCTCGCAAAAAAAAACAGAAAGCAGATTGGTAACAGCTACATTTAAAGAAAAGAGAGAAATTTCTCTGTTGTACATCTACATTTGGAGTAACGTTTATCATTCTGAAAAAAAAATGAGAGGATAAACACATATTCGTGTGCCATCCTCAGGAACTATCTCTAGCTGCCCAGCTAGATTGACCGTTTTTCCAAGATCCTAGTCGAAGGTAAACAAGAGAATTGCACATTATCTTCCCCTAGGTCCCAGTTGAAGAGTTTAATTCATCTGCCATAACTGTCAAGCCAAGATCGGTGATGTGATACTTAATTCAGTTGCACGGTCCAGCCCATCCGATCCTCTGTGTGGCCCATCTGGAGGCTTGTCAGCGAGGTGTATAGCTGCTGTGACACCACGCCGACTCCTTGGTTGCCATCGTATTCTACCCTGAAAAGCAGAAGAAAATGCATGGTGGTCTGAGTTCTAGTAGTACATGGCTTATTTGTCAGTGTTTGAACAGCCGAATTAAACGCCGTAAAAATTGACAGTTCCAAGGCAGAGCAGAAGCTTCACCTTTTCCCCTTATAGGTAATGCTCCCCACGGGTGAAACCACAACAGCTGTTCCTGTGCAGAAAACTTCGTCTGCATCAAGCAGTTCGTCTACGGACACATGGCGTTCCTCCACCTTAAATGAAGCACATTGTGTTAACTAAGGCCATATAAAGAGAAGCATCATATAGTACTTCCGATCAACTGTCAGATTTTTGGTGACCAACATATTTACCTTGTAGCCTTTGCTCTCAGCAACTTCGATGATACTTTTCCTTGTGATACCAGGCAATATCGTTCCTTCTATTGCTGGAGTGGAAATAGTATTGCCCTGGTGCAAAAGACCATTGCAAATATAAGTAACATTTCTGCAGTGCTTAACTTGGTGCAATAATATTCCTCAAGAAGAACTTGACAGCATACTAATAAGAAGAAAGCCAGGTATAAGTTCAGAATTGGAATGAGTAATCACTCGGTCCTAAAAAAAAAAGAGTAATTACTCCTTGCGAAAATAACGACCAATGTTCTATACAAGGAAGATGAGAGAGAAACTAGATGGACCAAACTGTTTTTTACATCTTTTTCTGACAGATCAATTCGGTTTGTATCTTAAAGGAATATTCATGCCACTTCCCTAGTTACTTGGAATCTCATAAAAAGATAGGTCACATGAGGGTGATAAATCCTGTAATTTGGCTACTGAAACAAATGTTGATAGTAGCTTATCATCCACATTAGACTTGCTTAGTTTGTACAGGGGGCAAAAGTTGTACATAACTAGGATGCTCCCACAGGACTCGATCGCAAAAACTACTTTTAACTGCAGATACTGAAACAGATTTAAGAAAATAAGAACTGCCATGTGAAGAATCATACTTTCACAACGAAAATATTGCATGAAGAAACTTCTTCCAGATATTTGTTGTGAACGGCATCCAAATAGAGGACATCAGAATATCCTTTCTCCTTTGCAGTTCTCTGTGCTTTCAACACCTACATGGGGATGACAAGTTTGTCAATTAAGTGATCCTAGTTTCAGATTCAAAAGTCAAAACAATGTGGGCGTAGCTAACAACTCATCACAGAATCGACGACTTCAGTTTTAATATAGATTTACCAGCAACATCCTTTTACAACAAGTAATTATGAGAAGGAGAAAAGAAAGGTGAGCCGGGGATTCAGTTAGCACCATGGATAACAGAGGTCTGTATAAATATCCAACACAATGCAATCGTAAATGATAAAACAAGTGGTGTCAATGTTAGTTTGCTGAGATAATTTAGTACTGACTAAATTTCCAGTCAACCACTAAGAGCAGCTATTATGTAAAGAACAATACTATTGTTCTATAATTTCCATCAATCTATATTTTCTTCTAAAAACCTATCTACATTATATTGTAGATGTACATTGTCATCATTTGCAGTACTACAATCATATCTCCTCCAAAGAAGTTTTGGGCACTGGATAGAAGGCATCACGCGAATGCCAAAGAAAATGAGGCCCAAAAAGGTTTTTTTTCCTACAAAATGATACCCACAGAGGTTGAAACAATGAAAAATGATGCCTATGTAAAAAGTTACCGAGGCATAGTTTCCAATGGTTTTCACGCCTCCAGTTCCACCAGGGGCCGCACGGTGAAAGTTATCTTCAATAATCAAGTTAATAGGAGCTAAACCTTCCTGTAGAATAAAGTTAACAGACTTAATCAACATCCAGGCTGGCATAATTTTGAAAAAAAAAAGACAACTATTCTGGATAGTAGATAGATCACGGGGGATGAGCCCGTACTTGTACAAATATGCTTGTGGCATAATTATCATCAAGAAGATAAGAACGGTACTTGTGACCAGATGTTTGTTGAACTTAAAAAACTCGGAACAAACCTTGAAATAATTTCCAACAGGGGAGACATAAATAAGGAAGGTGTACTCAGGAGCAGGTGCAAGACCAAGAATAGCCCCGCTTCCAATTAGTAGCGGCCTGATATACAAGGAACCTTTACCAGTAGGAGGCACCTAAAATATAATACATAAAAGAAGATGTTAGGGGATCATGGACATATATAGAGGCCAATTAAGTGAGCGTGAGAAGACATAAGATTTACTTACCCATCTTTTATTTGCCAAAACGGTTTGTTTCACTGCGTCCACGAACTGCTCGACAGTCGGTGCGGGCATGCACATCCTATCTGAACCATTCTTCATCCGTACGGCATTCTCCTCCGGACGGAATAATAGGACAGACCCATCAGTTTTCCTATATGCTTTTAGGCCCTCAAACAGTCCCTACAAGCCAAAAAAAAAATTAAGCACGTCTGATGCCTTTAGGCCATCAAAGAGTACATATTTCAGAGATTATTGTAGCTACAGACTACAGGTTCCTATGCCATCGCATATATGAAATAATGTCTTCCAAGTCCTCCGGCGAACTAACCTGTCCATAATTTAAGACTCCAGCAGACGGGCTTAGTGCTATGGGTCCAAAAGGCAGGATTTCTCCTTTGGAAAAGTTTCCATCTGGCCCGCATTTGGCCATGTACATAAAGTCGGTATCGACAAGGCCGAAGCCAAGGTTTTCCCAGTCCAGATCGACTATATCATCTGTTTCCCTGGTAAGAATCATACCGTCAGAACAAAGCAGCCGTCAGAAAAGACAGATGAATACTCGTGAATGTAGTGGAAACAAAATAGTGTGGTATATATTTCATAAATAATTGCATACATGTATTTGGTTGCTACAGAAGCCTGGCATCCTACTGCGGTATGGTCCTTGTAGTGGAGAGTCGGCATCGAGTAACCGCGAGTCTGTATCTGCAACCAGGAGAATGTAACAAAAGGGCTGTGTGTGAGATGCCAAGGATGATGACATGAAGTAAAACCACCTGAACTGCCCCCCTCTGCAGATTTACAAGGAAACACAAATTAAAGCAAGCCGGGAAAACGACATTTTGAGCAACACATTTACAGCTAGTGCAAACAAATGGTATGTGTTGTTGGAGAAATTATCACTAGCCATGGTTATCCTAGTGGGCAGCTCTTTCTGCCAGATTCAGTCACCTGAAGGTGGCCAGTCAAGCTCGCATTTGCAGATTGGACAAGGCATCGCAATGCTACCTAGCGCGATCTAAAACAAGCAGCTGGGATCCAGCCCCACGCATTACGATCTTGAGAGGGATGAAGCGGCTACCTGAAGCGAAAGGGGGCAGGGCAGCGGCGGCGAGAGCGAGGGCCGCGGCCGCCGCCCGGCGACGGCGAGCGAGGGGCCGGCCGGGCCGCGGGAGGAGGCGAGCCCGAGCTCCATTTCCGCGCGCGGGGACCGAGACCGAGGTGGCGAAGGCGGGCAAGATTCCGAGCGGCGGCGGCGGTCAATGGGTGGCGGGCGGTCAAGCCGCCGCTCGGATGGAGTAGCTAGCAGGCTAGCAGCGGGGTGGCGGGCGTACGGACAGGATGCCGACGCTGACTGCCGGGTCCCGCGCACTGCGGTGTTGACGCAGGGCCCATTGGTCAGTTGCAGTTCGGTCCAGTCGCCTGGTGTGCAACGAGTCAGCGTGCATCGTCCCGACCAGTAAAAAAATAGCCTGTTCCGCTGACATGCAGGGCGTCTGGTCCCTACCATGTTCGTACGCCAAGTAATGCTACACGTACGCCAGGTGAAATACTTCATCCCGTTACATATCAACAGGGGCGGATCCAGACATAAAATTATCCGGTGTCCACATAGAGAACACATGCCTACATATCAAATAATTCAATGACCTACATACTAAACCAATAAGTAAGTGTAAATTGCACTCGGTGCCAGTGACACTGGGTAGCTGTACGTAGCTCCGCCCCTGCATACCAAGAGTGTTTTTGACAGTGCATTATACCGGGAGACACCTCAAGTAAAAAATTTCAGGGAGACAGATCAGTATGTATGGTCCGCCCAGCGGAAAAAAACATTAATTCACAAAATGATTATTTACGTGTTTTTTTCTAAACTGAAACCACGACAAGAATTATGAAACAGAAAGTGTATTAAGCAAACATTGTAGCATGCGACAAGTACATAAATGTCATAAGCCCACAAACAACAGCAACAACAACACCAACAACAACAACAACAACAACAGCAACAACAACCATCGTTTCATACTCGGTACACGCATAATTAGCAAGTACGTACCTTGTCTCTGGAGGCAAAGCACCGTGTCAAGACTACCGTGGATAGATAGCTATGTGCTGGTTGATGAATTTTGGGTGATGGTGGATGCAAAATCACTGGAAAGCATAGGGGTTTTTATAGAGAGAGGCATGCATGGTCGATGGGATTGGATGCTCATAGCAAGCCGTGTGAACAAAGGAAGCAGGCCGCGCAATGCATACGCGTCGTCCCCTAGGTATTTTTAATAATAGTTGACGTACTACGTCCTTGTTTTAAAAAGACAAACAATCATATTGTTCATTCTTCATTTTCTTATTTCCCATTGAACATCGCGCAATTCTAGTGATCAACATGCATGTGTTCAAGATCGATATCTGCTTAAATTAGTGTGCTCTGTATCATTATCTTTTTATTAACTAACACACACAGACACACCTGTCACGCCCTCAGAGCGTAGTTTCATACGTAAGCTACGCGGCTTCAGTCCTTTTTCCCTTTTTCTTTTTGACCGCCGACTAGTTCACGAGTCATATACTCCCTCCGTCCTACAATGTAAGGAGATCTTTTACAGTACATCAAGTCAACCTGGGCCATTCATTTCTATGACTTATAGGGCCCAGATGAGCCAATACTACACCAGTTTTTGGGTAGTATATTTACTAGTCAGGGGTATTTTGGGCACTTCAATGTTTATTAATGACGCAGGCAGGTTTCTTCCTCATCATGGCCAACCTTTCTCCCATCATCTCTTGGCCAAGTCACGCCGCCATGTACTTTTCGGCGATATGCGACGGCGGGCGACGAAGCGAAGCCGACGGCCTTGGTTCGTGCCCGAAGCTGGCATGCACCGCACGTACACAGGACACAACGACGTAGAAAAGCTAACATCGCTTAGTAGTCTCGCCGCCGGCTGGAAACACAAGCACGTCACACACGTACTACGCAACAATCAGATCACTGCTTGCTCTCGTAACACACGTACGCACGCGAGACGCTTGTGGATGGCCACGAGCATATTATTTATCGCTTCAACTCACAACGGGATTAATCACAATTTACAAGGCTAGTGACAACGAGCAAATCTCAATCAGAGGGAGTAGAATACACACAATCTTATATTATGGAACAGAGAGAGTAGAATACAAAAACATGCACGGTATATGCTCCTCCTCTGCCTTGCTCTACACACAATCATGTAGAGGGTATTATTTGGGGCCTACACCTTACTATATATCCTGTAAATGGGAAATGATAACCACGCGACGGTCGTGGCAACGCGTACACAATGAGCAATCATCAAGTAGTTAAAATGGGCATAAACAAATCCAGTTTTTTTTCTACACACAGCAGACCGATGGAAGATTCTTTTATAGGCTCCCTCTAATTCATATTAATTATTGCAGCTTTAGCATAAAGTTGTTTTAAGGGTGCGACAACAATATGGATAGGAGGGAGTAAGAGCATCTACAACCGAACATAGCAAATATGACCCCTTAAACGCCTGTGAACGCACGCGTTCAGTGATGGGCGTGTCCGTTTGAGCCCCTATTTATTCTTCCGCGTAGCCACACTCCTCATTTTTTTTCTCATATGTCCGGTTACTTGCACGTGATTGGTGGAGATGAAGAGAGAAAAATAAAACAATGAATAATAAAAGAGAAAAGGTGATCCGGGGTGAGGTCGCGCCCTACATGGCGGAATGCCCGGGCGTGTCCGCAAGCCCATATATTCTCCTCATATTTGAGATGAATATGAAGGTTCGCAGACAGCCCGGGCATGAGGGATCCGGTTGGCTCACTTTTTTTCTTTTCTCTCCTGTCCGCAGTGGCGGTGCCAGAACTGCAGTCTTGTGTTGTCAGTTTCAAATTGTGTAGTCAAGTATATGAATTTTGTAAAAAAAAATCAACAGTTATGCATGCATATGCTAGTTTCATCAAAAAGCTGGATAGTCAATTGACTACCCAGCTTGTGTATGGCTTCGCGTCCGGTCACTGATCGGACGCGTCCGTGGGTGTATGAGGGATGGTTTGAGGAGTCCGGCTGTAGATGCTTTAAGTAATGAATAGGTTAATTTTACCAATGAGTGTTGTTGTGAATATATCCTATGGCATCGGATTCGCTCGATCGTTGGTACCTGCCCTGTACGTACCATACCTACGCTAACCGGCCGACCGCTCGGCTTTCCCTTTGATATTATTTTATTTATGTGTACTCATATGTAAAAGTCAGAATACGCGTGGTCGATCGATCAGCAACAGCTTAGCTGTAGTCACCAAGACCCACTTTGTAATGCTCAAAAAAAAGACCCACTTTGTGCGGTGGTCTTTCCAAAAAACAATTTACATGCAGAATGACTTTGCAACTATGCTAGCTAGTCACGAAGACCCACCTTTTGTGTGGTGGTCTTTGCAGAAAACAATTATAACATGTAGAATGACTTGCAACATTTCCGTAGGTATTACTATACTCAGGGCAACAGAATGTGCCCTAGATAATTACTTAAGGTGTTGATTTACTTACTAGAGTTTCCTTTAACCAATTACTTAGTTACGAGAATAAGTTGTTCATCATCCTGATTTTTTTGGGTAAGTTAGATGTACATCTTTCCTGTCGTGGCACGTTACTTGGGGCTGTTTGGATTATGCCCACGGACAGCTGCCGCAAATCAGAGTGCGTGAATATTTTGGCGAAGGAGTTGCCTGCCCTAGTTTCTCAGCATGTGGGGCGCATAATTTGTAGCAGCGAGCAAAATATCAGTGTGACTATGAAAGTTGGGCTTCATGCCATATGTTAGTCCTTGCCATTAGTCAACGCCCTATTTTCTCAGTATCTTTTAAACAATCTGGTCCTTGTAAGTTTATTATAAATGCAATTGGGGCCTTGTTTTTGTTTTTTTTAAAGCAACCCTATCCCTGTGCGCCAGCCATGGCTGCGTGCACCACCTGCACCAGGTTGTGGCTGCTGTGGCCGTGGCTGCGGGCGGCTGTGTACACCACCTGCGTCAGGCCGTGGCATTGGGTTGCAACGCAGATGCACAGGTAGTCCACGGAGATGAGTTTGGGGCGGCGTGCCTTTGGATGGCGGCTATGCCGGGGGCGTCTAGGCGGGTGTTGATGGTGTTGATGACCGCGCCAGGAGCCCGGGACGACGGTGGGACGAGGTAGGAAGGTGACAGTGGTGTGTCTCTTTTCAGTTTGCGGGCGGCGTCTGTGCTGCAATGACTAGCGAGGACGACGAACGGGAACGTGTCCGGCGGCGAGGCGACGGATCCCTGCGGGTTTGGGCGCGAGGGAGACTCCGAGCAGCCATGGCTGTGATGTAACTTCCTACACGCGCGCGCGCGAGAGAGAGAAAGAGATAGAGAAGAAAGGCAAGAGGTTGCACTTGGGCTTCGCATGTAAGTTAACAGTCAAAGAAATGGTTTGACTAGCGGCGTTATATCTATTGCATGTGGTCCTGACGGATGGGCCTAGCTGTCATAAACATAGTTAAATTAACCAATTTGATCACTAGTGTTTTTTGAGACAGCGAACCAAAAAAAAGGTAACTTTTAGGGATTTTGAAAAAGTGGTAGTTTGGTGAGCTGTCAAAACCCCGTGTTCAATTAATTACGCGGGCGTGATCGAATTAATCGGACCTATGGTAACTTTCTTGCTAATGCACGCAGCTATTTACTAATACATCTCCGATCCCTCCCTGCTCTCCTGCCTCGCTTCTTGGCTCTTGCATTGCGTCTCATCTTGGCCAGCCCGGCCGGGAGATCAACTCACAAGGTTCAGCGGAGATGCGTCTCGTGCTCTGCGCGGCCCTGATCGCCGCAGCCGGAGTCATCTCAAGTTCGTCTCGACCGATCACTATCCTAGTAGCTGCCTCTGTTACATCTGCTCGATAGCTTCTGCGCAGCTTCTTGGTCGATCTAATCGTACTGATCAAACCCGATCGTGCGTAGGTGCGGGTGCAGATGACGCGTTCCTCCTAGCGCACCACGACGACGGCGCAGCCACCACCGGCCGGAGCCGGAGGTTGTCGCAGGCCAGGAAAGCATGCCCGGTGGACTTCGCGGCAGCCAACTACACGGTGTTGACGAGCCGGTGCAGGTGGCCCCCGTTCGATCCGGCATCGTGCTGCGCGGCGTTCAAGGAGTTCGCGTGCCCGTACGCCAACTACATCAACGGCACCGACTGTGCCGCCGTCATGTTCCATTACATCGACCTTCATGGTGGCTACCCGCCGGGCGTCTTCTACCACAACACGTCTTCTACCACAAATGCCCGACGGCATCCCTTCCTACAGGCCATCGACGCCGCCTCCTCCTCGCCATCCTTGAATGAGTTAAAAAGTGAGGAATTTATGTACTGTATACGTGTTTTGGTTACTATGTGTTCCCGGCGGGGTAACTAGTCCTGGCCATGGGCAGCCCGGCCCAAAAAAGCCTGACCCGGCTCCCGGGCCAGGCCCGGGCCTAGATTTTAAGCCCGAAGACCGGGCCGGGCCGGGCCTGTCGTTTTTGTGATTTTCTAAAAGGGCCTGGCCCGAGGCCCGCGGGCTTTTACGCGTTCGGACCGGACTTGGGCCCAAAACCAGGCTCGATGGCTGGGCCGGGTCCAGGCCTGGGTTTTTTGCCTCGGGCTTGGCTACGCTTGGCCCGAGGTTTGGCCCAGGTATAGGGGTAACCATGGGCAATTCTATTCTTACGTACTGATTGTACAAAAATCTTAAGCACTAGTTCAAATTGTTGGCGGTTCACTACCGGAACAGGGCGCTACCCCGACGGCCAAAACAATGCCGACGGCCCCCGTCAGCTTCTACGGAGATATGCCAACAGCCTGGATCTGGCCGTCGGCGTACAACAGCCGTCGGGTTACGCAGAGCTAAGCCGACGGCACCTGGCCGGCATAGAATAGCCGTCGGCTTAGCAGAATGTACGCCGACAACCGCCGCCGGCTTACAAATGGCGTCGGCATACCCGTGGGCCCAAAGACTTCTAGCTAACGTCGTCGAGCTATGCCGACGGCCGAGACGGTGGCCGTCGGCATAGGTCCGCAGCCACGCCACCGATCCAGCCGCACTGCAGAAGGATATGCCGACGGCTGCCGGGCATATCTCGCCACGCTGCGATCCGCTGACGCCGCCTCACGGCTAAACCTCGGTCGGATCTATACGACGGGCTATGCCGTCGGCATAGTTAGATTTTTTTTATTTTTTTATGCTTTTTTATGTATTATTATATCAACTAACATGTAGCATGTTAAATATAAACATACATATGAATATATATGTAGTTTGTATTTTTTTCATATATTATGAATATATATATATATAGTTTGTATTTTTTCGAGCACGTTAATAATGTGCGGTCATGTTCTTTAAATATAGATCCTTATATTTTATTAAAATCAAAAACAGCTATGCCGATGAAGTTTTGTGGCGCTTGCAAACGCCTTGACACCCGTCTCCAAAGTGTGACCCCCTCACGTCTGCGGTGTGCCCCCCCCTCATGGACGGCGCCACGGCAGCGGAGAAAACGGACGTCGGGTCTACACGGAGTGGATGTAGTCAGGTTTTGGCCCGGATGTTGCTCGGGTCCCTGGGCCGACTCGACACAACCGGGTGGAGAGGTCCATCGTCAAAGCCCGTCCGTGGGAAGTCAACTGCCAGATCTCGTGGGTCAATCGCTCAGTGGTTAGGCGGGGCCAGGGCCCGGGGTAACAATGCCACCGGAGGCGTCGTCTGGGAGCCCTCATACATGCGGGGTGGTGTTGTGGCATGTCAAAAGGCGGCGCGCGCCTCCGATCGCGTGGCCCCTCATGAACAAAGGCCACGCCGCAAGACCGGAGGGGGAAGCAGACGTCCGGGTCTACACGGAGTGGATGTAGCCGGGTTTGGCCCGGATGTTGCTCCCGGGTGTCCCTATGGGCCGAACCGACACAACCGGGTGGAGAGGTCCACCGTCAAAGCTTGTCCGTGGAAGTCAAAGGGCTAGATCTCGTGGTCAACCGCTCTAGGGTTAGGCGGGACGGGGGCCCTGGGGGCTAGCAATGCCACCGGAGCGTCGTACCGCGCCCTCATACATGCGGGGTGGTGTTGTGGCTTGTCCGAAGAGGCGACACGCGTCTCCGGTGCGTGGCCCCCCACATGGACGGCGCGCCGCCACGGCACCTGGAGGGGGAACAGACGCGTCGGGTCTACGGAGGGATCTTCTTGTGGGTCCGGCCCGGATGTTGCTCCAAAGTGTTCCTATGGGCTGACTTAACACAACCGGGTGGAGAGGTCCACCGGTCAAATCCGTCCATGCAAAGTCAAAGGCTAGATCCGGTGGTCAAACGCTTCTGAGGTTAGGGCGACGGGGCCCTGGGGGTAGCAATGCCACCGAGGCCGTGACGGGCCCTCATACATGCGGGTGTCAGTAGTGGCATGTCCGAAGAGGCGCACGCGCCTCCGGATGTGGCCCCCTCACGGACGGCAATGACACGGTAGTAGACGTTCTGCGGTAACGATGCGGCGTAAATACTATTAAATACTGGGAGCGCGATAAAATCATGAGTTTTTTACACAACGTGGGCACATGTGCTATAGGACTGATGGTAATTTTTCATAATTTTTCACGATGGAGTGAACACTTCCCTCTACGTGGATTGCTCTTCGCACGTCTACGACTGTGGCCGGCGACCTCCGGGGGCTAGCATACCGTCAAATCTTGCGTAGGCGGCCTCTCACAAGTCTGGAAGTGTTGAGGCGGTTGCAACGCCCAAAGACGCGTCTCCGGTGTGCCCCCCTCACGGACGGCGCCGCCGCCGCACTGGAGAAGCGGACGCGTCGGGTCTACACGGAGGGATCTTGCCGTGGGTCCGCCCGGATGTTGCTCCAACGTGTTCCTATGGGCTGACGTAACACAACCGGGTGGAGAGGTCCACCGTCAAATCTCGTCCGTGCAAAGTCAAAGGGCTAGATCCGGTGGTCAAACGCTACAGGTTTAGGCGGGACGGGGGCCCTGGGGGTAGCAATGCCACCGGAGCGCCGCACAGGGCCCTCATACATGCGGGGTGGTGTAGTGGCATGTCCGAAGAGGCGCAGCGTCTCCGGTGGTGTGGCCCCCCTCACGGACGTCAATGACACGGTAGTAGACGTTATGCGTTAAAGATGCGGCGTGAATATTATTAAATACTTGGAGCGAGATAAAATCATGACTTTTTTACACAACTTGGGCACATGTGCTATAGGATTTATGGTAATTTTCATAATTTTTCGTGATGGAGAACTATCCGAACACTTCCCTCACGCTGGATTGCTCTTCGCACGTCTCCACGATGTACGGCGTGACCTCGGGGCCAGCATACCGTCAAATCTTGCGTGGCGGCCTCTCACAAGTCTGGAACTGTTGAGGCGGTTGCAAACGCCAAAGACGCTGCGTCTCGGATGTGCCCCCCCTCACGGACGGCGCCGCCACGCACCGGAGGGGGAAGCAGACGCGTCCGGGTCTACAGAGGGATCTTGCCGTGGGTCCGCCCGGATGTTGCTCCAACGTGTTCCTATGGGCTGACCTAACACAACCGGGTGGAGAGGTCCACCGGTCAAATCCCGTCCGTGCAAAGTCAAAGGGCTAGATCCGGTGGTCAAACGCTTCTGAGTTTAGGCGGGGACGGGGCCTGGGGGTAGCAATGCCACCGGAGCGTCATCGGGCCCCTCATACATGCGGGATGGTGTTGTGGCATGTCCGAAGAGGCGACACGCGTCTCCGGTGCGTGGCCCCCCTCATGTACGGCGCCGCCGCCGGCACCTGGAGGGGGGGAACGGACGCGTCGGGTCTACACGGAGGGAATCTTGCTGTGGGTCCGCCCGGATGTTGCTCCAAAGTGTTCCTATGGGCTGACTTAACACAACCGGGTGGAGAGGTCCACCGTCAAATCCCGTCCGTGCAAAGTCAAAGGGCTAGATCCGGTGGTCAAACGCTCTGAGGTTAGGCGGGACGGGGCCCTGGGGGTAGCAATGCCACCGAGCGTCGCACAGGGCCCTCATACATGCGGGGTGGTGTAGTGGCATGTCCGAAGAGGCGGCACGCGTCTCCGGGGTGTGGCCCCCCTCACGGATGGCAATGACACGGTAGTAGTCGTTCTGCGGTAACGATGCGGCGTAAATATTATTAAATACTGGGAGCGCGATAAAATCATGAGTTTTTTACACAACGTGGGCACATGTGCTATAGGACTGATGGTAATTTTTCATAATTTTTCACGATGGAGAAGTATCGAACACTTCCCTCTCACGCGGATTGCTCTTCGTGACGCTCACGATTTGTGGCCGGCGGCCTCCGGGGCTAGCATACCGTCAAATCTTGCGAGGCGGCCTCTCACAAGTCTGGAAGTGTTGTGGCGGTTGCAAACGCCCAAAGACGCCCCTCGGTGTGCCCCTCACGTCTGGCGCCGCCACGCACCGGAGGGGGGAAACGGACGCTGGCCGGGTCTACACGGAGGGAATCTTGCTGTGGGTCCGGCCCGGATGTTGCTCCAAAGTGTTCCTATGGGCTGACCTAACACAACCGGGTGGAGAGGTCCACTGGTCAAATCCCATCCGTGCAAAGTCAAAGGGCTAGATCCGGTGGTCAAACGCTTCTGAGGTTAGGCGGGACGGGGCTGGGGTAGCAATGCCACCAGAGGCGTTGCAGGGCCCTCATACATGCGGGTGGTGTGGTGGAATGTCCGAAGAGGCGGCACGTGTCTCCGAGGTGTGGCCCCCCTCACGGACGGCAATGACACGGTAGTAGACGCTCATGCGGTAACGATGCGGCATGAATATTATTAAATACTTGGAGCGATAAAATCATGACTTTTTACACAACTTGGGCACATGTGCTATAGGATTGATGGTAATTTTTCATAATTTTTCGTGATGGAGAACTATCTGAACACTTCCTCTACGCTGGATTGCTCTTCGTGACGCTTCACGACCGGTGGCGGCGGCCTCGGGGCTAACATACCGTCAATCTTATGAGGCGGCCTCTCACAAGTCTGGAACTGTTGAGGCGGTTGCAACGCCCAACACGCTGCGTCTCGGTGTGCCCCCCCCTCAAGGGCGGCGCCGCCGCACCGGAGGGAAACGGACGCTGTCGGGTCTACGGAGGGATCTTGCCGTGGGTCCGCCCGGATGTTGCTCCAACGTGTTCCTATGGGCTGACCTAACACAACCGGGTGGAGAGGTCCACTTTGGTCAAATCCCGTCCGTGCAAAGTCAAAGGTTTAGATCCGGTGGTCAAACGCTATGTGTTTAGGCGGGACGGGGGCCCTGGGGGGTAGCAATGCCACCGGAGCGTCGCACCGGGCCTTCATACATGCGGGGTGGTGTGGTGGCATGTCCGAAGAGGCGGGACGCGTCTCTGGGGTGTGGCCCCCCTCAAGGACGACAATGACACGGTAGTAGACGTTCTGCGGTGACGATGCAGCGTGAATATTATTAAATACTTGGAGCGCGATAAAATCATGATTTTTTTACACAACGTGGGCACATGTGCTATAGGACTGATGGTAATTTTTCATAAATTTTCGTGATGGAGAAGTATCTGAACACTTCCCTCTACGCGGATTGCTCTTCGCGCGTCTATGACTGTGGCCGGCGGCCTCCGGGGGCTAGCATACCGTCAAATCTTGCGTAGGCGGCCTCTCACAAGTCTGGAAGTGTTGAGGCGGTTGCAAACGCCCAAAGACGCTGTCTCCGGTGTGCCCCCCTCACGGACGGCGCGCCGCCGACACCCGGAGGGGGGAACGGACACGTCGGGTCTACACGGAGGGATCTTCTTTGTGGGTCCGGCCCGGATGTTGCTCCAAAGTGTTCCTATGGGCTGACTTAACACAACCGGGTGGAGAGGTCCACTGGTCAAATCACGTCCGTGCAAAGTCAAAGGGCTAGATCCGGTGGTCAAACGCTACAGGTTTAGGCGGGACGGGGGCCCTTGGGGGTAGCAATGCCACCGGAGCGTCGCACAGGGCCCTCATACATGCGGGGTGGTGTGGTGGCATGTCCGAAGAGGCGACGCAGCGTCTCGGGTGTGGCCCCCCTCACGGACGGCAATGACACGGTAGTAGACGCTCGCGGTAACGGCGCGGCGTAAATATTATTAAATACTTGGGAGCGCGATAAAATCATGAGTTTTTTACAACGTGGGCACATGTGCTATAGGACTGATGGTAATTTTCATAATTTTTCATGATGGAGAAGTATCTCAACACTTCCCTCTACGCTGGATTGCTCTTCGCACGTCTCGGTGGCGGCGGCCTCCGGGGCTAGCATACCGTCAAATCTTGCGTGGCGGCCTCTCACAAGTCTGGAAGTGTTAGAAGCGGTTGCAAGCAAAGACGCCGCGTCCCGGTGTGCCCCCCCCCCTCACGGACGGCGCCGCCACGGCACCTAGAGGGAAACGGACGCCAGTCTACACGGAGGAATCTTGCTGTGGGTCCGCCCGGATGTTGCTCCAAAGTGTTCCTATGGGCTGACCTAACACAACCGGGTGGAGAGGTCCACCGGTCAAATCCCATCCGTGCAAAGTCAAAGGGCTAGATCCGGTGGTCAAACGCTTCTGAGGTTAGGCGGACGGGGCCCTGGGCGAGCAATGCCACCAGAGGCGTAACCGGGCCCTCATACATGCGGGGTGGTGTGGTGGCATGTCCGAAGAGGCGGCACGCGTCTCGGGTGTGGCCTCACGGACGGCAATGACACGGTAGTAGACGCTCGCGTAACGATGCGGCGTGAATATTATTAAATACTTGAGCGCGATAAAATCATGACTTTTTACACATCTTGGGCACATGTGCTATAGGATTGATGGTAATTTTTCATAATTTTTCGTGATGGAGAAGTATCTGAACACTTCCCCACGCTGGATTGCTCTTCGCGACGCCCACGATCGCGGCCGGCGGCCTCCGGGGCCAGCATACCGTCAAATCTTGCGAGGCGGCCTCTCACAAGTCCGGAACTGTTGAGGCGGTTGCAACGCCCAAGACGCTGTCTCCGGGGTGTGCCCCCCCTTCACGGACGGTGCCGCCGCCGGCACCTGGAGGGGGGAAACGGACGCGTCGGGTCTACACGGAGGGGATCTTGCCGTGGGTCTGGCCCGGATGTTGCTCCAAAGTGTTCCTATGGGCTGATCTAACACAACCGGGTGGATAGGTCCACTGCTCAAAGCCCATCCGTGCATAGTCAAAGGGCTAGATCCCGTGGTCAAACGCTACAGGCTTAGGCGGGACGGGGCCCCTGGGGGGTAGCAATGCCACCGGAGCGTCGTACCGGGCCCTCATACATGCGGGGTGGTGTTGTGGCATGTCCGAAGAGGCGACACGCGTCTCCGGTGCGTGGCCCCCCTCATGGACGGCGCCGCCGCCGGCACCTGGAGGGGGGGAACGGACGCGTCGGGTCTACACGGAGGGGATCTTGCTGTGGGGTCTGGCCCGGATGTTGCTCCAAAGTGTTCCTATGGGCTGACTTAACACAACCGGGTGGAGAGGCCCAATGGTCAAATCCCGCGTGCAAAGTCAAAGGGCTAGATCCGGTGGTCAAACGCTACAGGGTTAGGCGGGACGGGGGCCCTGGGGGGTAGCAATGCCACCGGAGCGTCGCACAGGGCCCTCATACATGCGGGGTGGTGTAGTGGCATGTCCGAAGAGGCGGCACGCGTCTCCGGGGTGTGGCCCCCCTCACGGATGGCAATGACACGGTAGTAGTCGTTCTGCGGTAACGATGCGGCGTAAATATTATTAAATCTTGGGAGCGCGATAAAATCATGAGTTTTTACACAACGTGGGCACATGTGCTATAGGACTGATGGTAATTTTTCATAATTTTTCACGATGGAGAAGTATCTGAACACTTCCCTCTACGCTGGATTGCTCTTCGCGACGCTTCACGATCGTGGCCGGCGGCCTCCGGGGCTAGCATACCGTCAAATCTTGCGAGGCGGCCTCTCACAAGTCCGGAAGTGTTGTGGCGGTTGCAACGCCCAAAGACGCTGCCCCTCGGTGTGCCCCCTCACGTCTGGCGCCGCCGCCACGGCACTGGAGGGGAAGCAGACGTTGCCGGGTCTACACGGAGGGAATCTTCTTTGTGGGTCCGGCCGGATGTTGCTCCAAAGTGTTCCTATGGGCTGACCTAACACAACCGGGTGGAGAGGTCCACCGGTCAAATCCCATCCGTGCAAAGTCAAAGGGCTAGATCCGGTGGTCAAACGCTTCTGAGGTTAGGCGGGGACGGGGCTTGGGGGGTAGCAATGCCACCAGAGGCGTTGCACCGGGCCCCTCATACATGCGGGTGGTGTGGTGGCATGTCCGAAGAGGCGCACGTGTCTCCGGGTGTGGCCCTCACGGACGGCAATGACACGGTAGTAGACGTTCACTGATAACGATGCGGCATGAATATTATTAAATACTTGGAGCGCGATAAAATCATGACTTTTTTACACAACTTGGGCACATGTGCTATAGGATTGATGGTAATTTTTCATAATTTTTCGTGATGGAGAACTATCTGAACACTTCCCTCTACGCGGATTGCTCTTCGCACGTCTACGACTGTGGCCGGCGGCCTCCGGGGGCTAGCATACCGTCAATCTTGCGTAGGCGGCCTCTCACAAGTCTGGAACTGTTGAGGCGGTTGCAAACGCCCAACACGCGTCTCCGGGGTGTGCCCCCCCCCCTCACGGACGGCGCCGCCGCCGGCACCTGGAGGGGGGAAACGGACGCGTCGGGTCTACACGGAGGGGATCTTGCCGTGGGTCTGGCCCGGATGTTGCTCCAACGTGTTCCTATGGGCTGACCTAACACAACCGGGTGGAGAGGTCCACTGGTCAAATCCCGTCCGTGCAAAGTCAAAGGGCTAGATCCGGTGGTCAAACGCTACAGGTTTAGGCGGGACGGGGGCCTGGGGTAGCAATGCCACCGGGCGCCGCACCGGCCCTCATACATGCGGGGTGGTGTGGTGGCATGTCCGAAGAGGCGGCACGCGTCTCCGTGGTGTGGCCCCCCTCACGGACGGCAATGACACGGTAGTAGACGTTCTGCGGTAACGATGCGGCGTGAATATTATTAACTTGGAGCACGATAAAATCATGATTTTTTTTACACAACGTGGGCACATGTGCTATAGGACTGATGGTAATTTTTCATAAATTTTCGTGATGGAGAAGTATCTGAACACTTCCCTCTACGCGGATTGCTCTTCGCGCGTCTATGACTGTGGTGGCGGCCTCCTGGGGCTAGCATACCGTCAAATCTTGCGTAGGCGGCCTCTCACAAGTCTGGAAGTGTTGTGGCGGTTGCAAACGCCCAGCACGCGTCTCCGGGGTGTGCCCCCCCCCTCACGGACGGCGCCGCCGCCGGCACCCGGAGGGGGGGAACGGACGCGTCGGGTCTACACAGAGGGGATCTTGCTGTGGGTCCGGCCCGGATGTTGCTCCAAAGTGTTCCTATGGGCTGACTTAACACAACCGGGTGGAGAGGTCCACTGGTCAAATCACGTCCGTGCAAAGTCAAAGGGCTAGATCCGGTGGTCAAACGCTTCTGTGTTTAGGCGGGACGGGGCCCTTGGGGTAGTAATGCCACCGGAGGCGTCGCTGACAGGGCCCTCATACATGCGGGGTGATGTGGTGGCATGTCCGAAGAGGCGACGCAGCGTCTCGGGTGTGGCCCCCCTCACGGACGGCAATGACACGGTAGTAGACGTTCTGCGGTAACGATGCGGCGTGAATATTATTAAATACTTGGAGCGCGATAAAATCATGAGTTTTTTACACAACATGGGCACATGTGCTATAGGACTGATGGTAATTTTTCATAATTTTTCATGATGGAGAAGTATCTGAACACTTCCCTCTACGCGGATTGCTCTTCAGACGCTCACGATCGTGGGCCGGCGGCCTCCGGGCCAGTAGCATACCGTCAAATCTTGCGTAGGCGGCCTCTCACAAGTCTGGAAGTGTTGTAGCGGTTGCAAACGCCCAGCACGCGTCCCCGGGGTGTGCCCCCCCCCTCACGGACGGCGCCGCCGCCGGCACCTAGAGGGGGGAAACGGACGCGTCAGGTCTACACGGAGGGAATCTTGCTGTGGGTCCGGCCCGGATGTTGCTCCAAAGTGTTCCTATGGGCTGACCTAACACAACCGGGTGGAGAGGTCCACTGGTCAAATCCCATCCGTGCAAAGTCAAAGGGCTAGATCCGGTGGTCAAACGCTACTGAGGTTAGGGCGGGACGGGGGCCTCGGGCGTAGTAATGCCACCAGGCGTTGCACCGGGCCCTCATACATGCGGGTGGTGTGGTGGCATGTCCGAAGAGGCGCACGCGTCTCGGGTGTGGCCCCTCACGGACGGCAATGACACGGTAGTAGACGCTCGCGGTAACGATGCGGCGTGAATATTATTAAATACTTGAGCGCGATAAAATCATGACTTTTTACACATCTTGGGCACATGTGCTATAGGATTGATGGTAATTTTTCATAATTTTTCGTGATGGAGAAGTATCTGAACACTTCCCTCTGTGGATTGCTCTTCGTGACGTCTCTGTTGTGGCCGGCCTCCGGGGCTAGCATACCGTCAAATCTTGCGTGGCGGCCTCTCACAAGTCTGGAACTGTTGAGGCGGTTGCAAACGCCAAAGACGCTGCCTCCGGGATGTGCCCCCCCCTCACGGACGGCGCCGCCGCCGCACTGGAGAAACGGACGCGTCGGGTCTACAGAGAGGGATCTTGCCGTGGAGTCCAGCCCGGATGTTGCTCCAACGTGTTCCTATGGGCTGACCTAACACAACCGGGTGGAGAGGTCCACCGGTCAAATCCCGTCCGTGCAAAGTCAAAGGGCTAGATCCGGTGGTCAAACGCTATGAGTTTAGGCGGACGGGGCCCTGGGGGTAGCAATGCCACCGGAGCGTCCGCATCGGGCCCTCATACATGCGGGTGGTGTTGTGGCATGTCCGAAGAGGCGACACGCGTCTCGGTCGTGGCCCCCTCACGGACGGCGCCGCCGCCGACACCCGGAGGGGGGGAACGGACGCGTCGGGTCTACACGGAGGGGATCTTGCTGTGGGTCCGGCCCGGATGTTGCTCCAAAGTGTTCCTATGGGCTGACTTAACACAACCGGGTGGAGAGGTCCACTGGTCAAATCCCGTCCGTGCAAAGTCAAAGGGCTAGATCCGGTGGTCAAACGCTTCTGAGGTTAGGCGGGGCCAGGGGCCCTGGGGGTAGCAATGCCACCGGAGGCGTCGCACAGGGGCCCTCATACATGCGGGGTGGTGTAGTGGCATGTCCGGAAGAGGCGGCACGCGTCTCGGGTGTGGCCCCTCACGGATGGCAATGACACGGTAGTAGTCGATTCTGCGGTAACGATGCGCGTAAATATTATTAAATACCGGGAGCGCGATAAAATCATGAGTTTTTACACAACGTGGGCACATGTGCTATAGGACTGATGGTAATTTTTCATAATTTTTCACGATGGAGAAGTATTCAACACTTCCCTCTACGCCGGATTGCTCTTCGTGACGCCCACGTTGTGGCCGGCGGACCTCCGGCCAGTATACCGTCAAATCTTGCGAGGCGGCCTCTCACAAGTCTGGAAGTGTTGTGGCGGTTGCAAACACCCAAAGACGCGTCCCTCGGTGTGCCCCTCACGACGGCGCGCCGCCGGCACCGGAGGGGGGAAACGGACGCGCCGGGTCTACACGGAGGAATCTTGCAGTGGGTCCGCCCGGATGTTGCTCCAAAGTGTTCCTATGGGCTGACCTAACACAACCGGGTGGAGAGGTCCACCGGTCAAATCCCATCCGTGCAAAGTCAAAGGGCTAGATCCGGTGGTCAAACGCTTCTGAGGTTAGGCGGGACGGGGCCTGGGGGTAGCAATGCCACCAGGCGTTGCACCGGGCCCTCATACATGCGGGGTGGTGTGGTGGCATGTCCGAAGAGGCGCACGTGTCTCGGGTGTGGCCCCCCTCACGGACGGCAATGACACGGTAGTAGACGTTCTGCGGTAACGATGCGGCATGAATATTATTAAATACTTGGAGCGCGATAAAATCATGACTTTTTTACACAACTTGGGCACATGTGCTATAGGATTGATGGTAATTTTTCATAATTTTTCGTGATGGAGAACTATCTGAACACTTCCCTCTACGCGGATTGCTCTTCGTGACGCTTCACGATCGCGTGGCGGCGGCCTCGGGCTAGCATACCGTCAATCTTGCGTAGGCGGCCTCTCACAAGTCTGGAACTGTTGAGGCGGTTGCAAACGCCCAACACGCGTCTCCGGGGTGTGCCCCCCCCCCCCTCACGGACGGCGCCGCCGCCGGCACCTGGAGGGGGGAAACGGACGCGTCGGGTCTACACGGAGGGGATCTTGCCGTGGGTCTGGCCCGGATGTTGCTCCAACGTGTTCCTATGGGCTGACCTAACACAACCGGGTGGAGAGGTCCACTGGTCAAATCCCGTCCGTGCAAAGTCAAAGGTTTAGATCCGGTGGTCAAACGCTTCTGAGTTTAGGCGGGGACGGGGCCACAGGGGGTAGCAATGCCACCGGAGCGCCGCACCGGCCCTCATACATGCGGGTGGTGTGGTGGCATGTCCGAAAGAGGCGGCGCGTCTCCGTGGTGTGGCCCCCCTCACGGACGGCAATGACACGGTAGTAGACGTTCGCGTAACGATGCGGCGTGAATATTATTAACTTGGAGCACGATAAAATCATGATTTTTTACACAACGTGGGCACATGTGCTATAGGACTGATGGTAATTTTTCATAAATTTTCGTGATGGAGAAGTATCGAACACTTCCTCTACGCGGATTGCTCTTCGTCTCTATTTGTGGCGGCGGCCTCGAGGGCTAGCATACCGTCAAATCTTGCGTGGCGGCCTCTCACAAGTCTGGAAGTGTTGTGGCGGTTGCAAACGCCAAAGACGCCTCTCGGTGTGCCCCTCACGCAGACGGCGCCGCCGACACCCGGAGGGGGAACGGACACGCCGGGTCTACACGGAGGGATCTTATGGGTCCGGCCGGATGTTGCTCCAAAGTGTTCCTATGGGCTGACTTAACACAACCGGGTGGAGAGGTCCTTTGGTCAAATCACGTCCGTGCAAAGTCAAAGGGCTAGATCCGGTGGTCAAACGCTATGTGTTTAGGCGGGGACGGGGCCCTTGGGGTAGCAATGCCACCGGGCGTCGCGACAGGCCCCTCATACATGCGGGGTGGTGTGGTGGCATATCCGAAGAGGCGGCACGCGTCTCCGGGGTGTGCCCCCCCCCCCTCACGGACGACAATGACACGGTAGTAGACGTTCTGCGGTAACGATGCGGCTTGAATATTATTAAATAGTTGGAGCGCGATAAAATCATGAGTTTTTACACAACGTGGGCACATGTGCTATAGGGTGATGGTAATTTTTCATAATTTTTCATGATGGAGAAGTATGTCGAACACTTCCCTCTACGCTGGATTGCTCTTATGACGTCTTTGTGGCGGCTGACCTCCGGGCCAACATACCGTCAAATCTTGCGAGGCGGCCTCTCACAAGTCTGGAAGTGTTGTAGCGGTTGCAACGCCCAAGACGCGTCCCCGGTGTGCCCCCTCACAGACGGCGCCGCCCGGCACCTAGAGGGGGAAACGGACGCCACAGTCTACGGAGGAATCTTGCTGTGGGTCCGCCGGATGTTGCTCCAAAGTGTTCCTATGGGCTGACCTAACACAACCGGGTGGAGAGGTCCACCGGTCAAATCCCATCCGTGCAAAGTCAAAGGGCTAGATCCGGTGGTCAAACGCGCTTCTGAGGTTAGGCGGGGACGGGGGCCTGGGCGTAGTAATGCCACCAGGCGTTGCACCGGGCCTCTTACATGCGGGGTGGTGTGGTGGCCTGTGCTAAGCGGCGGCACGCGTCTCCGGGGTGTGCCCCCCCCCTCACGGACGGCAATGACACGGTAGTAGGCGTTAGCGTAACGATGCGGCGTGAATATTATTAAATACTTGGAGCGCGATAAAATCATGACTTTTTTACACAACTTGGGCACATGTGCTATAGGATTGATGGTAATTTTTCATAATTTTTCGTGATGGAGAAGTATCTGAACACTTCCCTCTACGCGGATTGCTCTTCGCACGTCTACGACTGTGGCCGGCGGCCTCCGGGGGCTAGCATACCGTCAAATCTTGCGTAGGCGGCCTCTCACAAGTCTGGAACTGTTGAGGCGGTTGCAAACGCCCAGCACACGTCTCCGGGGTGTGCCCCCCCCCCTCACGGACGGCGCCGCCGCCGACACCGGAGGGAAACGGACGTGCCGGGTCTACAGAGGGGATCTTGCCGTGGGTGCAGCCGGATGTTGCTCCCTTGTGTTCCTATGGGCTGAACTCACACAACCGGGTGGAGAGGTCCACTGGTCAAATCCCGTCCGTGCAAAGTCAAAGGGCTAGATCCGGTGGTCAAACGCTTCTGAGTTTAGGCGGGGACGGGGCCCCGGGGGTAGCAATGCCACCGAGGCGTCGTCATCGGGCCCTCATACATGCGGGTGGTGTTGTGGCATGTCAGAAGAGGCGACACGCGTCTCGGTGCGTGGCCCCTCATGGACGGCAGGCGCCGCCGCACCGGAGGGGGGGAACGGACGCGCCGGGTCTACACGGAGGATCTTCTTTGTGGGTCTGGCCGGATGTTGCTCCAAAGTGTTCCTATGGGCTGACTTAACACAACCGGGTGGAGAGGTCCACCGGTCAAATCCCGTCCGTGCAAAGTCAAAGGGCTAGATCCGGTGGTCAAACGCTCTGAGGTTAGGCGGGGCCAGGGGCCACAGGGGTAGCAATGCCACCGGCGTCGCCGCAGGGCCCTCATACATGCGGGGTGGTGTAGTGGCATGTCCGAGAAGAGGCGGCACGCGTCTCGGTGTGGCCCCCTCACGGATGGCAATGACACGGTAGTAGTCGCTCTGCTGTAACGATCTTGGCGTAAATATTATTAAATCGGGAGCGCGATAAAATCATGAGTTTTTACACAACGTGGGCACATGTGCTATAGGACTGATGGTAATTTTTCATAATTTTTCACGATGGAGAAGTATCTGAACACTTCCCTCACGCGGATTGCTCTTCGACGCGTCATCGTGGCCGTGACCTCCGGGCTAACATACCGTCAAATCTTGCGTGGCGGCCTCTCACAAGTCTGGAAGTGTTGTGGCGGTTGCAAACGCCCAAAGACGCGTCCCGGTGTGCCCCTCACGTCTGGCGCCGCCCGGCACCTGGAGGGGGAAACGGACGTGTCCGGGTCTAACCGGAGGGAATCTTGCTGTGGGTCCGGCCCGGATGTTGCTCCAAAGTGTTCCTATGGGCTGACCTAACACAACCGGGTGGAGAGGTCCACTGGTCAAATCCCATCCGTGCAAAGTCAAATGGCTAGATCCGGTGGTCAAACGCTACAGGGTTAGGCGGGACGGGGGCCCTGGGGGTAGCAATGCCACCAGAGCGTTGCACCGGGCCCTCATACATGCGGGGTGGTGTGGTGGCATGTCCGAAGAGGCGGCACGCGTCTCCGGGGTGTGGCCCCCCTCACGGACGGCAATGACACGGTAGTAGACGTTCTGCGGTAACGATGCGGCGTGAATATTATTAAAACTTGGAGCGCGATAAAATCATGACTTTTTTACACAACTTGGGCACATGTGCTATAGGATTGATGGTAATTTTTCATAATTTTTCGTGATGGAGAAGTATCTGAACACTTCCCTCTCTGGATTGCTCTTCGCGACGCCCACGCATCGCGGCCGGCGGCCTCCGGCCAGCATACCGTCAATCTTGGCGTGGCGGCCTCTCACAAGTCTGGAACTGTTGAGGCGGTTGCAAACGCCCAACACGCGTCTCGGTGTGCCCCCCTCAAGGAGGCGCGCCCGCCGCACCTGGAGGGGGAAGCGGACGCGTCGGGTCTACACGGAGGGGATCTTGCCGTGGGTCCGGCCCGGATGTTGCTCCAACGTGTTCCTATGGGCTGACCTAACACAACCGGGTGGAGAGGTCCATTGGTCAAATCCCGTCCGTGCAAAGTCAAAGGGCTAGATCCGGTGGTCAAACGCTACTGAGTTTAGGCGGGGACGGGGCCCTGGGGTAGCAATGCCACCGAGCTGCCGCACCGGGCCCTCATACATGCGGGGTGGTGTGGTGGCATGTCCGAAGAGGCGACGCAGCGTCTCCGTGGTGTGGCCCCCCTCACGGACGGCAATGACACGGTAGTAGGCGTTCTGTAACGGCGCGGCGTGAATATTATTAACTTGGAGCACGATAAAATCATGATTTTTTACACAACGTGGGCACATGTGCTATAGGACTGATGGTAATTTTTCATAATTGTTCGTGATGAAGAAGTATCTGAACAATTCCCACTACGCGGATTGCTCTTCGCGTGCCTATGACTGTGGCCGGCGGCCTCCGGGGGCTAGCATGCCGCCAAATCTTGCGTAGGCGGCCTCTGACAAGTCTGGAAGTGTTGTGGCGGGTGCAAACGCCCGGCACGCGTCTCGGTGTGCCCCCTCACGGACGGCGCCGCGCCGGCACCCGGAGGGGGGGAACGACGTCCGGGTCTACACGGAGGGGATCTTGCTGTGGGTCCGGCCCGGATGTTGCTCCAAAGTGTTCCTATGGGCTGACTTAACACAACCGGGTGGAGAGGTCCACTGGTCAAATCACGTCCGTGCAAAGTCAAAGGGCTAGATCCGGTGGTCAAACGCCTTTCTGAGGTTTAGGGCGGACGGGGCCCTTGGGGGTAGTAATGCCACCGGAGGCGTCGCATGAGGCCCTCATACATGCGGGGTGATGTGGTGGCATGTCCGAAGAGGCGGCACGCGTCTCCGGGGTGTGGCCCCCCTCACGGACGGCAATGACACGGTAGTAGACGTTCTGCGGTAACGATGCGGCGTAAATATTATTAAATACTGGGAGCGCGATAAAATCATGAGTTTTTTACACAACATGGGCACATGTGCTATAGGACTGATGGTAATTTTTCATAATTTTTCATGATGGAGAAGTATCTGAACACTTCCCTCTACGCGGATTGCTCTTCGACGTCTCACGACGTGGCGGCGGCCTCCGGGCTAGCATACCGTCAAATCTTGCGAGGCGGCCTCTCACAAGTCTGGAAGTGTTATAGCGGTTGCAAACGCCAAAGACGTCCCGGGGTGTGCCCCTCACGGACGGCGCCGCCGGCACCTAGAGGGGGGAAACGCAGACGCGTCGAGTCTACGGAGGGAATCTTGTGGGTCCGCCCGGATGTTGCTCCAAAGTGTTCCTATGGGCTGACCTAACACAACCGGGTGGAGAGGTCCTTTGGTCAAATCCCATCCGTGCAAAGTCAAAGGGCTAGATCCGGTGGTCAAACGCTTCTGAGGTTAGGCGGGACGGGGCCCTGGGCGTAGTAATGCCACCAGGCGTTGCACCGGGCCCTCATACATGCGGGGTGGTGTGGTGGCATGTCCGAAGAGGCGGCCGGCGTCTCGGGTGTGGCCCCCCTCACGGACGGCAATGACACGGTAGTAGACGTTCTGCGGTAACGATGCGGCGTGAATATTATTAAATACTTGGAGCGCGATAAAATCATGACTTTTTTACACATCTTGGGCACATGTGCTATAGGATTGATGGTAATTTTTCATAATTTTTCGTGATGGAGAAGTATCTGAACACTTCCCTCTACGCGGATTGCTCTTCAGACGTCTCACGTTGTGGCGTGACCTCCGGGGCTAGCATACCGTCAAATCTTGCGTGGCGGCCTCTCACAAGTCTGGAACTGTTGAGGCGGTTGCAACGCCAAAGACGCTGCGTCTCGGGATGTGCCCCCCCTCACGGACGGCGCCGCCGCCACGGCACCGGAGAAGCAGACGCGTCGGGTCTACACAGAGGGGATCTTGCCGTGGGTCCGCCCGGATGTTGCTCCAACGTGTTCCTATGGGCTGACCTAACACAACCGGGTGGAGAGGTCCTTGGTCAAATCCCGTCCGTGCAAAGTCAAAGGGGCTAGATCCGGTGGTCAAACGCTTCTGAGTTTAGGCGGGACGGGCCCCGGGGTAGCAATGCCACCGGAGGCGTCGTCTGGGCCCCTCATACATGCGGGTGGTGTTGTGGCATGTCCGAAGAGGCGACACGCGTCTCGGTCGTGGCCCCCCCTCATGGGCCAGCGCCACGCCCGGCACCTGGAGGGGGGGAACGGACGCGTCGGGTCTACACGGAGGGGATCTTGCTGTGGGGTCTGGCCCGGATGTTGCTCCAAAGTGTTCCTATGGGCTGACTTAACACAACCGGGTGGAGAGGTCCACTGGTCAAATCCCGTCCGTGCAAAGTCAAAGGGCTAGATCCGGTGGTCAAACGCTTCTGAGGTTAGGCGGGGACGGGGCCACAGGGGGTAGCAATGCCACCGGAGGCGTCGCCGCAGGGAGGCCCTCATACATGCGGGGTGGTGTAGTGGCATGTCCGAAGAGGCGGCACGCGTCTCCGGGGTGTGGCCCTCACGGATGGCAATGACACGGTAGTAGTCGATTCTGCGGTAACGATCTTGGCGTAAATATTATTAAATACTGGGAGCGCGATAAAATCATGAGTTTTTTACACAACGTGGGCACATGTGCTATAGGACTGATGGTAATTTTTCATAATTTTTCACGATGGAGAAGTATCTGAACACTTCCCTCTACGCGGATTGCTCTTCGTGACGTCTCACGATGTGGCCGGCGGACCTCCGGGGCTAGCATACCGCCAAATCTTGCGTGGCGGCCTCTCACAAGTCCGGAAGTGTTGTGGCGGTTGCAACGCCCAAAGACGCTGCCCCTCGGTGTGCCCCCTCACGTCTGGCGCCGCCACGGCACTGGAGGGAAAGCAGACGCTGTCAGGTCTACACGGAGGGAATCTTGCTGTGGGTCCGGCCCGGATGTTGCTCCAAAGTGTTCCTATGGGCTGACCTAACACAACCGGGTGGAGAGGTCCACTGGTCAAATCCCATCCGTGCAAAGTCAAAGGGCTAGATCCGGTGGTCAAACGCTACATGAGGTTAGGCGGGACGGGGGCCTGGGGGGTAGCAATGCCACCAGAGCGTTGCACCGGGCCCTCATACATGCGGGGTGGTGTGGTGGCATGTCCGAAGAGGCGGCACGTGTCTCCGGGGTGTGGCCCCCCTCACGGACGGCAATGACACGGTAGTAGACGTTCTGCGGTAACGATGCGGCATGAATATTATTAAATACTTGGAGCGCGATAAAATCATGACTTTTTTACACAACTTGGGCACATGTGCTATAGGATTGATGGTAATTTTTCATAATTTTTCGTGATGGAGAACTATCTGAACACTTCCCTCACGCGGATTGCTCTTCGCGACGTCACGATCGTGGCCGGACCTCCGGGGCCAGCATACCGTCAATCTTGCGAGGCGGCCTCTCACAAGTCCGGAACTGTTGAGGCGGTTGCAACGCATAACACGCGTCTCCGGGTGTGCCCCCTCAAGGGACGGCGCCGCCCGGCACTGGAGAAGCGGACGCTGGCCGGGTCTACGGAGGGATCTTGCCGTGGGTCTGCCCGGATGTTGCTCCAACGTGTTCCTATGGGCTGACCTAACACAACCGGGTGGAGAGGTCCACTGGTCAAATCCCTTCCGTGCAAAGTCAAAGGGCTAGATCCGGTGGTCAAACGCTACAGGTTTAGGCGGGAAGGGGGCCCTGGGGGGTAGCAATGCCACCGGAGCGTCGCACCGGGCCCTCATACATGCGGGGTGGTGTGGTGGCATGTCCGAAGAGGCGGCACGCGTCTCCGGGGTGTGGCCCCCCTCACGGACGGCAATGACACGGTAGTAGACGTTCTGCGGTAACGATGCAGCGTGAATATTATTAAATACTTGGAGCACGATAAAATCATGATTTTTTTACACAACGTGGGCACATGTGCTATAGGACTGATGGTAATTTTTCATAAATTTTCGTGATGGAGAAGTATCTGAACACTTCCCTCTACGCGGATTGCTCTTCGCGCGTCTATGACTGTGGCCGGCGGCCTCCTGGGGCTAGCATACCGTCAAATCTTGCGTAGGCGGCCTCTCACAAGTCTGGAAGTGTTGTGGCGGTTGCAAACGCCCAGCACGCGTCTCCGGGGTGTGCCCCCCCCCTCACGGACAGCGCCGCCGCCGGCACCTGGAGGGGGGGAACGGACGCGTCGGGTCTACACGGAGGGGATCTTGCTGTGGGTCCGGCCCGGATGTTGCTCCAAAGTGTTCCTATGGGCTGACTTAACACAACCGGGTGGATAGGTCCACTGGTCAAAGCCAGTCCGTGCAAAGTCAAAGGGCTAGATCCCGTGGTCAAACGCTACAGGGTTTGGCGGGACGGGGCCCTGGGGGTAGCAATGCCGCCCGAGCGTCGCACGGGGCCCTCATACATGCGGGGTGGTGTGGTGGCATGTCCGAAGAGGCGGCACACGTCTCCGGGGTGTGCCCCCCCTCACGGACGGCAATGACACGGTAGTAGACGTTACTGCGGTAACGATGCGCGCGTGAATATTATTAAATTCCTGGGGAGCGCGATAAAATCATGAGTTTTTTACACAACGTGGGCACATGTGCTATAGGACTGATGGTAATTTTTCATAATTTTTCATGATGGAGAAGTATCTGAACACTTCCCTCTACGCGGATTGCTCTTCGCACGTCTACGACTGTGGCCGGCGGCCTCCGGGGGCTAGCATACCGTCAAATCTTGCGTAGGCGGCCTCTCACAAGTCTGGAAGTGTTGTGGCGGTTGCAAACGCCCAGCACGCGTCCCCGGGGTGTGCCCCCCCCCTCACGGACGGCGCCGCCGCCGGCACCTAGAGGGGGGAAACGGACGCGTCGGGTCTACACGGAGGGAATCTTGTTGTGGGTCCGGCCCGGATGTTGCTCCAAAGTGTTCCTATGGGCTGACCTAACACAACCGGGTGGAGAGGTCCACTGGTCAAATCCCATCCGTGCAAAGTCAAAGGGCTAGATCCGGTGGTCAAACGCTACAGGGTTAGGCGGGACGGGGGCCCTGGGGGTAGCAATGCCACCAGAGCGTTGCACCGGGCCCTCATACATGCGGGGTGGTGTGGTGGCATGTCCGAAGAGGCGGCACGCGTCTCCGGGGTGTGGCCCCCTCACGGACGGCAATGACACGGTAGTAGACGTTCTGCGGTAACGATGCGGCGTGAATATTATTAAATACTTGGAGCGCGATAAAATCATGACTTTTTTACACATCTTGGGCACATGTGCTATAGGATTGATGTTAATTTTTCATAATTTTTCGTGATGGAGAAGTATCTGAACACTTCCCTCTACGCGGATTGCTCTTCGCACGTCTACGACTGTGTTGTGGCGGCTGACCTCAGGGGCTATACCGCAAATCAAATCTTGTGTAGGCGGCCTCTCACAAGTCCGGAAATGTTGAGGCGGTTGCAAACGCCCAAAGACGCTGCCTCTCGGGTGTGCCCCCCCTCACGGACGGCGCCCGCCGCACCGGAGGGGGAAACAGACGCGTCGGGTCTACACGGAGGGGATCTTGCCGTGGGTCCGGCCCGGATGTTGCTCCAACGTGTTCCTATGGGCTGACCTAACACAACCGGGTGGAGAGGTCCACTGGTCAAATCCCGTCCGTGCAAAGTCAAAGGGCTAGATCCGATGGTCAAACGCTACAGGTTTAGGCGGGACGGGGCCCCTAGGGGGTAGCAATGCCACCGGAGCGTAGCAGCGGGCCCTCATACATGCGGGGTGGTGTGGTGGCATGTCCGAAGAGGCGGCACGCGTCTCCGGGGTGTGGCCCCCCTCACGGACGGCAATGACACGGTAGTAGACGTTCTGCGGTAACGATGCGGCGTAAATATTATTAAATACTGGGAGCGCGATAAAATCATGAGTTTTTTACACAACGTGGGCACATGTGCTATAGGACTGATGGTAATTTTTCATAATTTTTCATGATGGAGAAGTATCTGAACACTTCCCTCTACGCGGATTGCTCTTCGTGACGTCACGATCTGTGGCCGGCGGCCTCCGGGGCTAGCATACCGTCAAATCTTGCGTGGCGGCCTCTCACAAGTCCGGAAGTGTTGTAGCGGTTGCAACGCCCGACGCTGGCGTGGGTGTGCCCTCACGGACGGCGCCGCCCGCACCTGGAGGGGGAAGCAGACGCGTCGGGTCTACCGGAGGGAATCTTCTTTGTGGGTCCGGCCGGATGTTGCTCCAAAGTGTTCCTATGGGCTGACCTAACACAACCGGGTGGAGAGGTCCTTGGTCAAAACCCATCCGTGCAAAGTCAAAGGGCTAGATCCGGTGGTCAAACGCTACAGGGTTAGGCGGGACGGGGGCCCTGGGGGGTAGCAATGCCACCAGAGCGTTGCACCGGGCCCTCATACATGTGGGGTGGTGTGGTGGCATGTCCGAAGAGGCGGCACGCGTCTCCGGGGTGTGGCCCCCCTCACAGACGGCAATGACATGGTAGTAGACGTTCTGCGGTAACGATGCGGCGTGAATATTATTAAATACTTGGAGCGCGATAAAATCATGACTTTTTACACAACTTGGGCACATGTGCTATAGGATTGATGGTAATTTTTCATAATTTTTCGTGATGGAGAACTATCTCGAACACTTCCCTACGCGGATTGCTTCTTCGACGCGTCTCACTGTGGCCGGCTGACCTCCGGCCAGCATACCGCCAAATCTTGCGAGGCGGCCTCTCACAAGTCCGGAACTGTTGAGGCGGTTGCAAACGCCCAAAGACGCTGCCTCCGGGTGTGCCCCCCTCAAGGATGGCGCCGCCACGACATCCGGAGGGGGAAACGGACGCGTCGGGTCTACACGGAGGGATCTTGCCGTGGAGTCCGCCCGGATGTTGCTCCAACGTGTACCTATGGGCTGACCTAACACAACCGGGTGGAGAGGTCCTTTGGTCAAATCCCGTCCGTGCAAAGTCAAAGGGCTAGATCCGGTGGTCAAACGCTTCTGAGTTTAGGCGGGACGGGGCCCTGGGGGTAGCAATGCCACCGGAGCGTCGCACCGGGCCCTCATACATGCGGGGTGGTGTGGTGGCATGTCCGAAGAGGCGGCACGCGTCTCCGGGGTGTGGCCCCCCTCACGGACGGCAATGACACGGTAGTAGACGTTCTGCGGTAACGATGCGGCGTGAATATTATTAAATACTTGGAGCGCGATAAAATCATGATTTTTTTACACAACGTGGGCACATGTGCTATAGGACTGATGGTAATTTTTCATAAATTTTCGTGATGGAGAAGTATCTGAACACTTCCCTCTACGTGGATTGCTCTTCGCGCGTCTATGACTGTGGCCGGCCTTCGGGGCTAGCATACCGTCACAAATCTTGCGTGGCGGCCTCTCACAAGTCTGGAAGTGTTGTGGCGGTTGCAAACGCCCAAAGACGCGTCTCCGGTGTGCCCCCCCTCACGGACGGCGCCCGCCGCACTTTGAAGGGGGGAACGCAGACGCCGGGTCTACACGGAGGGGATCTTCTTTGTGGGTCCGCCCGGATGTTGCTCCAAAGTGTTCCTATGGGCTGACTTAACACAACCGGGTGGAGAGGTCCACCGGTCAAATCCCGTCCGTGCAAAGTCAAAGGGCTAGATCCGGTGGTCAAACGCTTCTGAGGTTAGGCGGGACGGGGGCCCTGGGGGGTAGCAATGCCACCGGAGCGTCGCACAGGGCCCTCATACATGCGGGGTGGTGTGGTGGCACGTCCGAAGAGGCGGCACGCGTCTCCGTGGTGAGGCCCCCCTCACGGACGGCAATGACACGGTAGTAGACGTTCTGCGGTAACGATGCGGCGTAAATATTATTAAATACTGGGAGCGCGATAAAATCATGAGTTTTTTACACAACGTGGGCACATGTGCTATAGGACTGATGGTAATTTTCATAATTTTCATGATGGAGAAGTATGTCGAACACTTCCCTCTACGTGGATTGCTCTTCGCGTCTCACTGTTGTGGCCGTGACCTCCGGGCCAGCATACCGTCAAATCTTGCGTGGCGGCCTCTCACAAGTCTGGAAGTGTTGTAGCGGTTGCAACGCCCAAGACGCGTCCTCGGTGTGCCCCCTCACGGAGGGCGCCGCCCGCCGCACCGGAGGGGGGAAAGCAGACGTCCGGGTCTACACGGAGGAATCTTGCTGTGGGTCCGGCCGGATGTTGCTCCAAAGTGTTCCTATGGGCTGACCCTAACACAACCGGGTGGAGAGGTCCACCGGTCAAATCCCATCCGTGCAAAGTCAAAGGGCTAGATCCGGTGGTCAAACGCTTCTGAGGTTAGGCGGGGCGGGGGCACAGGGGGTAGCAATGCCACCAGAGGCGTTGCAGGGCCCTCATACATGCGTGCGGTGTGGTGGCATGTCCGAAGAGGCGGCACGCGTCTCCGGGGTGTGGCCCCCCTCACGGACGGCAATGACACGGTAGTAGACGTTCTGCGGTAACGATGCGGCGTGAATATTATTAAATACTTGGAGCGCGATAAAATCATGACTTTTTTACACAACTTGGGCACATGTGCTATAGGATTGATGGTAATTTTTCATAATTTTTCGTGATGGAGAACTATCTGAACACTTCCCTCACGCGGATTGCTCTTCGCGTCTCATGTTGTGGCCGTGACCTCCGGGGGCTAGCATACCGTCAAATCTTGTGTAGGCGGCCTCTCACAAGTCCGGAAGTGTTGAGGCGGTTGCAACGCCCAAGACGCTGCGTCTCGGTGTGCCCCCCCTCACTGAACGGCGCCGCCGCCCGGCACTGGAGGGGGAAAGCAGACCGCCGGGTCTACGGAGGATCTTGCCGTGGAGTCCGCCCGGATGTTGCTCCAACGTGTTCCTATGGGCTGGCCTAACACAACCGGGTGGAGAGGTCCACTGGTCAAATCCCGTCCGTGCAAAGTCAAAGGGCTAGATCCGGTGGTCAAACGCTTCTGAGTTTAGGCGGGGACGGGCCCCTGGGGTAGTAATGCCACCGAGCGTAGCACCGGGCCCCGATACATGCGGGTGGTGTGGTGGCATGTCCGAAGAGGCGCACGCGTCTTGGGTGTGGCCTCACGGACGGCAATGACACGGTAGTAGACGCTCTGCGTTAACGGCGCGGCGTAAATATTATTAAATCTTGGGGCGCGATAAAATCATGAGTTTTTTACAACGTGGGCACATGTGCTATAGGACTGATGGTAATTTTTCATAATTTTTCGTGATGGAGAAGTATCTGAACACTTCCCTCTACGCGGATTGCTCTTCGCACGTCTATGATTGTGGCCGGCGGCCTCCGTGGGCTAGCATACCGTCAAATCTTGCGTAGGCGGCCTCTCACAAGTCTGGAAGTGTTGTGGCGGTTGCAAACGCCCAAGACGCGTCCCTCGGTGTGCCCCTCACGGACGGCACACCGCCGCACCGGAGGGGGGGGAAACAGACGCTGCCGGGTCTACGGAGGGAATCTTGCCGTGGGTCCGGCCCGGATGTTGCTCCAACGTGTTCCTATGGGCTGACCTAACACAACCGGGTGGAGAGGTCCACTGTCAAATCCCATCCGTGCAAAGTCAAAGGGCTAGATCCGGTGGTCAAACGCTACAGGGTTAGTCGACGGGGCCACAGGGGTAGCAATGCCACCGGAGCGTCGCACCGGGCCCTCATACATGCGGGGTGGTGTGGTGGCATGTCCGAAGAGGCGGCGCGCGTCTCCGGGGTGTGCCCCCCCTCACGGACGGCAATGACACGGTAGTAGACGTTCTGCGGTAACGATGCAGCGTGAATATTATTAAATACTTGGAGCGCGATAAAATCATGAGTTTTTTACACAACATTGGCACATGTGCTATAGGACCGATGGTAATTTTTCATAAATTTTCGTGATGGAGAAGTATCTGAACACTTTCCTCTACGCGGATTGCTCTTCGCGCGTCTACGACTGTGGCCGGCGGTGGAAGCTGCTCGAATTCGACGCCCCCCTCCCCTCCCCTCTGTGTGGTTCCGGGAGAGGAGAGGGCCGAGCGGTTTAAAAAAATAAAAATATATATGAAATAATAACACATAAAAAAGGAAAATTATAACTATAAGAAAACATTAAAATAAAAAGAATAAATATATAACTATAAGAAAACATTAAAATAAAAAAGCATAAATATATAACATTGAAAATAATATACACTAAAAATATATTTGAAGACAATTAATAATATATGAAATAAAAAAACAGAAAGAAGAAAAAATATAAGCTATTAAAAACATTTAAAAAAATAAAAAAATAGCTATGCCTACGGCTAAGCCGTCGGCATAGGTGCCACGTGGCATCGCTACCTATGCCGACGGCTTAGCCGTCGGCATAGTTCCCCTTATCATCAGCCGGTCGACCTCCACCACTCATTCGCCCCGATAGAGCTGCTCGACCCGCGCCGCCCGCCCGCTCACTGGCCCGCCGCCCGCCCACCCACGCCACCCCCTTCCCTCGCCGCCCCCCCGCCTACATCCCCGTCCCCTTCTCGCGCCGCCGCCGCCACGCCGTCGCCAGCTCTTCTCTGCGCCCTTGTGACCACCTCCTCTCCGCCTCACCCCACCACCACCCGTCCCTCCGCCACCTCTCGTCGGCGCCATCCACACCCGTCCCGACCGCGCCCTCCTTGTCCAAATTGCACCGACCGGCCCTGGCCCACCCTTCGCCGACGCCACGCCTTGCCCTGCCGCCCGTCCACCTTCCCGGCCGACCCCGGCCTCCCTGTTGCTGCACACAAGGCAGCTAAGGTGAGATTTTTTATATATTTTTGCATTTTGTTACTGTTTTTTTGCATAGATGGATATGTGATGTATGGATATATGCATGCATGTATGTATTGATGGTGAAGTTTGTGATAGATGGATGCATTGATGGATATTGCTCAATTTTGTGAATTTGGACACTTAGATATTGCTCAATATGGATAGATGATATTGGTAAAGTTTTTCAATATGTGCATGTAAAGAGATGAGCGAGGGAAGATAATGGAGTATGAACGAGCTCCGTTTGTTTTTTTATAAGAGAGAAAGACTGGGGAGAGAGGGAATGGAGTAGGAGCAGGTTTAGGGTTTGTTTTTTTACAATTTGACATGTTGTTTCATGTTCATTCATAATGTTGTGCTTTGTTGTATGGATGAATGGATGGATTGATGTATATTGGTTAGTTATAGCTTTGGTCAACTTAGTGATGTTGTCAAATGTTGTCAAATTTGAAGAACAAAATTGGCATATTTGAGATGTTGTCAAATAGCTATAGTTTCATTTTGTGATGTTGACAAAATTGGTATCTGATGAGTAGTTATTTTATCATGATGATCTTGCTAAAAAAAATTGATGAACAACATTTGACACTTGATGAAAATTAGGATTTGAAGTATCATGATGATCTAAAACCTTGACTAGATGTCATTAGCAATATGATTTTTTTTCATAGTTTGAAGTGTCAATGCTTTATGTGATGTGGTGCCGTCAAAATTTACAGGCTTTGTGGTATTCATCTCCCTGGAGCCTTCGTCGTCTGGGTTTGGTCTGTGATCCTGCCGCTGCTCGACTACTTCTTCTACAGCGGAGGGTGAGCTACGAATCCACCTTCACCTCCTAGCCTCTTTTAACTAGATTGAATTTTCACATCAAGTCGGCGTAACCTAGGTCTCCCGTCCGAAAGGGTTGCATCGATAAATATGCATTCAATTGCACATTTATCACCGCAGCTCTTCGGATTGTCAACGCTTTCCACGGACAGCTCGAGGATGTGTAGATTGGATGCGTTGTTCATGCTCTACCTCGTTCGGGACAGGATTTGGCGGCGCCTCCTGTTGTTCTCCGGATGCACATTCTCTCGGCATTTTGCCGAGACGTGTATTTGGAGAACAGCGGGAGGTGCCAAATTTTGTCTCGGAATGGGGTAGAGCATGGACCGTACTCAATCTACACATTCTCGAGTGGGATTAGGACCCATCTTTACCTATTAGAGATGTAGGTGGATTACTCGTCAACCTTGTAAAAATAAAATATTGATGTTGCTAATTAAAATGAATCCTTAATTTTGTTGTGTGGCTTCCAATAAAGCGTAGATGGCAGATAATCGGTGGATGTATAGTGGGTTTTCCGTCGGAATCAAGTAACAACAGAGTGGGTCGAGAAAACTGATGTGTTTTTGAAAGAGATATTCCGTAGTCCAATGAGGATGGTGCGGTAATGCCCGTGTGCGGATGTAAGAGACGTATCCGCAGAGATAAGAGTGAGATGACTAAGCACCTTCGCACGCATGGATTTATGCCCAACTTTAATATGCCGATAAACTTTGCCCAACGGGACCGTGGTAGAGAGGATGTGATACGACAGTAAATGCGCCGCTGGTTATGAGGACGATGGGGTTAGAGACATGCTAGATGATGTCTTTGCTGCACAGCCGACACCTCCGTCACATTCGGTGAATGAACCGAGGAGCCGGAGGAAACCGCAAAGGCCTTCCCGGAAATCTTGGCCTCGTCAAAGAAACCTCTCTATGAGGGTGCCAAGCGGTTCAGGCTTTGGATGCCATCTGGCAATCGATGGCGATGAAGGCTGAAATACGGCTGTAGCCGAGGTTGCTTGAAGCATTTACGGGAGTATGGGCTAACAGCCTGCCGAGGGCCATGAACTCCGAAAACCATATGCAGTACGAAGAAAATCATGAAGGCGCTCTCCATGGACTATGAGAAAATACATGTTTGTCCAAAGAATTGCCTTTTGTTTAGGCATGAGTATGCGGATGACAACTACGTAGGAAGTGCGGTTCCTCTCGGTATATTGAGGTGGTCGATAAGCATGGTCAAGCGGCAGCTAAAAATCCTGTGAAGGTTCTTGGTATCTTGATTTTATAAAAGACTGCAGCGCCTTTTCATCACCGAGGAGTCTCGCCAAATTGATGAAGTGGCACAAGGAAGGGAAAAGGTACAATCCAAAAAAATTGTACATACATCGGAAGGTGAAGCATGGAAGTCATTCGATATAAAGTACCGGAGGAAGCAGCCGAAATTTGGGAATGTCGAAATTGCTATAACGGTGATGGGTTCAATCCATATGGTATGTCGTCTAATCCATACAGCTGCTGGCCCATATTTGTTATTCCGCTCAATCTCCCTCCGGCGCCATAATGCAACGCATAAGACCATGTTCTGCCGCTTATAATTCCGGGGCCTGAATATCCGGGGAAGAATTTGAGTGTGTTTATGCAGCCCGTTGGTGGATGATTTGCACCATTCTTGGTACTTCCCGAGGTTGACATACTGACCGGCATCTGCAGAAAAATTTCTTGATGAAAGTTTGGCTCTGATGTGCATGCATGACTTTCCGGCTATGCCCTGCTCATGGATGGTGTACAAGTGGAAAGATGCCTTGCCCAAAGGTGCATGCAGGCCTTGATTTTCATTTGGATGAAGAAGGGTGGCAAGTATGTTGCCTTTGACCATCATCGACAATTCCTCCCTCCAGACCATCCTGATAGGGAAGACAAGAAGAACTTCACAAAAGGCAAAGTTGTCCATGAAGTAAATGAGATTCCAACGTTTTCTGGTGCGGATGTGCTTGCTCAGCTCAAAGCTCTTAATCCTGCCTGTGAAGGGAAAGGCAAAGGCAAAGGCAAAGGAAAAGGCAAAGGTAAAGGGAAAAAATGTTTTGAAGGATATGGTGAGACGCACAACTGGACTCACATTACCCCCTTCACGCAGCTTCCCTATTTTAAGGACCTCAAACTTCCATACAACATCGACGTGATGCACACCGAAAAGAATGTCGCAGAGTCCCTTTTTAACACAATCCTCAACATTCCTGATAAGACAAAGGATAATGTTAATGCTAGAGTCGATCAACATAATATTTGTGATAGACCACGTCTTCACATGCAACCTCCCACAGGCAGTCGAAAATCTTGGTTCAAGCCAGATGCTGACTTCAGACTTAAAAAGGATCATAAGATGGAGGCATTCAAGTGGCTGAAACACGTCGTGAAGTTCAGCGATGGTTATCGTCGAATATAAGTAAGGGGGTCAATCTTTCAGCAGGCGAGTGACCGGGCTCAAGAGTCATGACTATCATGTATGGATTGAGCGGATTATGTCGGTGATGGTTCGGGGCTATGTTCCCGAGCGTGTCTGGCGTGTGCTTGCAGAGTTAAGCCATTTCTTCCGAACGCTTTGTGCTAAAGAAGTATGTCACGAGAAGATAAAAGAAATGCATAAGAAGGTGCCGGAGTTGATATGCAAGCTCTAGAAGATCTTCCCGCCAGGCTTCTTTACTCCGATGACACATCTCATTTTGCACCTCGCGAATGAGGTATTGTTGGGGGGCCCTGTGCAGAATCGTTGGCAGTATGGCCCTGAGAGACAGAATAAGCATCCGAGACAGAAATGTGGAAACAAAGCTAAGATTGAAGCTTCCATAGCTGAGGCAGTTATCCTAGAGGAGGTGGCAGACCTCAGGACAGTGTACTATCCAGACCATGTTCCCACGCTGCACAATAAGGTGTCTCGATACAATACAGAAGAACCCAAGTATAAACCCAAGCTGCCTCTATTCACCGGGCAAGGTGGCGGGGCTGGATGCTCGACATCTTATGTCATGCCACGAGATGAGTGGGAGGATGTCATGTTCTATATCTTGCACAACATCAAGGAAGTTGAGGATGAGTGGATGAGGTAATACCTTTGCACCATTCTTTTAGTCAATTCGTTATGTTCACTTTGCCTACTTTTTATACCGCTTTTCTTATTGTAGTCGATTCGTTGAAGAAGAATGGACAGGAATGCTGCCTCCTATTGAAGCGGAGGCACTTGCTCTTCTCCGAAAGGGTGCTGATGGAAGGAAAAATTTCGTTGCGTGGTTCATGGAGAAAGTAATTTTCACACTTTCAATTAAACTCATGCACCCTATAATTTCAATTAAACTCATGCACCCTATAATTTCAATTGAACTTGTAGGGAAATGATCCGACCGAATCAATGGATGAAGAATTGAGATGGGTTTCCATGGGTTTTGACCTTGTCGTCATGACATGCGAAAAGTATGATGTGAATGGGTATCACTTCCATACAGAGGAGCACCAGAACAGTCGGCCTGATCCCAAAACCATAAATACCGGAGTCTTCACTGAAGGAGATAATAAAATAGATTACTACGGAAGGGTAGGAAAAATATCTGAGCTTACATTCAAACTTGGCGCGAACACCTAAGTCTCACTTTGTGTTCAAATGCCGATGGTTCGACCCCAAAAGGGCACTGAGACATACGCCTACATTGGTTTAGTTGAAGTTAAACCATCAACCGTCTATGCCGGAGCTGATCTCTTTATCGCCGCTACCCAGGCCACACAAGTATATTATCTGCCTTACCCATGCGGAAAAGAGTACCTAAAGGGTTGGGAAGTTGTGTTCAAGGTGTCGCCGCATGGTAAGCTACCGGACCCGAACAATGATGATTACTACAACATAAACCCCATGACATACGAGGGAGTGTTCTATCAAGAGGAACATGATGGCGTGGTCGAAACAACGAGGATGATGACTTGGGTTATGTTGATCTGGACCCAAACGCAGCGACGCATTTGGATTGATGGTGAGGCAGTTGTGAATCAAAGAGACATAATTATGCTTGAAAAGTTAAATGAAGACGCGGCGGCGATGAGGAAGAGCCTCCACCTCCGTCAGACAACGAAGAAGATATGCGTGATAGTGATGATGAGACCGCTCCACAAATAGATTACAATAGTGATGATTCATATGGGTTCTAGAAAATGTAAGTTCTTTTAATGATCATTACAATAGTATGCTTAATGTGCTCTTCTGGTATTAATGTTTTCCTGTATGCTTGTTTAATTGATATCCTTACTAATTGTTTATTCTCTTCTCAATGCAGGTTTGCTAATCATGGGCAAGTCCAGCGGTGCCAGTTTCCTCAGTAAATTTAAAGGACTTACTCGGAGTGGACGAGCCCACAAGGTTCCCTCCCGACTACTGTGAGGATGACACCTCACGAGGGAGGTGGAGGGGTCGGGGAGGAGACCCTAGAGGAGGAGGCGGTGGGGGAGGAGACCCTAGAGGAGGAGGCGGTGGGGGGAGAGCCCCTAGAGGAGGAGGCGGTGGGGGGAGAGCCCCTAGAGGAGGAGGAGGTGGGGGGAGAGGCAGCCAGGGCAAAAACTCGGGCCGTGTCGAAATAGGAGGGTCTTCTTGATGCCCTCCCATCTGAGGCACCTTGAGTCTCGAGGAGGAGGAGTATGTTCTCGATGGCGAGGAGGAGGCCGAGGAGGAGGGTGAGGAGGAGGAGGCCGAGGAGGAGGGTGAGGAGGAGGAGGCCGAGGAGGAGGGTGAGGAGGAGGAGGCCGAGGAGGAGGGTGAGGAGGAGGAGGCCGAGGAGGAGGGTGAGGAGGAGGGCGAGGAGGGTGTAGGGGAGGTTGATCCCGAGTTGTGGGGTGAGTTGCCACCGGGTGCTCCGCAGGGGTGGCTGCGTGGTAATGCCGGACTACCTACAACACCTTCTATCGAGGAGCACAAGTGGCTCACTGAACCTGTGGGCACAGAGTAAGTGCCTCTCAATCATATATTCAACACATGACAACATTTTCTTATTGTACACATGGCAATCATTTGATTATTTTGCGAAACTGGATCCTTCGGAAAGGGCCGTAAACCGAACGGCCTTATCACCGTCTGTTGAAGCACTTTTGGCCTGGCCTATTCTGCCACATGGCAGACAGGGACCCGCAATGCTGGGTTTTGGCCTGCTGGGCCCACTACGAGGCTTGCATCAACGTTAGTACGGGACGGCCGCTAAGGCCGTGATCACCAAATTTTGGGTAAGTTCTCTTGAATCACTTGTCTTCGATTCGTTCATAGTTTATCATTGGATCACTCAACTCATGCCTTCTTTGCTTCGGTTTATGCAGCAACTCTATAGAGTTCTTGGCGAGCACAAGGCGAGCCGGCGTGGTCTTGCTTAAGGCTGCGAAGAAGAAAGCTCGTCGATTCTTGATGACGAGGTCTTATTTGGGTTGCCGTCTCATGATACTACCACTACTACCGCACCAAAAGATGACCAAAAGTCAAGCCTTGAAGCTTCGACTTACCTTGAGCAGGGGAGCAGTTCATGATGGTAACTATTACTAACTTTTCATTGTTTCAAGCGATCAACTCTATGTTTCGTGCTCACATGTCATGCTTCCAAAATTTGCATAGGTTGTTCCTCGTTGGTGCTATGGAAGGCATGACGGATGGGCGAGTTTGGTGGATAGGTGGCTCGGCACGATGCGAGTTCTTGCCAAGAGCATCAAGGGCCGGGCTAACCGTGGAGCCGACGGGACACACGGCCAAGGAAACAAGAACCCTTTGGAGCTTCAAGGCCATGAAGGTATATCTATGTGCATGATGCATATTAGTTCTTCTTTACCGTCATGTTCTTATGTATGGCTAACTTCTATTTGACGTTGTAGGAGGACAAGTTGAAGAGGCCGCTCTCAGACATGAAGTCGTGGAAGCTGGCCCGCGAGCGGAGTCGTCGCAAGGAGGGCGAGAGCCAGTACACCGGCAAGACCGAGGAGCACCTGGGGGCTTACATTCATCACTATCAGGAGTTGCATCCAGAGGTTCCTGTTGCTGAGGTCGCTGATCTCGGATCGGCGACACGGCGGTGGTGGCCATCCAGGGAAGAAGAATGGCGGTATCCGTGTTTCGACGGCTTGATCACTCCTTCAATCTCGTACACACAGCTGGGCTACCAACCCGAGCAGTTAGAAATGCAGGCGTTCACAGACTCCTTTAGCCCGGCCAAAGATCTTTGTAAGTACTTCCTCTTTATCTTTTCTATCTAGCATTCTCGGTTTATTTTCAGCATTGCTCACTTAGAAACAATCTAAATTATGTAGGCATATAAGGAGTTTGTCGAGCATAGGAATCTCGAGGTGCGGGAGTACTTGAAACGAGTGAAGGCAAACGATGATTACAACCGTCAGATGATGGCGGTTAGTTCTGCCCTCTTAAAAACAAGCTAAAATTTTGCACTTCCATTCCTTCTGATCTTCTAGTTTGCTTGTTTAACTAACATTCAGGCTATGTTGGCGTCTTGGAGTAAGGCACGGGTCCACCACAAATGGGACCCCCACCACCACCTGCGGGAGAACCCCCACACGTGCCCACGTTCGATGAATGGGTGGCACTAGGCAGTGATGGTCCGGTTAGTACATTTGCCTAACTACCGACAAACTAGTTCTCGTTCATTCAACACTATCATATCATATTTACCGTTAGAATCTTTTCTGAAACATGTAGGGGACCGGTGTCTCGACTCCTGCTCCGTCGACCCCAATCACTCCGATCTGGCAGAGTGGTGGTGGTCGCGATGGCGGTTTTGGCGGAGGTGGTGGTGGTTTTGGCGGAGGTGGCGGCGGTTTTGGCGGAGGTGGTGGTGCTTTTGGCGGAGGTGGTGGTTTTGGCGGAGGTGGTCTTGCTTGATGATTCCGTGCATGTGGCCGTCGTGCCATGCCTTTCATATTCCTAGTTTTATGAAGTTTCATGTCTTGCACTACTTTTATGTTCATGAACTTGAGTCGGTGATGATCTTTAGATGATGTGATGAACTTGAGTATGTTTAGATGATGATGGTGAACTTGAGTATGTTTAGATGATGAACTGTCATATTTACGCATAATTTCATATTGTTCTGTTTTGAAATGTCAAATGAATTGGAAAGAGAAAACAGGGAAAATCAAAAAAACTAGGCCTACGGCAAAGCCGTCGGCATATATAAGCCCAGGAGTTACCAGGGCACGCCACGTGGCATATCTATGCCGACGGCTTTGCCGTAGGCATAGATGGAAATCTATGCCGACGGCTTTGCCGTAGGCATAGATGGAAATCTATGCCGACGGCAAAGCCGTAGGCATACATCTGCTGCCAGGAGTACCCAGGAGACGACACGTGGCAGGTCTATGCCTACGGCAAAGCCGTCGGCATAGATGAATCTATGCCGACGACTTTGCCGTAGGCATAGACCTGCCACCAGGAGTACCACTGGTTGCCACGTGGCAGAGGTATGCCGACGGCAAAGCCGTCGGCATATATCTGCCACGTGGCATTGCACGATTCGTCCGCGCTTTTGACGGCGCCGTCCGTTGCCGTCAGACGAAAAACACTGCCGACGGCTATACTATGCCGACGGCTGCCGCCAGGCCGTCGGCATAGGCCCCTATGCCGACGGCTTTACTATGCCGACGGTCTGACAAGACTACGCTGACGACATCTACGCCGACGGGGATATGCCGACGGCTGCCGTAGGCATAGACCTATGCCGACGGCTTTGGGCCTTATGCCGACGGCCCGTGGCCGTAGGCATATACCGTGAGTCCGGTAGTGGTTATTCCCTCGTTTTTTTCCCAATAACCCCCACCCCCACGGATTTCTAGGGGGTGGGCCCCTTCTCCCTCAACTCCCAATCACAGTTTGCCAAGTAGATGTAGCATTGCTCTTTTTCTCCTGAAGGTGATTGTCTCTCTCGCAGTATGTAAGTTTTACGTAGAGTTGAAAAATGCTACAACTGAAACAGCAGGCAAAAGAAGCCGCTCGTGAATTTGTGGCCAGGTTCAAATTCAAATCCAATTAATGGGGACACCTAGATTTCATTTCTCAGATTACGGGTTTGTTTAGACTTGTTCATGATTTTGTGATGTTGCATAGGCTGGATATAATTTTTATCCACTTGTATTAACATATTACACTTTATCGGGAAAAAAGTGATCTTCCTCCTCCGTACGATATTCCACATAAAGGTCAGCAACTTCCCCATCTTGGTGTGTGTGATCGTAATGTGGATACACCCACTCTCGCCATGCACAAATATCAACCCATTTGACATGGCTCTACCGAAATAAGAAGGTAATGATTCGTTGATACTTTGCATACATATATATGATCAATTCGATGTCCTCTAGTCTCTCGGAAAAATACTTCAACGCCTCCGACGTAATCTAACTGAGTTGTGCTTGCACATATCGTGTATATATAGGAGGGCTAATAAAACTGGAACTGGAGGTGGCGTAGGACGTGGATGGTGCCGCTGGGTCGTCATCGATCAGTCACTGGATGGAGCAAGCGTTGGGGTTCTCATCGTTGAATGTGGTGGGCGCGTAGTTGGGCACGTAGTAAGGCCCGCCGCGCGACTGGTCGTAGTTGTAGTAGTCGTCGAGCGGCGGGTAACCGTACCCGCCGTCCGGCTGCCGGGGTGGCGGCGCGTAGTAGGAGTAGTAGTCGCTGGAGCTGCTGGCCGGCGGAGGGGAGTACGTCGGCGTGTAGTAGCTGGAGCTGGAGCTGGAGCGGCTGGACGGCGGGGGTGGAGGAGGGTAGTTGGGGGGAGACGACGGCGTGTATCTTGTGGTCGGCGGTGGTGGCGGCGGAGGGTAGTTGGGAGGAGAGGTCCGCGCGCGGCGGACTGCTGGAGGGGGGCTGGAAGGCGGCTGTTCCTCGTCTGAGCCGCCGTAGGAGACGATGGTGACGGGCTTGTACTTCATCTTGCGACTGAGCCGCAACTGCAGCAGCACCGCCATCTGGTAGGACGCCCGCTCGCCCTCCACCTCCACATTCACCAGCCCCGTCTCGTACGACGCCGACACGCTCTCCACCCCTGCAACCAACCAAAAACATGCACATGGATTATATACATCGATCGATCGATCGATCAATGTGGACTCACCAACGAACAATCAAATTTCTAGGAACGTACAATCAAATTTCTTGAGGGCCTTGCGGATGTCCTTGGCGCAGGTATTGCAGTGCACGTCCATGGACAGGACTATGGGCGCCATTGTGCTCGATGGCGGCCTTGCTGTGATGTTCACGGTTCCACGTCGTAGCAGAGCTGTATTTCCTGGTATTTGTATGCCTTGTTTAGGAAAGGATCAGGCGGACAATGGAAATAATCTCGGTCAATTCTGATAATGCTTCCTTTTCACAGAAATAATCGCGGTTCCATTAAGATTTATGCATGCTTCCTTTTTTTCCTTCTTGGAAATGCTTATGACCATATATTAAGATTCTTACCTTTTACATAAATTTTAAAAATACATTCGATTAAATTTTTAAAGGTGTCTGAAGATTTTTTTTGGCGGGGGGCGTTTACCAGTTTTGCCCTGGCTCGCTTCATATTTCTCCTATAAACCTCGCTAGCCTACCCGCTATTCTAGAGGCATCCCACGAGCACTGCATTTTTGACCGCCAGATCGATTTACCATAGTGATTTTTTGGCTCTGGCGGCTGGTCAACCGTCCACTGTTTTACACATTCATAGCCGCTTTCAGAGAGGATGACTAGCGGGGACATGAGGCTGTAGGGGCCAGGGAGCAGAGCATGGGTTTCTTTGGAGGCAACGTGAACGAGGCTGAGGTGGGCTGAGAGCGACATGAATAGGTGGATTCTCGCCGGTGTACTCGGGCAATCTTTACCCTGCTGCGTCAGTGGTCCCGATTGCAGTTTGAGCCCACATTTCAGTGTATTTGGTACACTGGCTGGATCAGAGGAGGCGACTGCTACGTCTTCAACGTATCTATAATTTTTTTATTGTTTCATGCTATTATATATCTTGTTTTGGATGTTTAATGGGCTTTATTATATATTTTTATATTATTTTTGTGACTAACCTATTAACCGGAGGCCCAGCCTAGATTGCTGTTTTTTGGCCTACTTCAGAGTTTCGAAGAAAAGAATATCAAACAGAGTCCAAACGGGATGGAACCTTCGGGAACGTGATTTTCGAAACAAACGTGATCCAGAGAACTTGGAGTTGACGTCAAGCAACGAACGAGGAAGCCACGAGGCAGGGGGGCGCGCCTACCCCCCAGGCGCGCACTAGTAGAAAAACCCCCATTCGTCCCGGTTGGTAAGGGCCTTTTGTCCCGGTTTTTGAACCGGGACTAAAGGGTCGTTACTAATGCCCTAACCCTTTAGTCCCGGTTCTTACACGAACCGGGACAGATGGGCCTCCACGTGGCTGGTGCGGCGAGCCCGGGCAGGGGGGCCTTTGGTCCCGGTTGGTGGCATCAACCGGGCCCAAAAGGCATCCACGCGTCGACATTTCGAGGCTGTGGTTTTTTTTTTGAAAGGGGGGTTGGGGGTTTTGGGGGTTAATTTAGGTGTTTCATATATTGTGTTAGCTAGCTAATTAATAGAGAGAAGTGTCCTCTCTTATGTCCGTGCTTGGTCGACGCCTTCGTACTATACATAGAGAGGCCCTCGACACGCTAGCTAGTAAGAAATGAAGGAAACCATTAAGTACAGAAGTTCGTCATGCATACCGAGAGAAGTGATCGATCGACCTCTCCTTCTCCGAAAGATTGGTCGAACAACAAGTTTTCGTATTATCTATCCAACGCTATTGGCTACATACATATACAATATGTAAGATCTCTTACAATCCCCTAGCATTTGAAATCAACTTCCACATGGTATTCTCCGACTTTATTGATGACGTGGTCAAGAACGAGTCCCGCCAATTCCTCTTGAATTGCTTTGATGCGATCTTGTGGTAGGAGTTCATTCCGCATCTGCCACGTCTAATTTGAAGAAGGGGGTTGATACATATATATGAATGAAACTCAACAGAAATGATGGTGTAATAAAATAAAATTGTGAATATTATTGCTTACGCACTTCATATTTTCTTTTAGAGTAGCCCCGCTTATTTTTCAAAGTCGCGTTGTAGATAAACTCGCACACGTAGTATCCACAGTAATTATTCCCTTGTTCCTGCCATAAGCACTTTACGAGAAATAGAGGTCAATCAAACTGATAATGAAGCATTATAAATGGCATTGATGAAAGTATAGCTATAGAATCAACGGGAGATGCGCGCAACTAGCTAGCTAGTAGTACTTACTTTCGGATATGTATATCGCAGCTCCTTCGGCAGTCCCGGAGCTTCTGCAGTGAACTATTTCCAAACCCTGCAAGACAAAGAAAATAATAATTATTACTTGAGATATCAGGAAATGAACAAAAAGTTGCCGATATGGTGCAATTGCTTTTGCCAGATTTGACATCCATTTGCCAGATTTCATAAAATGTGGCAATTGCTAACATGATTCGGACAGACTTAAGCAACGCTAGAGTTGAGAAAATCTCATTGTAGTCAACACCTTGAACTTGTCGAAAACCTTTTGCAACGATTCGAGCTTTGTAGATAGTAACACTACTATCAGTGTCTGTCTTCCTCTTGAAGATCCATTTATTTAACTTGACTTGCTGATCATCGAGCAGGTCAACCAAAGTCCCCACTTTGTTCTTATATATGGATCCTATCTCAGATTTTATGGCCTCAAGCCATTTCGCGAAATCTGGGCTCATCATCGCTTCCTCATAGTTCGTAGGTTCATCATGGTCTAGTAACATGACTTCTAGAATAGGATTACCGTACCACATTGGTGCGGATCTTATTTTGGAAGACCTACGAGGTTCGGTAGTAACTTGATCTGAAGCTTCATGATCATCATCATTAGCTTCCTCACTGATTGGTGTAGGAACCACAGGAACTGATTTACGTGATGAACTACTTTCCAATAAGGGAGAAGGTACAATTACCTCATCAAGTTCTACTTTCCTCCCACTCACTTCTTTCGAGAGAAACTTCTTCTCTAGAAAGGATCCATCTTAGCAACGAATAACTTGCCTTCGGATCTGTGATAGAAGGTGTACCCAATAGTTACCTTTGGGTATTCTATGAAGACGCACTTTTCCGATTTGGGTTCGAGCTTATCAGGATGAAACTTTTTCACATAAGCATCGTAGCCCCAAACTTTAAGAAACGACAACTTGGGTTTCTTGCTAAACCACAGTTCATATAGTGTCGTCTCAACGGATTTAGATGGTGCCCTTTTAACGTGAATGCAGCTGTCTCTAATGCATAACCCCAAAACGATAATGGTAAATCAATAAGAGACATCATAGATCGCACCATATCCAATAAAGTGCGGTTACAACGTTCGGACACACCATAACGTTGTGGTGTTCCAGGTGGCGTGAGCTGTGAAACTATTCCACATTGTTTTAATTGAAGACCAAACTCGTAACTCAAATATTCGTCTCCGTGATCAGATCGCAGAAACTTTATTTTCTTGTTACGATGATTTTTCCACTTCACTCTGAAATTCATTGAACCTTTCAATTATTTCAGACTTATGTTTCATCAAGTAGATATACCCATATCTGCTCAAATCATCTTGTGAAGGTCAGAAAATAACGATACTTGCCACGAGCATCAACACTCATTGGATCGCATACATCGGTATGTATTATTTCCAATAAGTCAGTAGCTTGTTCCATTGTTCCGGAGAAGCGGAGTTTTAGTCATCTTGCCCAAAAGGCACGTTTCACAAGCATCAAATGATTCATAACCAAGTGATTCCGAAAATCCATCTTTATGGAGTTTCTTCATGCGTTTACACCGATATGACCCAAACGGCGGTGCCACAAATAAGTTTGCACTATCATTATTAACTTTGCATCTTTTGGCATCAATATTATGAATATGTGTATCACTACGATCGAGATCCAACAAACTATTTTCATTGGGTGTATAACCATCGAAGGTTTTATTCATGTAAACTGAACAACAATTATTCTTTGACTTTAAATGAATAACCGTATCGCAATAAACATGATCAAATCATATTCATGTTCAACGCATAAGCGCTAAATAACATTTATTTAGGTTTAACACTAATCCCGAAAGTATAGGGAGTGTGCGATGATGATCATATCAATCTTGGAACCACTTCCAATATGCATCGTCACTTCACCCTTCAACTAGTCTCTGTTTATTCGTTAACTCCTGTTTCGAGTTACTAATATTTAGCAACCGAACAAGTATCAAATACTCAGGGGCTACTATAAACACTAGTAAAGTACACATCCATAACATGTATATCAAATATACCCTTGTTCACTTTGCCATCCTTCTTATCCACCAAATATTCAGCGCATTTCCGCCTCCGGTGACCATTTCCTTTGCAGTGTAAGCACTCAGTTTCAAACCTTTGGTTCAGCTTTGGGCTTCTTCGTGGGAGTGACAACTTGCTTGTCATTCTACTTGAAGTTCCCTTTCTTTCCCTTTGCCCTTTTCTTGAAACTAGTGGTCTTGTCAATCATCAACGCTTGATGCTCTTTCTTGATTTCTACCTTCGTCGATTTCAACATCACGAAGAGCTCGGGAATCGTTTTCGTCATCCCTTGCATACTGTAGTTCATCACAAAGTTCTAGTAACTTAGTGATGGTGACTAGAGAATTCTGTCAATCACTATCCTATACGGAAGATTAACTCCCACTTGATTCAAGCGATTAAAGTACCCGGACAATCTGAGCACATGCTCACTAGTTGAGCGATTCTCCTCCATCTTTTAGCTATAGAACTTGTTGGAGACTTCATATCTCTCAACTCGGGTATTTGCTTGAAATATTAACTTCAACTCTGGAACATCTCATATGGTCCATGACGTTCAAAACGTCTTTGAAGTCCCGATTCTAAGCCGTTAAGTATGGTGCACTAAACTATCAAGTAGTCATCATATTGAGCTAATAAGCGTTCATAACGTCTGCATTTGCTCCTGCAATAGGTCTGTCACCTAGTGGTGCATTAAGGACATAATTCTTCTGTGCAGCAATGAGGATAAACCTCAGATCACGGATCCAATCCGCATCATTCCTACTAACATTTTTCAATACAATTTTCTCTAGGAACACATATAAAAAACATAGGGAAGCAACAACGCGAGCTATTGATCTACAACATAATTTGCAAAATACTACCAAGACTAAGTTCATGATAAATTAAAGTTCAATTAATCATATTACTTAGGAACTCCCACTTAGATAGACATCCCTCTAATCTTCTAAGTGATTACGTGATCCATATCAACTACACCATGTCCGATCGTCACGTGAGATGGAGTAGTTTCAGCAGTGAACATCAATATGTTGATCATATCTACTATATGATTCACGCTCGACCTTCGGTCTCCGTGTTCGAGGCCATATCTGTTATATGCTAGGCTCGTCAAGTTTAACTGAGTATTCAGCGTGTGCAACTGTTTTGCACCCATTGTATTTGAACGTAGAGCCTATCACACCCGATCATCACGTGGTGTCTCAGCACGAAGAACTTTCGCAACGGTGCATACTCAGGGAGAACACTTCTTGATAATTTAGTGAGAGATCATCTAAAAATGCTACCGTCAAACTAAGCAAAATAAGATGTATAAAAGATAAACATCATATGCAATCAAAATATGTGACATGGTATGGCCATCATCATCTTGTGCCTTTGATCTCCATCTCCAAAGCATCGTCATGATTTCCATCGTCACCGGCATGACACCATGATCTCCATCATCTTGATCTATATCAATGTGTCGTCACATGGTCGTCTCGCCAACTATTGCTCTTGCAACTATTGCTATCGCATAGCGATAAAGTAAAGCAATTATTTGGCGCTTGCATCTTATGCAATAAAGAGACAACCATAAGGCTTCCAGTTGCCGATAACTTCAACAGAACATGATCATCTCATACAACAACTTATATCTCATCACGTCTTGACCATATCACATCACAACATGCCCTGCAAAAACAAGTTAGGCGTCCTCTACTTTGTTGTCGCCAAATTTTACGTGGCTGCTACGGGCTGAGCAAGAACCGTTCTTACCTACGCATCAAAACTACAACGATAGTTTGTCAAGTTGGTGCTGTTTTAACCTTCGCAAGGACCGGGCGTAGCCACACTCGGTTCAACTAAAGTGAGAGAGGCAGACACCCGCCGGTCACCTTTAAGCAACGAGTGCTCGCAGCGGTGAAACCAGTCTCGCGTAAGCGTACGCGTAATGTCGGTCTGGGCCGCTTTATCTCACAATACTGCCGAACCAAAGTATGACATGCTGGTAAGCAGTATGACTTGTATCGCCCACAACTCACTTGTGTTCTACTCGTGCATATGACATCTACGCATAAAACCTGGCTCGGATGCCACTGTTGGGGAACGTAGTAATTTCAAAAATTTCCCTACGCACACGCAAGGATCATGGTGATGCATAGCAACGAGGGGAGAGTATTGTCCACGTACCCTCGTGAGACCGTGGCGGAAGCGTTATGACAACGCGGTTGATGTAGTCGTGCGTCTTCACGATCCGACCGATCCAAGTACCGAACGACGGCACCTCCGAGTTCAGCACACATTCAGCTCGATGGCGATCCCGGACTCCGATCCAGCAAAGTGTCGGGATGAGTTCCGTCGAACCTGACGGCGTGGTAGGCGATGATGATGTTCTACGGCGCAGGCTTCGCCTAAACTCCGCGACGATATGACCGAGGTGGAATATGGTGGAAGGGGCACCGCACGGCTAAGGAACGATCCGTAGATCAACTTGTGTGTCATGGGGTGCCCCTGCCCCGTATATAAAGGAGTGGAGGAGGGAGGGCCGACCCTCTCTATGGCGCCCTAGGGGAGTCCTACTCCCACCGGGAGTAGGATTCCCCTTTCCTAGTCCAACTAGGAACCCTTCCATGTAGTAGGAGTAGGAGAGAAGGAAAGGGAAGAGAGAAGGAGAAGGAAGGAAGGGTCGCGCCTCCCTAGTCCAATTCGGACTAGTCCAAGGGAGGGTGCGGCCACTCTTTTGGCCCTTTCTCTCCTTTCCCGTATGGCCCAAAGAGGCCCAATACGAATTCCCGTAACTCTCGGTACTCCCAAAAATACCGAATCACTCGGAACCTTTCCGAACTCCGAATATAGTCGTCCAATATATCGATCTTTACGTCTCGACCATTTCGAGACTCCTCGTCATATCCCCGATCTCATCCGGGACTCCGAACTCCTTCGGAGTCATCAAAACTCATAAACTCATAATATAACTGTCATCGAAACCTTAAGCGTGCGGACTCTACGGGTTCGAGAACCATGTAGACATGACCTAGAACTATTCTTGGTCAATAACCAATAGCGGAACCTGGATGCCCATATTGGCTCCTACATATTCTATGAAGATCTTTATCGGTCAAACTGCATAACAACATACGTTGTTCCCTTTGTCATCGGTATGTTACTTGCCCGAGATTCGATCGTCGGTATCCAATACCTAGTTCAATCTCGTTACTGGCAAGTCTCTTTACTCGTTTACGTAATGCATCATTCCGTAACTAACTCATTAGCTACATTGCTTGCAAGGCTTATAGTGATGTGCATTACCGAGAGGGCCCAGAGATACCTCTCCGATAATCGGAGTGACAAAACCTAATCTCGAAATACGCCAACCCAACATGTACCTTTGGAGACACCTGTAGTACTCCTTTATAATCACCCGATTCGTTGTGACGTTTGGTAGCACCCAAAGTGTTCCTCCGTAAACGGGAGTTGCATAATCTCATAGTTACAGGAACATGTATAAGTCATGAAGAAAGCAATAGCAATATACTAAGCGATCAAGTGCTAGGCTAACGGAATGGGTCATGTCAATCACATCATTCTCCTAATGATGTGATCCCATTAATCAAATAACAACACATGTCTATGGTTAGGAAACATAACCATCTTTGATTAATGAGCTAGTCAAGTAGAGGCATACTAGTGACTATATGTTTGTCTATGTATTCACACATGTATCATGTTTCCGGTTAATACAATTCTAGCATGAATAATAAACATTTATCATGAAATAAGGAAATAAATAATAACTTTATTATTGCCTCTAGGGCATATTTCCTTCAGTACTGTCGGGCAATTCGTTATCCTTTGGAAGCTTCTTCTTCAATATTTTCAGTAGCTTATCAAATCCTTTGTCAGGCACAACATTCTCTGCCTTCCACTGCAGCAATTCCAGTACGGTACCGAGCTTTGTGTTGCCATCTTCGCAATTGGGGTACAACCCTTTTTTGTGATCCTCTAACATGCGATCGAACTTCAGCTTCTCCTTTTGACTTTCGCATTGCGTCCTTGCATCGACAATGACCCGGCGGAGATCAACATCATCGGGAACATCGTCTGGTTCCTCTTGATCTTCAGTAGCTTCCCCCGTTGCAGCATCATTGGGCACATCATCTGGTTCCTCTTGATCTTCAGCAGCTTCCCCTGTTGTAGCATTACCGTATTCAGGGGGATACATAGTTGTCATCATCCTCTTCTTCTTCGCCGTCTTCCATCATAACCCCTATTTCTCCGTGCCTCGTCCAAACATTATAGTGTGGCATGGAACCATTGTAAAGTAGGTGGGTGTGAAGGATTTTCCGGTCAGAGTAAGACTTCGTATTCCCACATTTAGGGCATGGACAACACATAAAACCATTCTGCTTATTTGCCTCAGCCACTTCGAGAAAATCATGCACGCCCTTAATGTACTCGGAGGTGTGTCCGTCATCGTACATCCATTGCCGGTTCATCTGCGTGCATTATATATAATTAAGTGTGTCAAAAACCATTCTGAGAACATCATGAATAGATAATTAAGTGACCAAATTAATAGAAGTTCATCATCACATTAAAACCAAAGTACATAGATAGTTCTCATCTAACAACATAAAGCTCTCTAGAGCATCTAAATTAATTAAACCATACATTGAAACTATGTAAAACATTTCAATGCAAAAAAAAAATGCGATCATAATCGCAACCAAGGTAACAATTGATCCAACGGCATAATGATACCAAGTCTCGGTATAAATGGCATATTTTCTAATCTTTCTAATCTTCAAGCGCATTGCATCCATCTTGATCTTGTGATCATCGACGACGTCCGCAACATGCAACTCCAATATCATCTTCTCCTCCTCAATATTTTTATTTTTTCCTTCAAGAAATTGTTTTCTTCTTCAACTAAATTTAACCTCTCGACAATAGGGTCGGTTGGAATTTCTAGTTCACATACCTCCTAGATAAATAAAATCTATGTCACGTTGGTCGGCATAATTTTCAGAAATAATAAATGAATCAATAGTTATAAAGATAATATATACCACATCCGAATCATAGACAGGGGCCGAGGGCGGCGTGGCGGATACCAAAACCATCGCACTATATAATAACAAGCAATAAAATAGTAAGAAAATTAGACAAGTATCTATCTAAAGCAAGAATTTTTTTCTTTCAGAAAGAAGATAAGAACAAGAGGTTCACCACGGTGGTGCCGGCGACGAGATCGGCACGGGTAATCGACGACAGTGAAGACGGGGACGGGGCGTGACGGGCCGCTAATATAAACCTAGAAAAATCTCGGGAAAAATAGAGTTCGGAGGTCGTGCTTCGAGAGGAGAAAGCTTAACTAGTGTGGCTCGGGCATTTCATCGAACACCTCATGTGCATAGGAGGTGAGCTAGAGCACCACAAAGCCCTCCCCCCGGCCAGAGAAAAACAGAGCAGTGGAGTGCTCTGCTCGCGGGTGAGGGGTATATATAGGCACCTCAATGGTCCCGGTTCGTGGCATGAACCGGGACTAAAGGGCAGCCTGTTGTCCTGGTTGAAGCCACAAACCGGGACCAATGGTGGTGGGCCAGGAGCCAGGCCCATTGGTCCCGGTTCGTCCCACCAACTGGGACCAAAAGGTCCAGACGAACCGGGACCAATGGCCAACGTGGCCCGACCGGCCCCCTGGGCTCACGAACCGGGACCAATGCCCCCATGGGTCCCAGTTCTGGACTGAACCGGGACTAATGGGCTGACCCGGCTTGAACCAAAGCCCTCTTTTCTACTAGTGGCGCCCTCCACCCTCATTGGCCCCTCGTTGCTCCACCGACCTACTTCTTCCTCCTATATATACCTACGTACCCCAAAAACATCAGAGGAGGAGCAGAAACCCTATTTCCACCGCCGCAACCTTCTGTACCCGTGAGATCCCATCTTGGGGCCTTTTTCGGTGCTCCGCCGGAGGGGGCATTGATCACGGAGGGCTTCTACATCAACACCATAGCCTCTCCGATGATGTGTGAGTAGTTTACCTCAGACCTTCGGGTCCATAGTTATTAGCTAGATGGCTTCTTCTCTCTCTTTGGATCTCAATACAAAGTTCTCCTTGTTTCTCTTGGAGATCTATTCGATGTAATCTTCTTTTGCGGTGTGTTTGTCGAGATCCAATGAATTGTGGGTTTATGATCAAGATTATCTAAGAACAATATTTGAATCTCCTCTGAATTCATTTATGTATGATTGGTTATCTTTGCAAGTCTCTTCGAATTATCAGTTTGGTTTGGCCTACTAGATTGATCTTTCTTGCAATAGGAGAAGTGCTTAGCTTTGGGTTCAATCTTGCGGTGCTCGATCCCAGTGACAGTAGGGGAAACGACACGTATTGTATTGTTGCCATCGAGGATAAAAAGATGGGGATTATATCATATTGCATTAGTTTATCCCTCTACATCATGTCATCTTACTTAATGCGTTACTCTGTTCTTATGAACTTAATACTCTAGATGCATGCTGGATAGCGGTCGATGTGTGCAGTAATAGTAGTAGATGCAGGTAGGAGTCGGTCTACTTGTCACAGACGTTATGCCTTTATACATGGTCATACCTAGATATTCTCATAACTATGCTTAATTCTATCAATTGCTCGACAGTAATTTGTTCACCCACCATAATACTTATGCTATCTTTAGAGAAGCCACTAGTGAAACCTATGGCCCCCGGGTCTATTTTCTATCATATAAGTTTCCGATCTACTTTATTTGCAATCTTTACTTTCAGTCTTCATCATAAAAATACGAAAAATATTATCTTATCATCTCTATCAGATCTCACTTTTGCAAGTGGCCGTGAAGGGATTGACAACCCCTTTATCACGTTGGTTGCAAGGTTCTTATTTGTTTGTGTAGGTGCGTGGGACTTGAGTGTGGTCTCCTACGGGATTGATACCTTGGTTCTCAAAACTGAGGGAAATACTTACGCTACTTTGCTGCATCACACTTTCCCCTTCAAAGGAAAACCAATGCAGTGCTCAAGAGGTAGCAAGAAGGATTTCTGGCGCCGTTGCCGGGGAGTCTATGCACAAGTCAAGACATACCAAGTACCCATCACAAACTCTTATCCCTCGCATTACATTATTTGCCATTTGCCTCTCGTTTTCCTTTCCCCCACTTCACCCTTGCTGTTTTATTTGCCTTCTTTTCCTTTTGCCCTTTTCGCTTGCTTCTTGTTTGCTCGTGTGTCAGATTGCTTGCTTGTCACGATGGCTCAAGATAATACTAAATTGTGTGACTTTTCAAATACCAACAACAATGATTTTCTTAGCACTCCGATTGCTCCTCTTACCGATGTTGAATCTTGTGAAATATAATGCTGCTTTGTTGAATCTTGTCATGAAAGATCAATTCGCTGGCCTTCCTAGTGAAGATGCTGCTACCCATCTAAATAGCTTTGTTGATTTGTGTGATATGCAAAATAAGAAAGATGTGGACAATGATATTGTTAAGTTGAAACTATTCCCGTTTTCGCTTAGAGATCGTGCTAAAACTTGGTTTTCGTCTTTGCCTAAAAATAGTATTGATTCATGGAATAAATGCAAAGATGCTTTTATCTCTAAGTATTTTCCTCCCGCTAAGATCATCTCTCTTAGAAACGACATTATTAATTTTAAACAACTTGATCATGAACATGTTGCACAAGCTTGGGAGAGGATGAAATTAATGATACGTAATTGCCCTACTTATGGTTTGAATTTGTGGATGATTATACAAAAAATTTATGCCGCGTTGAATTTGCTTCTAGAAACCTTTTAGATTCGGCCGCGGGGGGCACTTTTATGGAAATCACTTCAGGAGAAGCTACTAAACTCCTAGATAATATTATGGTTAATTATTCTCAATGGCACACTGAAAGATCTACTAGTAAGAAAGTGCATGCGATAGAAGAAATTAATGTTTTGAGAGGAAAGATGGATGAACTTATGAAATTGTTTGCTAATAGGAGTGTTTCTTCTGATCCTAATGATATGCCTTTGTCTAGTTTGATTGAGAATAATAATGAATCTATGGATGTGAGTTTTGTTGGTAGGAATAATTTTGGTAACAAAGCGTATAGAGGAAACTTTAATCCTAGGCTGTTCCCTAGTAATTCCTCTAATAATTATGGTAATTCCTACAACAATTCTTATGGAAATTTTAATAAGATGCCCTCTGAATTTGAGACTAGTATTAAAGAATTTATGATCTCTCAAAAGAATTTCAATAATTTGCTTGAAGAAATTGCTTAAAGTTGATGAATTGGCTAGGAACATGGATAGAATTTCTCTTGATGTTGATGCTTTGAAACTTAGATCTATTCCACCTAAGCATGATATCAATGAGTCTCTCAAGGCCATGAGAATTTCATTGATGAGTGCAAAGAGAGAACCGTTAGGATGCGTGCTAAGAAAGATTGCTTTGTTAAGGCGTGTTCTTCTAGTTTTTATGAGAATAAAGATGAAGATCTAAAAGTAATTGATGTGTCTCCTATTAAATCTTTGTTTTGCAATATGAATATCGATAATGATGGGACTGGAGATGAGTCAACTTTAGATAAAAGGCGTCCCAAGAATTCGGAGTTTTTAGATCTTGATGCAAAAATTGGTAAAAGTGGGATTGAAGAGGTCAAAAATTTAGATAGCAATGAACCCACTATTTTGGACTTCAAGGAATTTAATTATGATAATTGCTCTTTGATAGATTGTATTTCCTTGTTGCAATCCGTGCTAAATTCTCCTCATGCTTATAGTCAAAATAAAGCCTTTACTAAACATATCGTTGATGCTTTGATGCAATCTTACGAAGAAAAACTTGAGTTGGAAGTTTCTATCCCTAGAAAATTTTATGATGAGTGGGAACCTACTATTAAAATTAAAATTAAAGATCATGAATGCTATGCTTTGTGTGATTTGGGTGCTAGTGTTTCCACGATTCCAAAAACTTTGTGTGATTTGCTGGGATTCCGTGAATTTGATGATTGCTCTTTAAACTTACACCTTGCGGATTCCACTATCAAGAAACCTATTGGAATAATTAATGATGTTATTATTGTTGCAAATAGGAACTATGTGCCCGTAGATTTCATTGTTCTTGATATAGATTGCAATCCTTCATGTCCTATTATTCTTGGTAGACCTTTCCTTAAAACGATTGGTGCAATTATTGATATGAAGGAAGGGAATATTAAATTACAATTTAACTTAAGGAAAGGCATGGAACACTTCTCTAGAAATAAGATTAAATTTCCTTATGAATCTATTATGAGAGCCACTTATGGTTTGCCTACCAAAGATGGCAATACTTAGATCTATCCTTGTTTTTATGCCTAGCTACGGGCGTTAAACGATAGCGCATGTTGGGAGGCAACCCAATTTTATTTTAGTTTCTTGCTTTTTGGTTCTATTTAGTAATAAATGTTTGATCTAGCCTCTAGTTAGATGTGTTTTTATGTTTTAATTAGTGTTTGTGCCAAGTAGAACCTTTAGGATAACCTATGGTAATAGTTAATTTAATCCTGCTGAAAAACAGAAACTTTTGCGCACACGAGATTAGTTTTCATAAATCACAGGATCGTGCTTTTCAATTAATTCTTTTTGCAGAAGATTAATAAACGAATTATCTAGGACTTCCTAATTTATCAGAATTTTTTATGTTCCAGAAGTTTGCGTTAGATACAGATTACTACACACTGTTCTGTTTTTTGACAGATTCTGTTTTCCGTGTGTTGTTTGCTTATTTTGATGATTCTATGGCTAGTAAAATAGTTTATAAACCATAGAAAAGTTGGAATACAGTAGGTTTAACACCAACATAAATAAATAATGAGTTCATTACAGTACCTTGAAGTGGTATTTTGTTTTCTTTCGCTAACGGAGCTCATGAGATTTTCTGTTGAGTTTTGTGTTGTGAAGTTTTCAAGTTTTGGGTAAAGATTTGATGGATTATAGAACAAGGATTGGCAAGAGCCTAAGCTTGGGGATGCCCCGGAAGGCATCCTCTCTTTTGTCTTCATCTATCGGTAACTTTACTTGGAGCTATATTTTTATTCACCACATGATATGTGTTTTTCTTGGAGCGTCTTGTATGATTTGAGTCTTTGATTATTACTTTTCCACAATCATCCTTGCTGTACACACCTTTTGAGAGAGACATACATGATTTGGAAATTGTAAGAATACACTATGTTCTTCACTTATATCTTTTGAGCTATATAGTTTTTGTTCTAGTGCTTCACTTATATCTTTTAGAGCACGGTGGTGGTTTTGTTTTATAGAAATTATTGATCTCTCATGCTTAACTTATATTATTTTGAGAGTCCTACAAAACAGCATGGTAATTTTCTTAAATTGTTAAATTAATCCTAATATGATTGGCATCCAAGATTAGTAAAAACTTTCTTATGAGTGCGTTGAATACTAAGAGAAGTTTGATGCTTGATGATTGTTTTGAGATATGGAGGTGATGATATTAAAGTTGTGCTAGTTGAGTAGTTGTGAATTTGAGAAATACTTGTGTTGAAGTTTGCATGTCCCGTAGCATGCACGTATGGTAACCGTTGTGTGACAAATTTGAAACATGAAGTGTTCTTTGAGTGTCATCCTTTGTGTGGAGGTCGGTGGCGCACGATGGTTAACTCCTACCAACCTCCCCCCTAGGAGGAGGCGCGTAGTGCTTGGTTTTTGATGACTTGTAGATTTTTGCAATAAGTATGTGAGTTCTTTATGACTAATGTTGAGTCCATGGATTATACGCACTCTTACCTTTCCATCATTGCTAGCCTCTTCGGTACCGTGCATTGCCCTTTCTCACCTTGAGAGTTGGTGCAAGCAAGTTGGATGCACACCCACTTAGTTTCTTTTGTTGAGCTTTCATACAATTATAGCTCTAGTGCATCCGTTGCATGGCAATCCCTACTTGCATTGACATCAATTGATGGGCATCTCCATAGCCCGTTAATTAGCCGCGTCAATGTGAAACTTTCTCCTTTTTTGTATTCTCCACATAACCCCCATCATTATATTCTATTCCACCCATAGTGCTATGTCCATGGCTCACGCTCATGTATTGCGTGAAAGTTGAAAAAGTTTGAGAACACTGAAGTATGAAACAATTGCTTGGCTGAAACCGAGGTTGTGCATGATTTGGATATTTTGTGTGACGAAGATGGAAACATAGCCAAACTATATGATTTTGTAGGGATGAACTTTCTTTGGCCATGTTATTTTGAGAAGACATAATTGCTTAGTTAGTATGCTTGAAGTATTATTACTTTTATGTCAATATTGAACTTTTATCTTGAATCTTTCGGATCTGAGTATTCATGCCACAATTAAGAGAATTACATTGAAAATAATGCTAAGTAGCATTCCACATCAAAAATTCTATTTTTATCTTTTACCTACTCGAGGACGAGCAGGAATTAAGCTTGGGGATGCTTGATACGTCTCCAACGTATCTATAATTTTTGATTGTTCCATGCTATTATATATTCTGTTTTGGATGTTTAATGGGCTTTATTATACACTTTTATATTATTTTGGGACTAACCTATTAACCAGAGGCCCAACCCAGATTGCTGTTTTTTTGCCTACTTCAGAGTTTCGAAGAAAAAGAATATCAAACGGAGTCCAAACGAAATGAAACCTTCGGGAACGTGATTTTCGGAAAAAAACGTGATCCAGAGAACTTGGAGTTGACGTCAAGCAACGAACGAGGAAGCCACGAGGCAGGGGGCACGCCTACCCCCCAGGGCGCGCCCTCCACCCTCGTGGGCCCCCTGTTGCTCCACCGACGTACTCCTTCCTCCTATATATACTTACGTACCCCCAAACGATCAGATCCAGAGCCAAAAACCTAATTCCACCGCCGCAACCTTCTGTACCCACGAGATCCCATCTTGGGGCCTGTTCCGGAGCTCCGCCGGAGGGGGCACCCATCACGGAGGGCTTCTACATCAACACCATAGCCTCTCCGGTGATGTGTGAGTAGTTTACCTCAGACCTTCGGGTCCATAGTTTTTAGCTAGATGGCTTCTTATCTCTCTTTGGATCTCAATACAAAGTTCTCCTTGTTTCTCTTGGAGATCTATTCGATGTAATCTTTTTTGCAGTGTGTTTGTCGAGATCCGAGGAATTGTGGGTTTATGATCAAGATTATCTATGAACAATATTTGAATCTCCTCTGAATTCTTTTATGTATGATTGGTTATTTTTGCAAGTCTCTTCGAATTATCAGTTTGGTTTGTCCTACTAGATTGATCTTTCTTGCAATAGGAGAAGTGCTTAGCTTTGGGTTCAATCTTGTGGTGCTCGATCCCAGTGATAGTAGGGGAAACGAGACGTATTGTATTGTTGCCATCGAGGATAAAAAGATGGGGTTTATATCATATTGCATGAGTTTATCCCTCTACATCATGTCATCTTACTTAATGATTTACTCTGTTCTTATGAAATTAATACTCTAGATGCATGCTGGATAGCGGTCGATGTGTGGAGTAATAGTAGTAGAAGCAGGCAAGAGTCGGTCTACTTGTCACAGACGTGATGCCTATATACATGATCATACCTAGATATTCTCATAACTATGCTCAATTCTATCAATTGCTCGACAGTAATTTGTTCACCCACCGTAATACTTATGCTATCTTGAGAGAAGCCACTAGTGAAACTGTCGTGGTTTCGTCACGTCAGATGTCCTAGAGAAAGGACTTAGTCATGGAGCCATCGCTACGGGTTAACTTAAAGGGGTTAAAGCGGACAAGGGACGCAAGAGATTTTATACTGGTTCGGCCCCTTGCGGTGAAGGTAAAAGCCTACGATCGAGTTGTTGTGGGATTGCTTGGGTTTCGATGACCAGGGAGCGAATACGCTTTGCCTGAGTCTCAAGTTGTTGTCTGTTGTTCCTGAACCGCCGCCAAGTCGTCCCCTTATATACATGGGTTGACGCCCATCGGTTTACAGAATCCCGAGGCCGGCTCATAGACGTGTCCGGCTTGGTCTCTGCTCTTTCTATCTTACAACACAAGTTTGCATACTAATGCCGGTTTATGTCTATAGGCCTTAAACCGGCTTTTGGGCGCTGGACCTTTATAAAGCGTCACCGTCTTCGCCTTCATGGGCTTCAGATACAGCGAACCATTATGGGGCTAACCCGGCCTCTCCTGGCCAGCTTATGCCCAGTAGTAATATCCCCAACATTAGGCCCCAGATTGATTTGAACTGGTTCATGTCAATCCTCAATACTTTAGAAAATTTCTTGTTCAGCATCTTCATAGTCTTGTAAACCGCCGTGACGTCACCTCCCTGGACCATGATAAATTGGCATGACGTCATCTGTTATTAAAAATTGCTTAAAGCTCACTTTTATTAACGAGCCTCCGACAATCGAGGCGAAAGCTCCACCTCAAATCCAAATATTGGGCTCCTCGATTTTCGCACCCGACGCTTATCTTTTTGCCTTTATAAATAGGGCCAGGGGGTCTTTCCATCCCCCCGTACCTCTTCACATCATCTTCTTCCTTGCGCTGCCCGACCTTTGGAGCTCCGCCATCGTCGTCGACCTTCGTTTCTGCCTCCGCAACGGCCGCTGCATCAACCTGACCGGACCAGAGAAGTGCGGCGCTCCTCCGCTGTTCCCTCATCATTAGTAAGTTCTTCTTTTATTTGCTCTAAATCCACCATTAGGGTTTCAATGTTCATCAGAGTCTATCAAATCTCCGCCGCTGTTCTTTCTTGTTCTTTTCATTAGCATAAACAACTAGCTGGATCCGATATTTCTTACGCGGCCGTAGCCATAATCCCCTTTTTATTAGATCTGTTCCTTTACACAAAACTCATCTGAACCTTGCTGAACTGTTCAAACACTTGAAATTAGGTCTGAATTTATTTTGATTTTCCAACGCACGACAGATCTGAAATTACCATGCCAAGCTATGAAACTTGTTTTTCCTTCACTTACACATCTTTAGACTTGTATCTTCAATACCAGATTAGGCGGTTTAACCCTGTAGAAAAATGATGACCCAGTGGATACCATTAGTCCCCTATTGAACCGCCGATGCATTCGTCACTGTACTGTCTCCATTGGCAGACTCCGATTTGCCAATAGCAACCTCCGGTTTAAAAACACGCATATATCCTCGCACCGCTTTATAGTTGTCCACTGTGAATCTTAAACCGGCTATAACCATGTTTCAGCTTCTCATTGCCATGGCCAAGAAAGTATATGAATGTAACTGGGTTCCTTGTCGAGTAACCGAAGATCAGTTAAACAACTGTGTTGCAACGGGCGCTTTAGCCAAGAAAAATGTCATCCACTGGAGGGTCCCTGGCCCGGAAAATCCTCCTACACCCAAGGACGGAGAGGTAGTCGTGTTTGCTGATCACCTGGGTCGAGGTTTTAGCCCTCCCGGTTCAAAAAATTTCTCAGATGTACTGGCCAGTTTTCAGCTGCACCCTCAAGACATTGGTCCAAATTCTGTGACCAACATCTGCCACTTCCAAGTCTTCTATGAGGCTTATCTTCAAGAGGAACCTACAGTCGAACTGTTTAGAGATTTCTTTCACTTAAACCGTCGCACGGAGTTCACGGATGGACCCAATACAGAATTGGGTGGAATGGCGGTTCAGAAAAAGAAGGAAGTTACTTCCCCTCATCCCAAGCTCCACAGTCACCCCAAAGAGTGGAACCAGACTTGGTTTTACTGCAAAGATACATCTCCAACCGATGAGAACCCCTTGCCGGGTTACCGCCCTCACCGCCTTAGTAATACACATCCTTTTCCTCAGAGGTTGACTACAAAATAAAGGGCCAACTATGCCCCCCAACTATCAAAGCTTAGAGCCTTCATGGCGAACGGTTTGACAGGAGTTGACCTTGCCCGTTGTTGGATAAGCTGGAGTATTCTTCCCTTAAGCCGGCGCTCCGGTTTGATGTGTGAGTACATAGGGAGTTTGAAGGATGCTCAACGACACATTGATATTCAGCTTACAGATGCGGAAGTTACTGAGGCTGTAAAGAAGATGCTAAATGAACCGGAGGCTGTTTGTAGCCAGACTGGACTACTCCCTTTCTGCACCTTCAACAAACCGCTAGCTGTAAGAATCATATAACTTTTTTTATCTTAAGTTGCTTCTGTCAAAATATTCTCCGAAAGTTTGACTATTTTCTGATAGGGTGATGATCCGTTCTGGAACAAGAAACCACAAGAAAAACCGGCAAAGCCGCAAGACAAAACGGCCAAGCCACTTCGCCCAAAGACCAAGGTTGTTAGGAAACCTGCCAAGAAAAGGACCACTGCATCCTCCGAGCTAAATGCTGATGATGATGTGGGTAACCCGGAATCAGAGGTAGAACTTGACTCTCTCGGTTCATTTTACGTACACCTCATTGACAATGATTATTATCAGGACGACGCTGAAGGCAGTCACGCTGATGATGTAGAGGTAATCATTCTTTCCTCCGATTCAGATCCTCTGCCAACATCAAAAATCCGTCGAGCAAACCGGAAAGTAAAATTTTCTCACCCCCTTGCTTACTTGGACCCAAACTTTCTTTTGAAGACGCAGCAGCACGGGGCTCGCCGCACAACCCGGCAGAGCGGCCAGGCAGTTACCTCCGCCAGTTTACCGATCACTCCGGTGCGGAAATGTGACGCCCCCGATTCAATCGTACACTAATCATGCATGCAAATGTGTACGATCAAGATCAGGGACTCACGGGAAGATATCACAACACAACTCTACAAATAAAATAAGTCACACAAGCATCATAATACAAGCCAGGGGCCTCGAGGGCTCGAATACAATTGCTCGATCATAGACGAGTCAGCGGAAGCAACAATATCTGATCTGAGACATAAGTTAAACAAGTTTGCCTTAAGAAGGCTAGCACAAACCGGGATACAGATCGAAAGAGGAGCAGGCCTCCTGCTCGGGATCCTCCTAAACTACTCACAGTGGCTCGTCGGCTGCTGCTGCGTAGTAGTAGGCACCTCCGGTGTAGTAGTCGTCATCGGCGGTGGCGTCAGCTCACAGGCTCCATCGTGCGGTTGCAGCAATCGAGTAGAGATAGGGAAAGGGGAAACAATGCAACCGTGAGTACTCATCCAAAGTACTGCAAGCAAGGATCTACACTACATATGCATGGATATATGTGTAAAAGGCCATATCCGTGGGTGAGCTGCGAATGCGAATAAGAGGGGATAGCTAGTCTTATCGAAGACTACGCTCGGTCACCTTCAGTCTTGCAACAAGTAGCAGAGGGTAGGTTGAAGTCCTCCAAGTAACATCACATAGCAATAATCCTACCGGTGATCCCTCCTCATTGCCACGAGAGAGAGCGACCACCGGTTGTATCCGGCACTTGGAAGGGTGTGTTTTATTAAGTATCCGGTTCTAGTTGTCATAAGGTCAAGGTACAACTCCAAGTCGTCACATTACCGAAGATCACGGCTATTCGAATAGATTAACTTCCCTGCAGGGTGCACCAACTTACCCAACACGCTTGATCCCATTTGGCCGGACACACTTTCCTGGGTCATGCCCGGCCGCGGAAGATCAACACGTCGCAGCCCCACCTAGGCACAACAGAGAGGCCAGCACGCCGGTCTAAACCTAAGCGTGCAGGGGTCTGGGCCCATCGCCCTGAGCACACCTGCACGTTGCGTGGGCGGCCGGAAGCAGACCTAGCCTAGCAGGCGTTCCAGTCCAATCCGGCGCGCGCCGCTCCGTCGCTGACGTCTGAAGTGCTTCGGCTGATACCACGACGCCGGGATACCCATAACTACTCCCACGTAGATGGTTAGTGCGTATAGGCTCGTAGCCGGCTCAGACCAAATACCAAGAACTCGTTAAGCGTGTTAAGTATCCGCGAATGCCGACCAGGGCCAGGCCCACCTCTCTCCTAGGTGGTCTCAACCTGCCCTGTCGCTCCGCCACAAAGTAACAGTCGGGGGCCGTCGGGAACCCAGGCCCACCTCTACGGGATGGAGCCACCTGTCCTCATTCCCCCATCTCCGAAACGATATCACAGGTAATGTAACGATGTAACGATATAGAGTATATGCCCGTGATCACCTCCCGAAGTGATCACAACCCAGTAGTATAGCATGGCGAGCGGACAAGAATGTAGGGCCTTGATGGAACACTAGCATCCTATACTAAGCATGTAGGATTGCAGGTAAAGGTAACAACAGTAGTAACAAGGACAGGCTATGCATCAGGATAGGTATAACAGAAAGCAGTAACATGCTACACTACTCTAATGCAAGCAGTATAGAGTAGGATAGGCGATATCTGGTGATCAAGGGGGGGCTTGCCTGGTTGCTCTGGCAAGAGAGAGGGGTCGTCAACTCCGTAGTCGAACTGGGCAGCAGCAGCGTCGGTCTCGGTGTCTAGCGGAAGAAGAAGGGGAAGAAACAATGAATAGCATGTAAACAGATGCATATCGATGCATGACAAGTCAAGTAACGATGCTAGGCGTGCCCTAACGTGGTATGAGGTGATACCGGTTAAGGGGGGACACATCCGGGAAAGTATCCCCGGTGTTCCGTGTTTTCAGACGAGATGATCGAAGGGGAAAGTTGCGTGTTCGATATGCTAGGGGTGTGTGGCGGAAGAACGGACTGCGTATCCGGATTTGTCTCGTCGTTCTGAGCAATTTTCATGTATAAAGTTTTTCGATCCGAGCTACGGTTTATTTAATATGATTTTATAAAGATTTTATTAATTTCTGGAATTTAATTATTTATTTCACCATTATCCAGAATAGTGAAAGATGACGTCAGCATGACATCATCTTGACATCAGCGATCAAGCTATGCGATTGACCGGGTCAAACTACGTGTGGGTCCCGCATGTCATACCTTTATTTATTTTAAATAGGGTTTAGCTAATTAATTTCTGTTTTAATTAAATTAACTAATTAATTAGATTATTTAAGCATGATTAGTTAACTTAATTAATTTACTAATTAATTAATTAACTAATTAATAATTTTATTAAAAACCTTTTCATTTTCATTTATTTTAATTCTGTTTTAGGGGTGTGGGGCCCTACGTGCTGGCTCAGAGGCCGACCGGGCGGCCACGTGGTAGGCGTGGCGCCCATCGGGCTGACCTGAAGGCCAAGTGGCAGAGCCGAGGCGCCGGATCGGGCGCCGACCGGGGGGCCACGGTTGGCGGCGACGGCGAGCGAGGCGGGTGAGCGACCGGGAAGGGTCATGCGGTGCTGTAGGCGTCGGGCGGCTGGCGAGGGTGGCCTGAGCGTGAGCTCCAGACTGGCGCCAAGGGGGGGGAGGACGACGCCGGCGACAGAGGAAGAGAAGGAGGGGAGCTCACGTCGGGGAGTAGGGCACGGGGCAGCGGGGGGTGAGGGGGGTGACGGGGACGACGGCGGAGAGGAGCAGTCCGGCGAGGAGGTTCCTGGCGGCGGGGCGGCGTTGTCGAGGGCGCCGGCGACATCGGGACAGCCCCCTCCCGATCCAAATCGGGCAGAGGGGGGCCAGGGAGAGGGAGGGTCGGCGAGGAGGAGGTCGAGGACGGCCTGCTCGGCGGGGAGGCGGCGGTTCCTCGGGCACGGGCGCCGACGAGGTTGGAAGCTGGCGACGGCGGGCGACGGGGTCGCCTGCCCCCGATCCAGATTGGAGGGAGCGAGGGAGGCGTCGGGGGCGACTCGGGGGTGAGGTGAGGAGGAGGCGGTGACAGGGCGGGGCGGCGCCGGGGATGGGTGCCGCGAGGTGGATTCGGGCGGCGGTGATGGGTAGCGCCGGGCGGGATCGATCCCGGTCCCGATTGGATCGGGAGTGGGAGAGAGAGAACGGGGGGGGGGGGGGGACGAGGGGGGGGGTGTGCGGGTAGCGGCTCGGGTTTCCCTGGTGGGGATATGGAGGAGGGGGTGGGGTGGTGGGCGGCTTTGGCGGCCGATGGCTCTTGGGCCGTGGCCGTGGGGGTCTCTCTTTTATTCTTCTTCCTTTTGTTTTCTTTTTCCTTTTCTTTTATTTATTCTTTTCGGTTTTATTAAATTATTAATTTATTTCAATTTTGTAGAATGTGAGAAGAACACCTAAATATGGTATGTTAAAGATACCACTGCCACGTTAATTTGGACAGCTAAATAAAATAGTTTAATATTTTACAAAATACAAAAGGAATTTAATTAATTTCTTTTGCTGCTGTTTTATTTACCTTTGAGCATTTAAACATTTTATAAAAATGTGGTTTCATCACCATAATTACCTATGCATTATATGTCACCTCTCGAACATTTTAGTTTTAACTTTTGAAAACCTTTGTTGTTTGATTGATTTTGAATATGAATTTGAATCGGTTTCGAACTAACACGAGGTTAGCAACAGTAACCGAGGTGACGTGGCATCGTTAACGCGGGATTACTGTAGCCTAATTATCCGGGCGTCACAATTCTCCTCCACTACAAGAAATCTCGTCCCGAGATTTAAGAGGGGAGTAAGGGGGAAAGGTTTGGTAACGAATATAGCGGGTCTTCTCATCCTGGCTTGCTCTTCTCGAAGAGGTCAATCCAATATATTGATGCCTTCATACTTCTGCTTCAGGTCAAAATGATGAAGTCGTCATCCTTTCTTCGGGATCTTCATCGTACTTACGAAAAGGATATGGGGGAAGACTGGAAGAAGGCGGGCCTTACCAGGTTGACTATCCGGTACATAACTCGGGAATGGGGTAGGAAGTAACTCTCGAATTGAACTTAAGAAAATATCGAGACTAAAGTAAGAAGGTACCATGAGAAGTTTCAAGCGGATAGGCCATTGTTCGATGTACGAAACAACATGCGAAAGGGGTCCAGAGCAATGAGATTGAGTATTGCGTCTGCTACCAAAATAGATCACTTGGGACGATGGCCCGTGAATTACATACGAGGCCACACGCGAGGAACAACCTTGGGAAGAGCGGGTGCAGGAGAGTCAGGTTTCGATCCTGTAGAACTATGGGTTATGGGCCCACCATGTGGTTTAAAAGTAAGAAGGGTGATGACGTCTTGCACGATCATGTAAGTAAGGCATGTCAGAGGATAGCCCGTCAGTTATGTCGGCAACAACATCGGTACCAAGGGCGAGGGACGAAGAGAACCAATTCCTGCTCGTTGAACGAGGCGGACCAATAGGCAAAGTTCTCGTCCATCGGTGGCTACCGGAATGTCATCAACAATAGTAACAGGGTTACACCAGACAAGATGGTACACCGAGGTGTTTACATAAGCAGGGATATTACTGCTTATATTATATAGATCACAAGAAGGTTTAAACAAACTAATGGAAAGGAAAAGTGATTATTACGTTTAAACAGAACAATGGAAAGGAAAATGTGTTTAAACACATCTTTCGTGGGTATATCCTTCCCAAGGATAAGCGAGCATGATATCCATGACAGGATATAATGTAGAAAACTCTTTAGGTAGGGAGAGAATTTTCATGACATTACCCACACATCGGTGTTTGGATAATTGAGCAGGAAACATTTAGCATTGGGCTTCAAAAGGTCTTGTTGAAAACCAGAGTACCGTA